>CAJHNH020001635.1:367500-637500 GCA_905116865.2 Candidula unifasciata | reverse complement strand
CAGTGTATACACATTTACGTTTACTTGACAGAACATCAGCTTGGAAGCTGCAAAAAGCATCGATTTGCTAATGCCATGAAACTTAGATTAATTCGTTCTTCAACACAACTGCTTTCTTTCTTTCCGCATCCTAGAATCTGCAAGTGAATCTAATTTATAACCAGCTCCTCTAATTCTTCTGTCGCCGATGCTGACGGATACAATTTGTATGCGTTTTTTGCGGCGTTTGAGTACATATGTGTGAGTCTTCTTCTACGAAGACCCTGCAAGGACTGTTGGCTGGCGGGATGACGACTTCGTTATTGGTCGGAAAAGTTTTTGAGTTCGTCGGCTTTGATCACATTAACACTGTGTGTGTGTGAATGTGTGTGTGTGAGGGTGCGTGTGTGTGTATGTGTGTGTGTACAGGACTTCAGAATACGCATTACATCACACGAAGAAAGGGAAAGCTCCCGGGCCAGACAGCATCTCACTGAAAGAAATCGAAGCACTGGGAGATTTTTGAATTGGAGTAATTAATAAACTTTCAAATGATATTTATAATAGTGGGTACATTCCAAATGACCTTGAAAAATTCATATGTATAGCTCTGCCAAAGAAATCTGTCACTTTAAAATATAAAGACCATCGCACAAAAAGTCTTATGAGTCACATGATTAAGATGTTACTGAGAAACATTATGAGAAGAATAAGAAACGAAATTAAACCAGAAATCATTGATGAACAATGTGGATTTGTAGAAGGAAAAGATAAAAACAAGGTCATATGCATCCTAAGGACATTGTCAGAAAGAGCTATAGAAGTGAAGACTGATTTGTACTTATGCTTCATAGACTATACAAAAGCATTTGACTGTGACACATGAAGAAGTAATCAAAATATTAGAAAAATTTAACATGGATTGAAAAGATTTACGAATAATGAAAAAAAATATGTATTGGCAGCAAACAGCAGCTACAGTTATTAACATCTGTTTAGGTACATTTCAGATCATAAAGAGGGGCGTACATCAACGATGTGCACTATTACCTGATTTATTTTGTTTATACAGTGAATATATAATGAGATCTTAACTTCGGAATTATGGATGGTGAGCGTAATATAAACAATTTACGTAATGTTGATGACACAGTCCTGATAACAACAAGTCAGAAAGAACTACGGGAAATGACAGACATTGTGGTTGTAGAAAGTGGAAGAATGGGGCTCAGTTTGAATAATGGAAAAACAGAAAAAATATTGGTATCAAAGAAAAGATGTATTCCTAAATGTTTAATAAAAGTCAGTAATGTTATTTTGGGACAAGTACAGACATTGAAGTATCTGGGCACATGGATAACATCAGATGGACGATGCATTACTGAGTTAAGAAACAGAATAAGACAGGCAAAAACTGCATTTTATATAATAAAAAACATCTTATGCAATATATCTCTGTCATTGAAGGTTAGAAAAAAATTCTTGCTTGCTTCATAAATCCAGTTTTGACATATGGCTGTGAGTCCTGGACTATCGGTAGGCACGATAAACAATTTTTTGAGAATCCCAGAGATGTGGTTTTTACAGAAGAATGCTTAGAATATCTTGGATAGCCAAAAAGAGCAACCAAGAGGTTTTGAAAGAGGCGGGAGTCCGAAGACAACTTATCACAGACATCAGAAGGAGACAGTCATCATTTTCCGGCCATGTTATGAGAAGAGGGAAAATGAAACATGTTGTGACCAATGGAAAGATCTGTGAAAGAAAAGATAGAGGAAGACAACAAGAGAAGGTTATTAACAGTCTTGTTGCATGGCGTAAAGGTGTGTCAGCACACGAACTGATGATACATGCTGCAGAAGATTGCACATTGTGAAGAGGCATGATCGCCCAAGCCAGTCGGCAAGGCACCTGATGGTGATATCTGCAATTATGTTTCTAGCATGAACTTCACTGTCTATCGTAATCCAATCAGCGATCTATCAAGTCTGGCCTGCACCGGTGTTTCTCGTGATCAAACGTTTTGCCGTGATAAGTTGTTCCTGGGACTGTCTTGGAGTACTCATGATGTATGTTAGCGGAATCTGCAATTCTTTAGGACCTGCATATCCATGGGGACCTCATCATAGACTATTCTCTATCTCGGGAATTAAAATGATTCAGTTATTAAAAAGAACCCATAGAGTTTTAGAGAGAACTATAATGGAGTTACGGTTCCTGAAAGAAGAGGCAGAGGTAGACCAACACGAAATAGGATAGAAGATATAAAAAATGTTTTAGACTTTAGAGTTCACGAGGCAAGAACATTTACTAGAGAGAAGGAGGTATGTTGGCATTATGAACAGCGTTTGTAAAGCATATGGAAAAGATACTCTGACTATAAATAGATTAAGTATTATTGATAGGCATAAGCTACAACCCAACAACTATCATCAACAACAAGAGAGACATACCTTTATTTAGTCTACAACAGAGGTTGGCAAGATGGGCAGAGTATTTTCAAGAACTTCTCAACCCCACAGGCAACGTAGATAATTTTAACGTTGTATCTCAAAACTGCGAACAAGAGAAACCAAATTTCATAGCAGCGGAAGTAAAAGCAGTTATACAGAACAGCCCCAGAAACATAAATGTAGCACCAGGTCTGGATGGAAATAATACAGAAGAGATCCAAGCGCGCGGAGAAGTGGGTGTTAAATGGCTTACTAGAATTTTTATTATAGCTTAGTAATAAAAAAAAGTCCCAGCTGAGTGGCAACAGGCACTAATAGTACCGTTAAGGAAAAAGAAAGGTAATAGTAGAGAATGTGAAGCATACAGAGGTATATCACTACTAAGTCATGTAGGAAAAATGTATGCCAAATTACTAGAACAGAGAGTTAGACCCATAGCTGAACAACAGCTGAGTGCATCACAATTCGGTTTCAGAAAAGGCAGAGGATGCAGAGATGCATTATTCACTCTGAGGCAAATGTGTGAGAAAGCCATTGAGTATAAAACCAAACAGAAGATTGTGTTTGTAGATCAGGAAAAGGCGATTTGATATAGTGGAAAGAAACAAACTGTGGTCTGTTCTTGAGAACTACAGGGTACAAGGACAGTTACTAGAGATCATCATAGCCATGTACCACACAAGCCAAAGTGCAATAAGAACACAAGAAGGCATATAAGATATGTTCACAGTCAACAAAGGTGTGAGACAGGGATGTGTGCTTTCTCCGCATTTATTTAAAATCTATATAGACAGAATATCTAAAGAAGCAAGCTCTGATACAGACAACATAGACCTTTATAATCATGAGGAAGTACACACATTAGGAGAAGTTATCGATTCATCCACATTAAACGAACTACTATTTGCTGACGACCAGTGCTTGTTCTACACTGAAGAAGATAGACTGCAAGACCACATTAACAGATTAAACTCGGCATGCAGTAAATGCAACATAAAGATCAATGTAAACAAAACCGAAACAATGCAAGTTAGTAGAACCCCTGCCCCACTAAACATTCAGCTTAATGTCTCTACTCTGAACCAAGTTAGCGAGTTTACATATTCAGGAAGAATGATAACAGAAGATGGTAGAATTGATAAAGAAAAGTTAACCAGATGTCAGAAAGCAAGTGCACTTATTTACCAATTGTCACCATTATTGAGATATCCAATCATAACTATGAGTGCAAATAGATAGATTATCAGCATATTCATTCCACCATTAAGCTACCAGTGTCAAACATAGACACTATCTAAAGCCCATATATGCAAAATCACCACCTGATATATTAGGTGCCTGAGAAAAGCAGCCAACCTAACCATCAGAGATCGAGTGAATAATGAAACTATTAGGCAAATTGTGGGAACGACACCCTGTACTAGATTCATCAAGAAACAGCAGATCAAGTGGTTTGGCCATCTCGTTAGAATGCATCAAGATCAAATACTATCACAAGCACTACATATCAGAAGATTAGTTACAAGAGCAACAGCACGGCTGCATTAAACATGGATCGACAACATTAAGACACTCTACGCCTTCACGGCATGACAATAGCCAGTGGCAGCCACGTGCACTGGATCGCAATTTATTCCTCCCCACGCCGCTTAACGGCAGAAGTGGTTGATGATGTTGATGATCATGTTAGAGCGGTGGAAGCATTTACACAATCCAAATTTAAGCAGCTTGTAATCAGCTAGCGGTAATCTATTAGCTGGACACTTTGACCTTGGTGGTATAAGCGTTGCACCGCTCAAAAACAATTACACATTTCTGAACGTAATTGCTTTGCAAAACCCCTTAAAACAAAAAACAAAAACAAAATGCATTGTTTGCTTGTAGATTCCTAACAAAATACGTCCCCTGGTTTGCTAAGTGTTAAAGACTTGTATAGAATAGTTCACTGCTCTTTGCGCCTTTCCTTTTTTAGTCTCTTTATTGTTTGCTCGGTACTTTAATTTTATACGACCGCATCTGTTTTGTTTTAAGATTTCGTAGGGAATTCCTAGGTTGTTTCCCCGGACAGTACCATATTATAGGGGGATTAGGGTTAGGGGTAGTTTTAAATGAATAGCGACTACTACTAAGAGTAACCCTAACCCCCCTATACTAGAGGACGTTCTGGGGATTTCACTACTAAATCTGGAGGCTACGAGATGGGGGAACATGGTTCCCTTCATCTGTGTAAAGGTACTTCTGTATTTAAATCTTGCTGTTGTTTTGCTCCGATATTGCCTCTATTTTTCGTATCGCTGGTTTCTTGTTCTTCTTCTCCTGTCTTATTCTGCGTTTCCCCTTTAAAGTGCGTTTGGCAGGCTATGTTGCAATTAACAGATAGGTAGCACAAAAACATTTGATTTCAGCAAAACCACATAAAGTCGCCTAATTGTTAACGGAGAAGTGAGTCTATACTTCTTTCTGTTGATGTATGCAGCTTTTTCGTTAATCCACGGTAATAGTCACTGTGGCTTCAGAGTTCGTACTTGCTGTGATACTCTGGACAAGCAGTTAGCTTCTGTGCCCCATTGACCCTGAGCCAAATCTGTCAGTCAGTAGCATGTCCTTTGCAGAACCTTGCTCCCAAAACAACCCTCGGCAAACTTCTCGATCACAAGCAACATGTCCCTCGTCTGACCCCCCCCCCCCCCCCCCCCCCTTTTCCGATCTGGAGATCATTAGCCACATCCTGCAGCTATCTTCTCTTTAGTCTCCGTCTTCCTCTTTTCACAGGCATTTACCCCTCCACTATTGTTCTCTCTAAACTTTCGTTACGTTTCAAGTGGCCAAAATATTTCAATTTTCTGTAGTCTTCAATAGCCAACCTTCTTCAGCACTTAGTTTTTGAAGTATGGATACATTGGTTCTTTTCTTTGCCCATGATATTCTTAGAACCCGTCTATAACATTTGTAATCAAAGGCATTTATGCGTTGTTCAGCCTGTTTAGTAGGTGTCCATGTTTCACAGGCGTATGTTGCAATGGAAAAGAAGCATGGTTTTAGAAATCTAATTTTTATAGTTCTGTCTGTCCCTCTACATAATTAATAGTCGTCGTTTAATTTCTTTCATTGTGTCCCCATTGTTGGTAATAAACGACCCAAAATATTCAAAATCGCTGCCTTTTGGTCTAGAGCATTGTCATGAGGTGCACTAAATGTGATGGAAAGCCCATATTCCTCGTGATTACTCAAAGTCTGTGATGTTGTACACAGCCAAATGCCTTTGAATAACCAGCAAAACACGAGAATATGTTTACATTAAATTGTCTGGGCTTCTCCATTATTAAACCCATGTTGAGGATGCGATCTTTGTTCCTTTTCCTTGTCTAAATTCAGCTTGAAGTGAGCCAAATGGGAAATTGATTTCTCTTCTCTCACATTTATTTATTGGATATTAGGAAGGCAAACACTATAAGTTGAAATTATGCCTCTAAATTATACCATTTCGCTTTTGTAATTTAAACGCTTCAGATTATTCATCTGAGAATAGTTTATCATCCTATTTATGGATTATATCTGCAACGTCTATCTCTTTTTCATAGTAATAATTAGGGCTGTACCGAATAGTGTATACGAGTACGAATAGTGTATCATCATCATCAGGTGCCTTACCGACTGGCGTGGGCGATTATGCCTCGCCATAATTTGCGATCTCCTGCAGCTTGTATCAGTTGGTGTGCTGACACACCTCCATGCCATGCAACAAGACTCAAAACTCTTCTTTCACTGTCTTCCTCTATCCCTCCTTCCACAGATCTTCCCAGTGGTCACAAAATGTTCTATTTTCCCTCTTCTCATAACATGGCCGAAAAATGATGACTGTCTCCTTCTGACGTCTGTGATTAGTTGTCTTCGGTCTCCCGCCTTTTTCAAAACCATCGTTCGCTCAGTCGTTCGTTCGATGTAATTTAAACGCACCTTCATATTCACACACACACACACACACACACACACACACACACACACACACACACACACACACTGCGGCTGGCATTTTATGCAGTTTTATACACTTTGAGTGTGGAAAAAAAAGGAATAAAAAAACTTTTTTCGACAGTTACGAGGACAGGCCATTTGAATTTTAACTTTTAAGTATATTCATGCCTTCTTTTATAATATCACAATTTATAGCCGACTTTTCTTAATTTTCGCCGCGGCACCCCTGGCATACACACACAGTTTGAGAACCACTGCTGTAATGCCTCGGTCGAGTCAGCAGACAAAGACCCTGCCAGCTGCTGTATCACACAACCATGTGGCAGTTTCCCCCGCTACGACAGACTTAGGCAACAGCAACTATTGTGTTAGTGAGAGTTATTTCAGTCCATCGCAGTGTGTGCAGAAACAGGTGTAAGGTAACCACTTATCGTGTTCGGCCCGACCGCAAGTATTCGGCCGAATACTGAATAGTTATTAGGTCCACTATTCGGCCCCGAAGCGAATACAAAGCGAATATTCGGTACAGCCCTAGTAATAATGGATGCGCTAGAGGCTCCTTTTCCCCCCCCCCCTTTTCTCCCTTTTCCCCCCGTTTCCCTTTAAGACACTCTTGGATGTGAGATTTTTTAATGAAAAATTAATAAAACAGCATAGAAAAATACCATAATGACTGTTAAACAAATGTTCTGCCGCTGGTCAGTGGACATTTCCTGGCCATTTAACACAACTTGCTTTCAAATCCTGTTGCTACTAACAATTCAGGCACAGTTTCGCTGCTGAGAAAATACTGCAAGTTACAAAGCAGATCCAGAAGTGTGTACTATATCATTAATTAACACAACATAAATATGGTGGATATAATTCAGTGCGGTGTTCAGGCTTTTGCAACAAGCGCAGCTGCACTTGGTGGAGAAATATTTTGGGGTGGCAAAACAACTAGTAGTTAATAAATATTAATTTTTTACATTTCAGTTGAAACTCCACACTAAATTCGTCCACTGGCATTAAATTATTATGATGCACTTAGTGGGCCACTTCAACTTGCGATGACAGCTCAGACCGATTGCATTAGAGTAAATGGGTTTTAGAAACGATGCAGCAGAGTGTGCTATGTTCTTATTTATTGAAAGTTACAATGGCGTTCCATCGAACATGAAAATGCTATCTCTCGCCGAGACTACTAAACAAAATTGGCAAGTAAATAAAAAAATAAATAAACTCAGAGGAAACGAGATTAAGAAAGTTGACAAACTTTTTATCAACCGGCATGAACATGTTAAAAAGAGTTGTTTCTGTGGTTAAGAAACTTGCTTCTAGGCTTAAATCATTTTTTTTTTCGACGAAAGTACTTTTTGGCTGCGTGAAAATCAAAACTACATGACGTGTGTGGAGTTAATTCAAGAGAATGGGGATTATGTTTTGTTTGGTTACTATATTGCATACATTTTCATACTGGATAGGAATCTACTTTAAATTTGTCACCAGAATCTTTTGCACATTTAGTCTTATGGGGAGCCAGTAAGAGACAAATAATTAAATTATGTATTTCTTCTAATAATTTTTTTAATGGATGGTAGATTCTACGCCAAATATATCCCACAATAGTCAGTAAAGTGTAATCGTTAGATACGTAACTGAGGAACAGCTTATAGTGAATACAAGCTTTCTGAAGTAGCTTTAAGTCACTAACCAAGAAACTTTAGACAATATGATAACCAAAAGAAGATGGAAATGGCTTGGCCACTTTATGAGAATGAATCCTGATATACCTGCCAAAACAGCTCTCACATGGACACCAGAGGGTAAGAGAAAATAGGGGCGCCCAAAAACAACATGGAGAAGAACGATGGAAAGTGACCTGAGTGTGGCATCTTTGACATGGAAAACTGCACTGAAGATTGCATAGGACAGGAATGCACGGACAGTCTTCTCTAAAGCCTCATGTGCCACTAGGCATAACCAGAACTGATGACTGATGATGATGAAGTAGCTTGAAGTTCTTGACAACTACATGGTGTGAAATCTGAGAAATGTAGAGGTCAGTTATCTGACAGTGCTGCCAACATGTCTGGAATCAATTCAAGACACAATCAGGATTGTGTCTAAATTCATTCATTCAGTAGCATGTCCCTCGCGGAACCTCGCTGCCATAACAACCTCCGGAAAACCTTCCTATCCTGAGCAAGATGTCCTGCGTCTGATACACCCATCTGGAGATCATCTGCCACATCCTGCACCCATCTTCTCCTTGGCCTTCCTCTTCCTCTCTTCCCAGGCATATACCCCTCCATTATTGTTCTCTCTAGACTTCCATGACGTTTCAAGTGACCAAAATACTGTCTAAATACTGTCGACATATTTCAAATCTGTCACCCCACCCCCCCCCTCTCTTGCTCTCTCTCTCTCTCTCTCTCTCTCTCTCTCTCTCTCTCTCTCTCTCTCTCTTTCTCTATCTCTATCTCTTTCTATCTCTCTCTCTCCCTTTCTTCTTTCGTTCGTGTTTGTTACATCATGTCTCTTTTCTTTTCCATTTTCCCTATAACCTCTTTTTTAAAAATCCTAATTCAAAAAAATATATACACATATTTGACCCTACATCTAAGTCTTCAATGCCTCAATTATATGTTGTAATTGCCCGTTCTTTGTTCAGTTCTCTGAGCCATGGAGTAATTCTGCATATATGCAACCTTGCCAAGTCCATTTTTAATGCGTTGTTTAGCCCTATATATTTTTATGTTGCTTTTGTATTGTCGAACATATTTATCTCCATTCCCATTCATTTTTTTTTTTTAATTTCTTCTATGAACATTGTCTGTTTTTTCACAGACAGGATAAACGTGTTATTTGTTATAATATCTTTGCATTTATTGTAATGTTGATTGCAGACTTTCCATTTGCTAATTACTATAGACAATTGTCAGCGTCTGTGGCTTAGGCGTTGCAAACGCGCTTCGAAATGCCGGGGTGCCTGGTTCGATCACTGCTGTGGACGATATGTCTTGCGCTGGTTTCGACAGTGGTACTGAGAGTTAAACGCTCAGAAAGCAGTGGCAAACTACTGAACGTGAAATTTGCCTGGAACATTTATCAGCCAATAAATGCTGGGGATGGTTCTGCAACGTCCTGTAACGGATACGCAACTAACTTTATAGACAAATACAAAATAATTTGTAATACATTTTCAGCACTTGCTCTATCGTGAGTAGTGGGGTAGCGTAATACGGCGCGTATTTCGATTAAGCCGCCTTCTTTATTCTTTGTAAAAGATGGCGGCCAAATCAGCTTGGTCTGTTCTGGCGGCTGTTCTTTATCCTTAGTAAATATCGATCGGGCGGCTGATGACGGCACGCGTGATTGGTTTATGGAAAGGTATAGGAAATCGATACTTTGTAGGCATTATTATCTTCATAACTGCAGGTGACAGGTGGCGTTATTTAAATGGTGAGGTCAGGAACACTATTTAGGTGAGCAGCGGGGGGCAGGTAGGGCAGGGGACCCGGGGCGATAGGGCGACTAATAGAGTTGGTGCGGGTTTATGTGGGTGTCTGCATATGTGATTGTATGAGGGGAGCCGTTTGAGACTTGCGATAAAGAAAACCTAGGAAGGCGACGTGGTGACCGGGGATATATTAGAAAGGGCAGCTTGGGCGCCGGCATCATCATCATCATCTGTATCATGGGATCGAAGGTCGACCGCTCATGGATGGTTTGAGCTGTAGTAAAAAAGGACGACAGAATGCTGGGTGTCTGGTAATACTGTTGAGAGTCGAAGAGAAGGGGCATATTAGGCAGACTATCTGACTTTGTAAATAAGTGGGCGAAGGTTCTGATTGGTCAGTAGGCTTCAGTGGTTATTCTGCTGGAACAGTCGATTTAGGAAAAACTCGGCAGTTGGTGTCGCTCAACGGGGTACGCCCGCCCGCCCGTACGCACGCACGCCCGCGGTGTCGTTTTAGGGGATAGATACAGAAACCTAGGAAGGTGGTTTGATGGTAGGGAAAAAGTGGGGCTGGGGCACCATCATCCGCGTCGCCGTAAACTGTTAAGCAGTTTAAGAATAGTTTTCAAATCGATAAAAGTAGCTGTTTGGAAACAGACACTATCATTATAAGTTATGGACCCGCGGTGGAGGCATCCCTTTACCTCTCTGATAGCCGGACCTACCGGTAGCGGTAAAACTGTATTTGTGCAGAAGTTTTTAAAACATTTGAACGCTATGGTCGACCCGGTGCCGGAGGAGATTATTTGGTGCTACGGGGAATGGCAACCTCTGTATGACAACATGGAGGGCGTCATCTTTAACGAAGGTCTTCCGGATATGGAACAATGGCAGGGAGATAGACGACGTCTAGTGGTCATAGACGATTTGATGTCTGAGACGGACGACAGAATCACTAAACTATTTACTAAAGGCAGTCATCATCGCAACATCAGCGTGATTTATATTGTACAAAATCTTTTTGGAAAAAATAAAGAACAAAGAACCATCAGTTTGAACGCGCATTACCTGGTAGTTTTTAAAAACCCTCGTGACGGTTCACAGATCACCAACTTGGCCAAACAGATGTATCCCGGCCGCGTTTCCTACGTCCAAGAAAGCTTTAAAGACGCGACGGCTAACCCCCACGGTTATTTGCTGTTCGACCTCCGACAAGACACCCCAGACCAGCTCAGACTACGCAGCGAAATATTCCCCGACGAGAAACGAGTAGTGTACGTACCTAAATAATGTCTGACAAGCTAAAGCGACACGGCGAGATGCTGCGTTTTTTGTGCGAGGCGAAAGCCCACACAGCCAAAGACATCATAAAAACCGCCTCACCGGAGCTCGTACAGACACTTTGTGAATGTTGTCACAACGTATTAAAAGGTAATGTCGCCCTGACATCCGATCAGAAGAGACGTTTGTGTCGTTACAAAAACAACCTCAGAGCGCTCACCAAAAAGAAACTTTCAATCAAAAAGCGAAAAGAGATTTTACAACACGGTGGGTTTCTCGGGGCGTTATTAGCGCCAATACTAAGTGTGGTAAAAGGTATCTTGGGTTTCTAACCATGGCCAAGAAAATGATATTGATCGACCCGCGTATGATGGACTCTGTGTTTCAAAAACAATATATACCACCCGATACAGTCAATGATAGCCTACGTGATTTGGATACTCATATGCAACATGTCCTGGAAAATGAAGAGCTGTCGCCTCGTGACAAAGCCCGACTATATCAACAGACATTACAACGTTACTTGACTCGTCTGGATCATTACCGACACAAGTCATTGGGCGTAGTGGATATTAAAACGCCCACAGAAACCCTACCGTCGCCGCCACTACAAGTAACACTAAAAACAGAAGACAACGAGATTGTGAGTCATTCACCGTCGCCGGCTAAAACTGTCAAGAAGACAGCTGACTCTGAGACACCACCTGTCTCGTCGTATAAACTGAGACAAAGAAACAAAAAGTCTAAAATACCTACACCAAAGTGGGAACAATGGCCACGCAACTGAAAAAACTTTACTATGATCCGAAACAACCGGGAGCCTATAGTGGGGCTGTAGCCTTAAGACGACACGCAAAAGTGCCAACTAAACAGATCAAAGATTGGCTCAGTCATGAAGATACATATACCTTACATAAACCTATACGGCGACATTTTAAGAGACGTCCGATTATAACCAGTGGACTCAACCAACAATTCCAAGCTGATCTGATAGATATGAGATCTTTACGAAAAGACAACGACGGTATGGCGTACTTGGTTACTTGTATAGACGTGTTCAGTAAATATGCTTGGGCCATTCCCATAAAAAACAAAACTGGAAAAGCTTTAGTGGAGGCGTTCAGTAAAATATTTACCGAGCGGCAGCCAATGAAACTGCAAAGTGACAAAGGATCCGAGTTCCTTAATCGGACGTTCTTAAAGTTTCTTAAAGACGAGGGCGTGCATTTTTTCACGACAGAAAATGAGGATGTTAAAGCGGCGGTGGTGGAAACATTTAACCGCACATTGAAAGAAAAAATGTGGCGTTATTTCACCAAAACCAACAAGCACCGTTATATCGATGTGTTGGATTTCTTTTTGCGAAATTACAACCATTCCTATCACCGCAGCATTCGTATGGCCCCCGTGGACGTTAACCGGCGTAACCAAGAGCAAGTATGGCAGACACTGTATTCGGATGTCGACAGCCCCGGCATACCTGTGTTTAAAGAAGGTGATCGTGTGAGACTCGCGCAGGCCAGGCAGACATTCAAGAAAGGTTATATGGCGTCCTGGACCGAAGAGCTGTTTACCGTCAGCCGCGTCAACAGAACCAGCCCGGTAACTTATGTGCTAAAAGACGATTCGGGTGAGGAACTCCGCGGGTCGTTTTATAAGGAAGAAATACAGAAAGTTGGCGACAAAGAAATGTATCGGGTGGAAAAGATTTTACAAGAACGACGAGGTGCCCTTGGTGGTAAAGAATATTTAGTCAAGTGGTTTGGTTATCCGACCTCATTCAACAGCTGGATAGCAGACCAACAACTAGAGAGGTACGAAAATTAGTGTTATGGAAGCCGTTGATGAAGTGGATGAAATTACCGTCTTTGCAACAGAAGCTGACGGTAAACGACCTTGGTTCAGTAAACTACGGCCGCGACCTGAGGTTGTTTTCATCTCTCAGATGGTGATTATATACATCGTCATCAGTGTATCACTATTCAATCTGACGTACGGCTCGGCGAGTGAGGCAGAGGGAAAATTGTGGATCGTGCTCTTGTCTAGTTGTTTGGGTTACCTATTACCGAATCCGAAAATAGAGACGGTCTTAAAGCAACCATGAGTTTTTACGTGACGCTACCCAGCAACGCCTCGCCAAAAATATTTCCCGACAATAAACCGGGTCACTTTTTCGTCAAACTGCCGCAGACCATCGAATTGAGTTCACAGTATGAAATCGGCCTGGCAGAGATTCAATTTCCCAGCAGTTATTTTAATATCCTGGAAGATGATATCTGGATCGAATACACCCCACCCAAGGACAGCAAAAAGGTAACTCAGAAAATTACATTACCGGCTGGTGTCTACAAGACAGGTGAAGATTTTATCGATGCTTTGAATCTACTGCTTTTAGAAAACGAGGAGGGTGGTGATGCGATATTGCGAATCCATTATAACAAGTACACGAACATGGTCGTCATGAAACTTTACGAGAAAGGCGCTCAGATTGTTATTTGCGAACTCTTGAGATCTATTTTAGGCCTCACCAACCTGTGTCTGACCAACACTGACATACCACTAGTCGGTGATTATGAGGTAGATATCGATAGCGACATGAGTAATGTCTACGTCTACTGTGATCTCGTCGCGGCGAGACCTGTGGGTGATGTCATGGTTCCCTTATTGCGTACCGTCCCTATTATGGACAGAGTTTCATCTTCTGTGTTTCGCATCTATGACAAACCACACTACGTTCCTATGAGTCGTTTTTCTTTTGACACGGTGGAAATACTTTTAAACCACCGACACGGGAAAAACTATACCATTCAAGACTGGATCTTCGGTGGTGACGTTACATTTTAGAACTCGGAGACATTTCAATCTAGAATAATGGTGAGACACGTGCCCTTACTTCGAAGTCCTGAAATGTACGAAGATTTTTACTGTCAACAAGCAGGACATGGCTTACCGGTATTTATCGGCGGAAGAAGTCAACGTGGACGAGGTCTGGGTAGTTTCTTCAGCGGTTTAGGTCGCATGGTTCTTCCTTGGTTAAAGACAGGCGGTAAAGCCCTGTTAAGAGAAGGTGTCGGTACGGGTTTGCAAGTTGCCCAAGATGCTTTAGCCGGTCGAAATGTCGGAGAGGCGTTTAGAGAACATGCCAAGGAAGCGGGGAAGAGGTTACTTCAAGGAGCTGTTGATCACGTGGCTGGTAACCAATCAGGAAGCGGGATTCGTCGACGCCGCGCAGCGCCACCTGGTGAGCCTCTGAGTAAAAGGTTTAAAGCATCACCCCGATCTCGTCCTTCTCACAAACATCAGCTGCCTCAGAGGAAGAAGAAGTACTCAGATATCTTTGATAATGTCTCTGATTCATCCTAGTTCGTGTGAGTGTCTTCACTCTGGTTTGGATTTGTTCAGCGTACCACCAACACAAACAGCGGTTGAGGAGGGGCAGTTTGTGGAAATACATCCACTGGCGTCGCTAGCTCCTGGAGCTCCTATAGAGTTTGCCATCTCCGGAAACAGTGAAGAATACTTGGATCTTTTCAATACTTTTTTACACGTCAGAGCCAAAGTCACTTTAAGCAATGGCGATAGTATACCGCCAGATGCTGCTGTGGCACCCGTCAACTATTACCTGCACAGTTTATTTTCTCAAGTCGACGTTTCCCTCAATGATACGCTGATTACACCTAGCGAAAACAGTTATCATTATAGATCATATCTTGAGGCCACCCTGAATTATGGTGAAGACGCCAAGAAAGGCCCTCTTTCTGCTGCCATGTATCTCAGCGATACCGCGGGTTTTATGGATGACACCCAAGAGCTTGGTAATAAAGGCCTAAAAATACGGCGACAGCTAGCCAGCAATAGCCAAGAAATTGATATGATGGGACGCTTACACGCCGACATTTTCGCCCAAGACCGCTACCTCTTAAATGGCGTAGATGTCAAGATCAAACTTACACCTTCTAAAGACGTCTTCAATCTTATAGCTCATGATGGTACGGTTGGTTACAAGTCTATCATAACACACGCTACCTTGATGGTTCGAAAAGCCAAATTAAATCCAGCCATCTCTCTAGCCCATGAGAAAGCCTTAACCAAGACCAATGCCAAATATCCGTTGAAACGAGTGAATCTGAAAACCCATTTCTATCCCCAAAGGAATGTTGTCTCACACCCAGGACAATCTTTTTCTGAGTCAGACACCTACCAGACTAGTGATTGGACTAATTAACTCTGTAGCCTTTAACGGTTCCTACAAGACTAACCCGTTCGATTTCCAACACTTCGGATTAACGTATCTAAACGTGAGTGTCGACGGTCGTAGTGTCTCCAGTAAACCCTTAACACCAGACTATGAGAATAATCGCTACGTGAAAGCGTTTTTCGGCACTATGTTGGCTATGGGCCTGGTGGGTAAAGATGCCGGTAACGATATCGAATACAGACATTATAAGAACGGGTACGCTCTCTACACCTTTGACCTTTCACCTAGTCTGTTGGATGGGGACCAGTTTGAGATGCCCCGCTCTGGGGCGTTGTCTTTAGAATTTAAGTTCGCCACCTTCACTGCCGAACCATTACAAGTTATAGTCTACGCTGAACAAGACTCTGTACTCGAAATTTCCAAGACACGACAAGTACTTTTGGACTACGCCTAAGATCATGAACACGCAACAGATACGTCAAATACTCTTTGCTGACCACATTGTCCGCCGAACACATCTAGTAGACGTATTGGCCCGTGATCAACTACCTATACATTTCAACCGTCACAAGACAGCGGCGTTTGTCATCAATACAGATGGTAGCGACCAGCCAGGTTCGCATTGGCTTGGTCTGTACTACGATGGCGTCGGGCGTTTTACCTATTTTGACGCCCTCGGGCTCCCGCCCTTCCACGCCGAAATTATAAGATTCATCGATCGCCACTCGACCAGCCCCTTCAGTTATAACCCTCGTACCTTACAAGACATACAGAGCAGTACTTGTGGACTATACGTTATTTATTTTATTCTGATTAAATGCCGCGGTGGTCGCCTGCGCCGAGTTTTACAGCCGTTTTCGTCTTCATATAGACAATACATCAACGATCGAATAGTTTGGCGCCTCGTTTCGCCCTTAATCATCAAAACAAGTCCGGACATGTCGAGTTTAAACCGGTTCTACAAGCTCACTGTGGGTATATAAACAGCCTGAGCAGCACCCGTCATCTTATTGCCGCCGTTATCCGCTAACCGAAGATGTCTACAGTCCCGACCAGTTGGGTGTATGTGACTAGGAGCGACGAGGTGGTGAAACCTTTAGGTGCTGGTTTGAACGCTGTTTCAGTCTCGCTTTATACAGGAACACCCGCACTCCACTTGAGACGTTTCTTTGGTAAAGCAGATCTCAAATTTCCCACCAAAACAGGACTGACACTAAGTCGCCTAGAATTTGAACAACTACTTGAACTAAAGACGGAGATCCTGACAGAGTTTGATCGACTGGAGCTGCTAACCATTCCTTGTTACCCGCCTACACCTAGGATCACAGAACCCTACGCTGCTGACGAGAACAGCCCCAACACGGACGAATATATACCGGATCATGTCATCCGACACATTGAGACTGTCGAGAACAACCGACCTGCTGCCTCTCTAGATGACTCGGTTCCTTGGCCACTTGCAAAGAGAAGATGTCTACGCCAACTTTTAATTTTATGAATAAAAGAAAATATAAAACGCAAAAATATTGTTGTGTTGTTATTTTTGTCTTAGTTATAAATAATGGTTTAGTTGTTATGTATATATCCCCTTATACAGGTACAGCCAGCTATCCACAGCTATCTATTAGTCTCTAATTTACGAAACAGAAAGTAACCAAGAATGGTTTAAAGTTACTAAGAAAAAGGACAGTTTACGACGATGCGGATGATGATGATGGCGCCCCAGCCCCACTTTCTCCCTACCATCAAACCACTTTCCTAGGTTTTATGTATCTATCCCCTAAAACGACACCGCGGGCGTGCGTGCGTGCGTACGGACGGGCGGGCGGGCGTACCCCGTTGAGCGACACCAACTGCCGAGTTTTTCCTAAACCGACTGTTCCAGCAGAATAACCACTGAAGCCTACTGACCAATCAGAACCTTCGCCCACTTATTTACAAAGTCAGATAGTCTGCCAAAAATACCCCTTCTCTTCGACTCTCCACAGTATTACCAGACACCCAGCATTCTATCGTCCTTTTTTACTACAGCTCAAACCATCCATGAGCGGTCGACCTTCGCTACCATGATACAGATGATGATGATGATGCCGGCGCCCAAGCTGCCCTTTCTAATATATCCCCGGTCACCACGTCGCCTTCCTAGGTTTTCTTTATCGCAAGTCTCAAACGGCTCCCCTCATACAATCACATATGCAGACACCCACATAAACCCGCACCAACTCTATTAGTCGCCCTATCGCCCCGGGTCCCCTGCCCTACCTGCCCCCCGCTGCTCACCTAAATAGTGTTCCTGACCTCACCATTTAAATAACGCCACCTGTCACCTGCAGTTATGAAGATAATAATGCCTACAAAGTATCGATTTCCTATACCTTTCCATAAACCAATCACGCGTGCCGTCATCAGCCGCCCGATCGATATTTACTAAGGATAAAGAACAGCCGCCAGAACAGACCAAGCTGATTTGGCCGCCATCTTTTACAAAGAATAAAGAAGGCGGCTTAATCGAAATACGCGCCGTATTACGCTACCCCACTACTATCGTGTCTTGTAACTTCTGTTCTTTTCTGCGAAAATAAAACTATCTTCTTCTTTCTCTTCTTATTTATTTGTCTGCTATGTATCCCTCATTGGAGCATAGGCTCCCAACTAACTCACGCCAAGTCGTCCTGTCCTTTGCTTTCGCATGCGCCCTCCCCCTCCCCCATATCTTCCATTACCTTTCTAACTTCAATCTCAAGTTCCCTTATTTATGTGTTATTCTGGTCTACCTTTATTTCGTTATCATTTTCGGTTCCAGTTTAAAGCTCTTCCTTTTATACTGCTCTCGAGTCAGAGTGTCATATCCAACACCAACAACTTGTCCTCGCCTCCTGAATCACTGGAATGTGTTTACGTCTCTTACAAAGCCTAACATTAGTGGTTATATTATTCCATTTAATTCCGTTATACTGCGCAGACACCATTTAACGTTTATTGGCAAGTGTTTTAGTTGTTCACCATGTTTGCGCTCAATACACTACTGCTGATTTGACAATTTAAAAAATGTAAGTTTAACATTAGTTTTGTTTTCCTTTGATTTTCACAAACTTGATAACGCCACGAGAACTCCTCTAGCCGTTTAAATTTATATTTTAATGTCCCTATGAGTTTCCCCATCTTTGTCTACATTAGTGCATAAACAGATGTGTGACTCCACTTCGTGAAATAATATATCACCATGAGAAATTAAATTACTGAATCCCTGGTTAATTTCTATTTTTTTTTCCTGATGACTTTTTTTAAACCTAATGGTTGTTTGTGATCTATCATTAAGTATGTTTACTTTATCTTGCATCTGATTTCCTGAATGAGATAGAAAACCATTATATTAGCATAATTAATCACTTAAATAATTTGGTAAAAACACTTGAATGCACAATTTATTGCCTGATATATTTCACTGTATTTTATCAAGGACATTCCTATAGAGATTACATCAACTTAAAATGGAGCACTACTCAGCAATAATTTCAGCTAAAATACTCAATAACACAGTTGTTTGTTAAACTACATACCCTACCATGGGAAGTCCAGGATTAACCCTGTAATCGCCATAGAAGTTCGAGATTGATGTGGTAGAGGACAGGACACAGTTAGTACGAACAGCGCGTTTATCAGCTGCCATTTTTTCCCCTGCGCGTGTTATGTAATGTTGTATCACAATCACCGTATTGTATTGTCGGCATTTTCATACGTGCTCAATCCTCCCATGTAGCAGCCACTCCAAGGTACTTCTTCTAACTATTCCATGAGAGTTTAATTATAATTTCTCCTATCTCGGTCTATATGGCGGCATATACGTGCTTTACCATGGTTTGCTTCCATGTCATGCAATCGTGTTATTGTTGGAGATTCGTCATTATCCACTAGCCCAGTCCGAACAGCAAATCTGCTCTGTCCATGCTGCTTCCCACACGCATTTGTGCATTGCTTGCCAGTTGTTGCTGCACTGCTGTTATTTTAATCACTTGCCATTTCATGACGTGTGAAATATTTCACAGGAAATGTCATGTAAAGGACACAGACATCGTTTTATTGAACCTGTAATGACGTTTCCAAATTATTTTGGCTTCACTGCGTCAGGTTTCTTCAGAAATTCAAATCTTGTCCTTCTGATTGTTTTTCATCAGCAAAACTGAACGTTTTCGAGATTGAATAAAATGTTACTGTTTTTTCCCCAGAAATAATATTATATTCGTTTTTGAATTATTGATTGAATTACTGTCTTTCTACATTGACAACATTACATTTAACGAAGAATATAGAGCATGCTATGCGACAGACTGGAGTTGTGGCGTCCATCTCTAATTCAATAAACCAATAAGGAATGAATCAATGTATAACTCAGGAAGGGACATCACTGCACTTATGACAATCCCACGTGTACTCATTCTTCTTAGTAGCCAGTGATGAATGTTTAACTTAAATATGAAAAAAAAAATTAAAATAACAAATATGCTTACCTTTATAGCGCATCAAATAATTCATTCACGAAAGGGATACAAATATTTCTCGATAGTTTTTTAGATGCTGCTGCTGAATAATTCTCTTTACAAAATTCATTAGAAAAGTTTATGCCACAACTATTTAAAACGTGTGGTTCCCTCTGCGTACACAAATTATTGCTTTATTAACTGAGTCATGTGTAAACATATAATGGCTTATACGTTTCACAGTTCAAATTGAGCAATATAGTTGGACATCCAAAAGCTATAATTACCGCACTGGGAGTCAAATTTGTCGCTTGAAAGGGCAAAGGGTCTTGCTGAATCACAAGTGTCTTTTTAGGCGTAAGTCCCGCACAACTATGTCATGATAGGTAGTCTACTGGGAGAAGATGAACAACGGGGAAGCGCGAAAAGCTCATAAGAGACTGCAGTTAGTAGTGACCAAAGTATCTGATCGACACTCTGCACACAGAGGTTGGACAAGACGGACATATCACAACTGATACTTATACCATAGGAATTTGATCTGTACGCAGGCTGCTAAAGAAAACGAACGATGTTGCAAATGTACCGAGTATTGTTGCGTCCCCTTCTAGCTGAACTTTACCCAACATTGGCGAGGTATGCTCCATGAAAACTTATGGCTAGTCGGAGAACGGACTCCGAAGCTGAACCCAAGACAATGAAAGCGCAAGATAAACTGTTTAACCTCTTCGCCACGGATACCTCAGAGATGAATTCACACCTACATAACCCAGATGTTTGGACACATAGTATCTTTATATACCTTTATTGAGACTGAAATATTCCAGCGTTTCCTTGCGTTAATATGTTTTGAGAAAACTTTGCCCACGTCAGCTGGTCAAATTGGAAAAAAAAAAAAAAAACCCCCGTTGATGTATTCAGGAATGTGTCTTGGTATTAAACTTATCCTTTTGTCCTCGCTGCAACAGCATTAACGGATTATGTTCTGGATTGACTGGATTGTTTTGTTTGAGACATAGTCTACATTATGATCTTAACGCAACGTTCTATAGATAATATTTCCAGCTTAATAACCCTCAATGTCTACAAATCCAAGGATTCTGATAATTAATTGAAAATAAAGCCGGGATTTTGGAGCTAACTTTATTTTACAAAAGGTCATGAACTGGGCACTCAATGGTTACTGTCGTTAGCTATTCCAACATCTCATCTTGGTGGTGAGTTCATTTAGTAATATAATATTACAAACAACAGAAGAGTTAAACAGAAAAGGCAAAAAAGCCTGGTTTAGTTGGAAATAGTCCCGCAGACATTCAGAAACGCCACATAAACTGATCGGTGATTAGGAAAATGTCTCCCGCGAAAAAGGATTTTTTAAAATCTGAGACTTAATTCTTTTTTTTTTCCCCTTTATCTGGGATGCTTCTATTGGAGAGTTTTTGGAAATGCCATTCTGGTCCCAAGACTCAGTAAAGGGAAAACTCCAACTGCACCTCCACGCGGTAGAGAACGGTAAACACACTGCGGTGTGGCTAACGCAGCTATGTGGACCGAGTATCCGCCGGGATAAGTGGACACCTCTGGGGTGCCCTCTGCTGTAAGCAGGAGCATCACAGAGCAGGGCACTAACTTGCCCTGGCAATCGAAAAGGTTGCTGAAGGTTAAGGACGTAGTCTAAAGCCATGTGGATGTGGAAAGCAACGAGAAATACCACATTACTATCCCAAGAAACTCATCATGGAAGCCAAAAATTAAACTCAAAGATCTGATGGTGAGGCCCCCAGGCCAGGCAGATCACAAATACGAACTGGGGAAGAGAATGATGGCAGAGCAAGTAAGGGTAGTTGTGATGAGGGCCTTAAGCCCTATGGTACTACAAATTAAAAAGAGAAAACTCTGTCACCGCTCTAAAGAAAACTTTGAAGCTAGGAACATGGAATTTTAGGAGCATATGTCAGAAAAAACTTTGCATCGTTGACAGAGAATTCGAAATTTTAAAAATAGATATACTATGAATGTCTAAACATATATGGGCGGGTCAAGGCCATTTTGTGACTCAAATAGGAGAAACATCTGTTTATTCAGGAAAGGACAGGAGTGGTTTGAGCGGGGTGGATTTTCTGATGACAAGAAAAGTTTCTTCATCACTTCTCGGATATAATCCGATTAGCGACCGAATTCTCACTGTCAGACTCAAGTCAAGGAAAACGAACATCACAATTATTCAAGTCTATGCCCCAACATCTGCATCAGAGGAAGATGAAATTCAAAATTTTTATAATAGTTTAGAAGAGACGTTAGAAACAGTAGAAAAAAAGATATTTTAATCATCATGGGGGTTTTTAATGTAAAAATTGGTGGAAGTAGAATAGAGAAAGAGGAAATAGTTAAAAACCCATTCGGCATAGGAGACAGAAATGAGAGTGGAAAGAGACTGATCGAATTCTGTATGGATAAGAATATGTGTATTACCAACACTCTTTTTAAACAACACACAAGAAGTCTCTGCATCTGGACTTCACCGGATGGAATAAGCAGAAACCAAATTTGTTATATTTCAATTCATCAAAAATGGAGGACATGTATAACACCTGCAAAGACACTCCCTGGAGCTGACTGTGACACTGATCACAAACTCCTTGTTGGAAAGTTTAAAATAAAATTGAGAAAAAAGTGTTGAAGCCAATACGTTTTGTTTTAAGTAATTTAACAAATGATTACAGCATTGAGGTTAAACATAAATTTGAAGCGCTAATGGCAATGCAAGAGGATATGACACAAGATGAGTTGGCCGATGAAGCAAGAAACATCATCATCATAACAGCTCAGAACGTTTTACCTAAAAGAATGACACAAAACACAGATTTTCATTCCAGAAAAAAATGTCAAGCTCATGAAAGAAGAAATAACAAATAGCCATGCAAATAGGAAATACTTTGTGCACAAAGATCTAGGCCTAAAGCGTGGAAAACAATCTATATTCCTCTCCCAAAGAAAGGAAATCTGAAACTATGCTTCAACTACCGTATCATCGCATTAATAAGTCATGCTAGCAAAATCATCTTACGAGTTATCATGAAGAGAATTGAAAGGAAATTACAAAATGAGCTACATATAGCACAAGCGGGTTTCAGAGAGGGTAGAGGAACTTAGGGATTACATCTTTCCTATGAGAATAATTTTTTTGAAAAATGCAGAGAATACAACGTAGATCTTCATGCTTGTTTTATTGATTACAACAAGGCATTTGATTGTGTACAACATCAGAAACTGTGGACTATTATGAGAAGTATGGGTTTTCCAGCGCATTTAGTGCATTTAATTGAAAATCTTTTTTCATTAACAACAAGCAGCCATTAGAGCATCTGGTGAAACATCAGATTGGTTCGAGGGGCAAAATGGCGTGAGGCAGGGGTGCATTCTCTCACCACACCTTTTCAATATATACGCAGAAAGTATAATGAAAAATGTCAAAATGACCAGACTTGTGACAGTTATGATCTACTCAAAATTGGTGACAACCCTTTTCCGGAACTTCGCTACGCAGAGGACACAGTCCTCCTTTGGAATAGCGTAAAGGGAATAGAAAATGTAATATTGTCTGTTCCGAAAAAAACAGTGAAGATCAAGATCTGTTTCTGAATTTAAAGAAACCAAAAATAATGTCCACAGATAAAACTGGCTGTCACCCAAAAATAACAATAATGATGAAGAAATTACAAATGTCGCAAACTTTGAATATCTATAATTAATAGCAATGAAGACTGTTTAACAGAAATTTAAAGGAGGATTGCCATAGCAATGCAACGATTGAACAGCCTTTAAAGTCTATAGTTAAGCACCAGCAAGGAGATCAAATTTGAATTTTGAGAGCATGCATCTTCCCTGTGGCAACATACGGATGTGAGTCGTGGACTATCTCCCAGTCCTTAAGAAATAGAATAGGGGCTTTTGAGCTAAAACTCTACAAAAAGATTATCAGAGTATCTTGGACAAAGAAGAGGAGAAATACTGACATCTTGAAAGATCTGAACATCAAGGAAGATTAACTAATAAACAGCATCTTGTCTTGCAAGCTGAAACATTTCGGTCATTTCAAGCGCCACAAAGGATTGGAAAAAAATTATAGCAGAAGGCATGGTACCATGAAGGAGGGGCAGGGGCCGACCGACACGAAAATCGGCACCTGATATAGTTGACTCCCTGAGTATGAAAGTAGATGAGGCGGGAGAACTGGCGAGAGACCGAGTTTCTTTCAGGCAGACCGTGATAAGAGCGACGTTCTGCAAAGGACCTGCTACATGATAAATAGATGCTTCTACCGAATGCTTGCAAAATATTGACGATTTCACGATGATAAAGAGAGCAAGTGATCTTGGTTCAGGCCTCCACAACGCTTGGAAATCATAAAACTGGAAGGGTACATGAAGACATACATTTACACAAGTCCATATCTCATTCATTCAGTCTCTCCGCCGCTTGCCTGATTTCTTTTTGCGTACATTAATGTACCATCCACTTGTATTTAAAATAGAATAGCCCAACATACGATGGTGTCGCAAACGTTCCCATACACAAGACAAATGCACGTATCATCAACGCCATTACAAGCATAACTCCAGGTGTGTCTATACGTGTTCGTCAGAGTAGAGGACGAGGTCATGTAGAGAATATAGTATTAATGAAAATGAGTTTCGTAAAAATATGTCTTTGTTTTATGTATGGAAACTAACGAGACGCCCTGAAGACAACTTAGTAGATATAGAGTAGTATTAGATTTATTTTTAGAAGAGGATAGAGTAGAATTTTAGATTAGATATTTAGAAAAGATATTTTAGAAGAGAAATTAGGAAAAGATTTATAGAAAAGAAGCTCTGGACAGAAGGAGAAACCTGAACTGCATCGTGGCGGTGAAAAAGTTGTAGAAAAGAAGCAGAGAGAGAAAGAGAAAGAGAAAGAGAAAGAGAGAGAGAGAGAGATAGAGAGAGAGAGAGAGAGAGAGAGAGAGAGAAAGAGAAAGGAGAGAGAGAGAGAAGATGTGGGACAATTAACATCAGTTCATTGGTGAAAATCTGCTTGATAAATTTTTCAAAGTACCCGAGACAGAAGGATGTGGATTTTACATAAATTCTTACGCCACACGATGTGAACTATGAGACTAAAAAGCTCAACAAGCACTGCCCGTACACTCTCTTTCCCCATCTTTCTTGCTATTTCTCTCTTTCTCTCCCTCTCTCTCTCTCTCTCTCTCTCTCTCTCTCTCTCTCTCTCTCTCTCTCTCTCTCTATCTATCTATCTATCTATCTATCTATCTATCTATCTATCTCTCTCTCTCTCTCTCTCTCTCTCTCTCTCTCTCTCTCTCTCTCTAACAAACACACACACCAGATCTATTTCTGTTGTTGTTTTTTTTTTTTTTTGCTCTCCCCTCACCCTTGCGCCCACGCACATTGAATAAACCATTCCTACCTAATTTACAACAATATTCTATATTATTACATAATTAAGTCATGTCATCCAGCATGGAACTGGCACTATTAGCCACTAGACGCTGATTACATGTTGGGCGGGCAATCTAAGCACCCATGGACGTGTATGGAGTACCGTGGGGTCGTCGCTGGAAAGGTAGATTTTATGTACTTATTACGACAAGCTACACTGCTGCAAGCTACACTGCTGCAAGCTACACTGCTGAAAGAGACCGAATATGACACAAGTATAACATACAGTTAGTGGGAAATACTTCGAGTTATAAAACAGCATAATGAAAACTCATTGTCTCTATCTTCCCCCCCCCCCCTTTTTTTTCTTCTCCACATTTGCATTTATGGATGCGATTAAGTTATTACAATGTGTTTACCACATATGACAATACTCCACACACTGAGAATGATTCTATTGACTCTAGATTAACTCTTGCCTTTCACCCCGCCCCCTTGACCCTTGTGTGATAGGCACAGTGCCGGTAAATCCAATCATGAAATGAGTTGGTCATGTTGTCAGAATGGAACAAAATTAGCCAGCAGCTATAGCATACTTCATGAAAATAGCAGGCTACAAGTCAAGCTGCCCGACCAAACAGCAGGTGGGGGAGGGGGGGGGGGGGTTATAGGGACACTGCAGAAATGCAGTGGGACATTACTGCAACAAGAAAAGACAGGTGACTGCATCTAACTGCTCTCTGTGACGTTTTATAACATAAGCAGTAGGAAAAAAGAAGAAAAAAGTGAAAAAACAATTAGATAAAAGCCGCAGGGATAAGCTTTGGAAAGAGGTTGTCGTGGAATGATAAGCCATTACGCATCAGTCAGTAAGACTGGTAACTTGACTTACCTGTAATCAGCACAAAATTCAAACTTGGACTCGCCCGGAAAGATATAGTCCCTTATATCTATATATATAGGCCTTTATTGGACAACATTATTATGTCTACATTTTCTGGTTGCTTTAACTAAACTCCACTTTTAAATGTATATATCTTTGATATATATTAGAGGAGTTATTTAAGGTTTCTTAGGAACCGATTTACTCCTTGCCCATGTATACAGGGAACTCCTTTTCTTACTAACGCCTGGAGTGCGTAAGTGACGCCATTCTTTCTTGCCGGTTCCAAGCGTCCAGACGTGTCAATCTATGCCTGTATAATTTCACTTTCACAAGGCGATCTGGAATGTCTCAGACTTTGCATATGCTTGGGTAAGTTAATTATAGTTTACGAGTACCTAAAATGATGTCTGTAGAGTAGTCAATGCTGTAGAGAGATCAGTATCGGCTGTGGGATCACACATAGTTCGACCGTTCTTGATCGCTAGAGAAGCGGATTCGAACGTAGACCTTCCCCTGTACAGACTAAATAGCCTATGGTATCAATAACCCACCCATACTGGTAAACCTAATAACCTTACAAATGTGTACTATTTAAACTAACTATAGAAGTTTGTGCATACAAAATGGGGACAGAATTAGGTCAGGACTTTGTCGGCCAGTGTGTGGAGTGTGTTTGACCCAGATCAATGAATGATAAGACGGGCTTTGGGAGTCTGTGGAATAAATGTACTGACAGTAAATATTGGTGTCTGTGTGCAGAGGGGAGGGGAGAGAGAGAGTGTTATATGTGTTAGAACACTCTATCTATCTTCACTGTATATCTGACTTGCCTTCTCTTGCACTAAACAGACAGATGAATTTGGGAGACTTGGGTCTCCTGGTCTGGAGAGGCATTCTGAGGAATGAAACAGGAGAGCAGGGTGGAATAAGCAGATGGGGGTTGATGACTGATGCTTGTTCTGTCTTTCCTGTCAAGATGTTACCCTCTTGGTGATGACTAATTCTGAGTTATTTTCTTGACAGGATAAATCCTTTGTGAGGAGCTGGCATAAGTTTCACAGTCCAACCAACACCCACCAACCATGAATAAATCATAAACTATCTACCCACCAGCTAACACCTGTGAAGGTTCCTGACATCATCACTATGTGGGAGCTTATAACTCAAACAGCCTACCAGTGCTAGAGCTTAGTGTGGCTCAAAGACATTGTGTGTCCTAACTGGTGATAAAGACTTGCTAAGTACCAGTACAGTGCTGTGTCCTCTATGGTGAGGTACTCTCTTACTTCTTGATCCAGTGGAGCAGAATTCCCAGAGTCAAAGACAGTCGAATCATCCGGAGCTGAGGGATGCATCATAGACAGAAGGAAGAGAAGCTAAGTTTGATGCCTGATTTGCTTTGTGCCTCACAGCTCCTATGTTTCCCAATGATGACATAGAGTCATCTCCAAGACCTGCTGTCTGTGTAGTATCTTTGGTATCTTGACATTATTTTCTGAGATTCTTCAACTGATAGCTGGAATTCACTTCTTTATTATATGTATATTACACTGATTACATGCATTCATTTTCATGGCTGACTTAGGTTTCTCTATTTCACCTTTTTAAGTGTTTAGCAGTTGTGTGTGTATGTATCTTCATTATATGTGTTAACATGGTTATGATAATAAACTATCATAACCTGGGGGCTTTCTTTAGTAAGTAGTGGGGGTGTCCAGCCAAGTGTGCCTAGAAATATTGTATTCATATACTGACATATTTTGTAGTGCCAATACTTGAGTTGCCCTACTCCAGAGATAAGTTGAGCGTATATTGGCCACGGGGAATCCCTTAGACCAATACGAGCCAAACGACTCAACATCCTTATCTCTGAGTGCTGTTGGTTCTGAAGGAAAAATCCTTACATTAGGCACGCGACAGGAGTGATATGTGACAGGACAACATATCACCCAAAAATCTGTGGTCTCGTCGTGGGATTGTTTGTGTACACTGTTCAATTTTAAATTTGCTGGTGATCTTGGCCAGGAGTTGTTCAGTGTTTGTTTTTTTGTTAACACAGTTGTGACCATTCTGGGTCAGTTCTTAGATTATACTCCTAGGAGTGATTTGTAATCATTGTGGTGTTTTGTGGTGTTCAAGTACATTGGGTTAGGTACAACCTTGGTTGGTGGTAACAATTTAATCTATTGTTGATTATATTTACATTGTTGGTGACAATATTTTTTGTTGTGGACTGTTAAATTGACAAGAAAGCATGTCGCAGTCAAAAATTTCCAGATGGGATTGGAGGGTAAAGAAATGACCGAGTGGATTAAAACCACGGAACGTGAGATGAGGATGGAAGCCCATGAGGCAGAGAGACTCAGAATTGAGGCAGAGAAGGAAAGCGAAAGACTCCGCATTGAATCTGAGAGACTCAGACTTGAGTCTGAGAGGGAGTCAGAAAGAATGAGATTGGAACAAGAGTCAGAAAGAATGAAGTTGGAACAGGAGGTGAGGTTAAGAGAATTGGAACTTCAGGCTCAGAGAGAGGGTAATAGACCCAGATCTCCAACACCTGATATTGATGGTGCATCAACGCACAGTAGCTCAGCTCAAGCGATGAACTTTCCTATGCCAGTCTTCGACCCGAAGGCTGAAAATATTGAACAGTACCTAGACCGATTTGGTAAATTGGCATCTTTGTACAACTTGGAAAGGAATATGTACACGCTGAAGTTGGCTCAAGGTTTGAGGGGTGAGGCATACGAGATTTATCAACGGATGCACACCGGTACTGAGACTGATTATGATGCATTGTGTCAGGCTTTGCTGAAACGTTTCGAACTTAATGCTGCGACATACAGACAGAAGTTCAGAAATGAGAGAAAGATGACAGGGGAGAACTATCCTCAGTTCGCCAGTCGCCTTCAGGGATATTTGACCAGGTGGAGGGAAATGTCTGGATACTCCTCTACCTTTTGAAGATTTACAGGAGATGATCCTAACGGAACAACTCCGAGAGACATTACCTCGCCCTATGCAAACCTTCCTGACGGAGAATGGTGCTGACAGACTGAGTGAGATGTTGATGTATGCTGAGAGGTATGAGATGGCACATAAAGAGGTGTGTATAGGTGGGAAACCCAAGGCCCAGGGCCAAAGTAAAAATAATGGTAATGGTCATAAAACCCATCCAAATGAATCCCCTAAAAAGAATACATCCCAAGCACAACCCCAGAACCCCTCAAAGGTTCAGGGAACACAACATAGACAACCCTTTAATGGCCCTAAAAAGCCTTACTGCCATATTTGTAAGAATAATAACCACTGGACTAAGGAATGTAAATCCAAACAGACAGGGAATTTACAAGTATCAGCTTTGTTGTCTACTGTAGTACCTTCTACCCAGGAACAATTGTACAATGGTTCCAATAGGCCACCTGTGGTAGAGAGGGTCTGGGCTAACGGATATTCTTTAAATTGTCTGTATGATAGTGGTTTGTCATACGGTTGTGTGGTGAGGCCAGAGTTTGTAAAACCTGATCAGTATACTGGCAGATTCATAGAGCTCCAATGTGCCACATTGGATGCTAAACCTTTAAACTTGCCGATTGCTAAGATTAAGGTCCGTTCAAAGTATGTCTCGGGGGTAATTGAGGCTGCAGTGCTTGAACACTGTACTTTTGATTTAATTCTTGGCGCTACTTATGTATTTTTAGCAGAGCCGAAGAAACCTTCAGAGCATCTTGCTGCGGTAACCACCCGAGCACAGCATAAAAGGGCCTTAGAGGATTCTCCTCATGTAAATCGTCTTCCTGATGAAATTAAGGTGGCCCAAAGTAGTGACCCAACCCTTAAGGCATGTTTTAAAAAGTTAACTGCAAGTCACAATCCCCCTTTGAAGAAAGAATTCTTCATGAAAGGTAAGTTACTTTACAGATGGGCAAGTGACAAGTATACAGAGCACAGTCAACTTGTAGTACCCAAAACATATAGACAGCAGATTCTCCAGATGGGGCACACTATAGCCTATAGTGCCCATATGGGAATTCATGCAACGACACAACGCATTGCCTGTGATTACTTTTGGCCAGGTATGTCAGCAGATATCATGCGTTATATCAAATCCTGTCCGGAGTGCCAGAAGGTAGCTCCCAAAGGCAGGAATGCACCAGTCGGACTGGGGGAAACCCCTGTCACCTCCACACCTTTTGAAAGAGTGGCGGTCGATTTGGTGGGACCACTTTCTCTCACAAAGAAGAAGAATGCTTACATATTGACCTTGGTAGACTGTTGTTCAGGCTATCCGGAGGCTATTGCACTTCAGAGGATTGACAGTAAGACTGTGGCAGAGGCATTGATGAGTATTTTCACAAAAGTGGGATTCCCTTCGCAGATACTGACAGACAATGGATCTCAGTTTAGAGGGAAACTAATGGAGGAGGTGTTTCAGATAATCAAGTCTCAACACATTTGCACCAGTCCATACCGACCCCAAGCGAACGGCCAGAATGAGCGGTTCAATGGAACGTTGGTATCGCTTCTGAGAAGATTAACCCAGGTAAAGCCAGAGAGGTGGGACGAGTATCTGTCTGCAGCACTATTCGCCTACCGGGAAGTACCCAATGCCTCTATTGGATTTCCACCTGTGACCTTGGTGTTCGGAAGACACATTTCTGGACCCTTGGCTATTCTCAGGAAGACATGGACAGACGAAGAGGCAGATGATTCCTTGAAAACCATATCACAATATGTACAGGAACTCAAGGAAAGGTTAAAGCTAGGGTGGGACCTGGCTAAAGAGAATTGGATTCGTGCACGTAAGAGGTACGCTGCACATTTCAACCGGAAGACGAAGGAACGATGTCTTGAGGTTGGAGATAGGGTTCTTTTGCTGCTACCATCAGGGAAGTCTAAGTTAGAGTTAGCTTGGGGAGGCCCTTATACGGTGGTAGAGAAGATATCCAGGATCCATTATAAGATCAACATTAAAGGTAAGTCAAAGGTCTATCACATTAATCTCCTCCGGAAATACAACGAGAGAGAGGTAAGTGACACACCGACCCTCTTGACACTTTCTGTAGCTATGGAGGTGGAAGGTGGAGAAGCCACAGCTGTGGAATATCCTCTTCACCCCAGGGAGACCTATAAAGATGTAGAGGTTAACCCAACACTCTCTGTCTCTCAGAAACAAGCTATAGAACAACTCTTGTCAGAGTGTAACTCTGTCCTGAGAGTTAAGCCAGGGCAAACTTCATTATTGGAGTATGATACGACATTGGTTCCTGTTGAGCCTTTCCGTCAATGCCCTGTGCAAGCTCCTCTTTTTAAAGAGGAATGGAGTAAACCTCCAGACCATCAGGAGGACCAGAAGGTGAAGAATTTACAATTCACACCAGGGTTCCTTCCTGGGTTTGTTGGAGCACATAGTGACGAGGGGAGGATTATCCTTCCGAACCTCGCGAAGGATCAGACGGGAGGGATTATATCCCACATGCCTCGACGACCTTCTTGTGTGACTACTGATGTAGGAGACACACCGGTATATTTCTTGAATATGACAGGAGTACCAGGATGGTGTGTGGGTTTATTCAGCCAACCCGATCGGGGGGTTCGGTCTGAACCTACATCTTTGCATGTAACTGGCAGGGATCAGTAATACATGGATGGAATCATCAGAGTCTTGAGTCCTCAGGGACATCTACTGATTCTGTAGAGATTCCTTGTTGATTAGTGTTGTATAGTGGTCATAGGTTTCTCTATTTTCACATGAATTGTCATTATTGTATATATTTCATCGGTCTCTGAGAGGTTGGTTTGGTCAACCCTTTGATTCAGAGCAGATTTCTTGAGCCGCCATCCCTTGTCTGATAATTCACAGCCTGAAGGTGATGAGCAAGCTGAAAGTAGTGAGTCCATAGATGTGTAGATGGCTGATCATTGTTCATTCGCGTAGTACGCTCTCCCCTTTGGGGGGGGGGGGGGTAACTGTCGTGGAATGATAAGCCATTACGCATCAGTCAGTAAGACTGGTAACTTGACTTACCTGTAATCGGCACAAAATTCAAACTTGGACTCGCTCGGAAAGATATAGTCCCTTATATCTATATATATAGGCCTTTATTGGACAACATTATTATGTCTACATTTTCTGGTTGCTTTAACTAAACTCCACTTTTAAATGTATATATCTTTGATATATATTAGAGGAGTTATTTAAGGTTTCTTAGGAACCGATTTACTCCTTGCCCATGTATACAGGGAACTCCTTTTCTTACTAACGCCTGGAGTGCGTAAGTGACGCCATTCTTTCTTGCCGGTTTCAAGCGTCCAGACGTGTCAATCTATGCCTGTATAATTTCACTTTCACAAGGCGATCTGGAATGTCTCAGACTTTGCATATGCTTGGGTAAGTTAATTATAGTTTACGAGTACCTAAAATGATGTCTGTAGAGTAGTCAATGCTGTAGAGAGATCAGTATCGGCTGTGGGATCACACATAGTTCGACCGTTCTTGATCGCTAGAGAAGCGGATTCGAACGTAGACCTTCCCCTGTACAGACTAAATAGCCTATGCCATCAATAACCCACCCATACTGGTAAACCTAATAACCTTACAAATGTGTACTATTTAAACTAACTATAGAACACTCTATCTATCTCCACTGTATATCTGACTTGCCTTCTCTTGCACTAAACAGACAGATGAATATAGGAGACTTGGGTCTCCTGGTCTGGAGAGGCATTCTGAGGAATGAAACATCATAAACCATCTACCCACCAGCTAACACCTGTGAAGGTTCCTGACATCATCACTATGTGGGAGCTTATAACTCAAACAGCCTACCAGTGCTAGAGCTTAGTGTGGCTCAAAGACATTGTGTGTCCTAACTGGTGATAAAGACTTGCTAAGTACCAGTACAGTGCTGTGTCCTCTATGGTGAGGTACTCTCTTACTTCTTGATCCAGTGGAGCAGAATTCCCAGAGTCAAAGACAGTCGAATCATCCGGAGCTGAGGGAGGCATCATAGACAGAAGGAAGAGAAGCTAAGTTTGATGCCTGATTTGCTTTGTGCCTCACAGCTCCTATGTTTCCCAATGATGACATAGAGTCATCTCCAAGACCTGCTGTCTGTGTAGTATCTTTGGTATCTTGACATTATTTTCTGAGATTTTTCCACTGATAGCTGGAATTCACTTCTTTATTATATGCATATTACACTGATTACATGCATTCATTTTCATGGCTGACTTAGGTTTCTCTATTTCACCTTTTTAAGTGTTTAGCAGTTGTGTGTGTATGTATCTTCATTATATGTGTTAACATGGTTATGATAATGAACCATCATAACCTGTGGGCTTTCTTTAGTAAGTAGTGGGGGTGTCCAGCCAAGTGTGCCTAGAAATATTGTATTCATATACTGACATATTTTGTAGTGCCAATACTTGAGTTGCCCTACTCCAGAGATAAGTTGAGCGTATATTGGCCACGGGGAATCCCTTAGACCAATACGAGCCAAACGACTCAACATACTTATCTCTGAGTGCTGTTGGTTCTGAAGGAGAAATCCTTACATTAGGCACGCGACAGGAGTGATATGTGACAGAGGTACACAAATTGCAGTATACATAATAAAAACATAAGTTGGCAAAACAGGTACATCAAACGCAATATACATTATAATTAAATGCCATGCAGCTGAAATTCAGACAGATTTTCTAAATAAACGTGCACTATATGCTATTACATTGCAATGCTTAAAATGAATCCAAAAAATAAATAAATATCTCCCAAGCTGAAAACAGACGCAAATGGAATACCTTTTGAAATTATGAATAGAATGCACAGCAGAGAACGAATTTCCTCATAAGATAATCAAAATAGTAAACTTTCTGAGTAAACCCTTGTAATAGAAAGGACAGTATTTGCCTACTCAGATGTTCCACTATTGTATAGCCTTCCCCTCGTTTACGTTCACAGGAGGAAAACTACAGGTCTTTTACGACACCCTTGTTGGGAAAGTTGTTGCTCCCCCCCCCCTCCCCTACCCAAATAGGACACTGGACCCACCAAGAAAAATTTTTGCTTGGCAAAATTTAGAACTTGTGTCAGCGTTCATTTCTAAACGTAAATGTAAGTTAAAAGTAAATATAATTCTAAACTAATTTTCCTCTATGCTGGTAACTTAAATGGTGTGGAAGGTCGTTTCGCAGTCTTAGTTTGCTAGAGCTCCAAGCCAGAAGCAGATGATCGATCACTCGATAGGTTTGTCCCGCCCACGATGATACCCAAAGGTTTACCATACCATCTTGCGATTAATGAATCTATATCAGGAAGCCATCTAAGCATACGTAGAAATATTTTTGTTATCTTGCGAGTTAAGATCGGCATAGCAAGAAACGAGAAGCACACCAGGCACATAACAGGACTTGTTAATCAACAAAGAACTGGTACTAGAGACACAAGACGCTGGGGTGCATTCTGAGTTTAGGATCTGGGCACCTATGAACATATCCTAAGTGCAATGCTAATACTTCAACTAACTAGCTAATCTCGTCCTTTTTAGGGATAAATTTTTCATCGTTTGAAGTCCTACTCTGGCTCTTGCCGGGGGCCGCAATATAGCCTGGCCATAAATATGGCCTGGAGGCTGAACGCGGTTTCTGGGACCTCTCCACTGTGATCCTCACCCACATGGTGGCACATTGTGTCATCAGGTGTTTATCGCTTGTGTGATGTCCTGGTGGGGTAGAAAGTCAGTCAGTCAACTAGCTAATTCTTGTCATCGTAAACGATCAGCAGCAGTACAAGCAATCAGATAGGGCTGTTGTCCAGCCCGACGTGTGCTGTAAAGCCATCATGATACTTTTTTGTTTTCCTTTTCCGTATCTTATTTCCATCGATTTGCAGTTTGCCATTAATTGGCGAGTCTATTCCTTTCCTTAAAATAAAACTTTTTAATTATTCAGAAAGTTAGAGTTGAATGTCTCAATGAAATATGTAACGCGATTACAGTCGATACATGAACGCCTCATCAGTGAATTATTTATTCATGTCGCAAAAGAGTGCAAAGTCGACGTGACTTTGTTTACCTGACCTCTTAGACAACCTCAGCTGCAAAAACTACCCCACAAATGAACACGTGTAGACTTTTACTTCGCATAAGATGATTTAGAGCCCAAATTCCTTTGAGGGTATTAACGAGAGTTGCATTGGATTAATGGCTGAAGCTGCGGTATAGCAGATTGATAAATGTGTTCTCTCTTTGAAAGTCTAATAGGATCCCCGCTATGGGTTGCCTGAACCTTAGTAGTCGCTCATCCTCGACAGCCAATAAATTGTGTAACAAAGTCGGTGTTAGCTCGTTCTTGTTTGACCTTATGCGTGCCTCAGTCAAGCTGTAAAGTCTGGACACATGAATGTACATTCAAAACACGTTGATAGCGTTGATATCGTTTACTGTGGCACAACAATAAGTCATTCCGTTGATGTCCACAGTTCTCCCTAGTCGTTGACACGTGCTCATGACTAACTACCACGACAGGACGACAGTTAAACAATGGTTGCAGTTACCTGCCAGTCAGAGCGTTCTATTCGCTCGGGTATTGGCATCTGAATCATCTTAACACAAATGTTCACAGAACACTAGACTCTGTCATTTAGAATCAGTTCTTCTCAGGCACTCAGTTTTTCACACGCTGTTCCTCCAGTTCACAATGATGTTCACCTCAGTCGTACCATCAAACAACCTACCACTCACACGGTCAAAACACAACTAACTGTACTTCCTCTCTCCGTTCAAACCGTCTGTTCCAATCCCATGCTTTTTCCGTAGCACCTGTGCACAGAAAACAGAGTAATCTTTTTTTTTTTGCCCTGGCCCTCTGACCTTTTCCCTCTCAATTGGGAACTCTCTAAGGTTTCCATGGGAATTCACCTCATTACAATTGCCAGCTCCCACTTACATCGACCCCTACCCGTAGCCTCCCCTTAAAATAAAAATAAAAACCATAACTAGTGTTTCGTTACGGGACGCAATTTTTCGTGCTTTTTTTTTTTTAAAGTACTACCTAAGCTGTAGTCGGGATCCCTAATATAACCTGACGGTTGAACGGGGCTTTTGTGACCTCTCCCCAGATGATCATCATTCGCATAGTGGTACTTTGTGTCACCGGGTGTTTATCGCTTGGCGGATGTCCTTGTAGAGTTTAATCTTAGTCACATACTTACACTTCCTCCATTTTGGGCTTGAGCCATATTTAATGCCCATTAATAATAATAACTTACGGAGGAACACCAACCCCTTTATAAATTGTGTAGAGGCGTGGGAGCTCAGAGACTTAATCATTTTTGGAATGCCATTAAAAATAATAGTAACAATCAGTCCTGTTACCGATTGTGACAGCCTGTGGAAGCCTCAATGTACTTAAACAAACTTTTACTATCCACTTATAATAAAATAACAATATAAATGTTTAAAGGGGCAGGAGGCTTAACGGGACCTACCAAAATTTCAATTATTAATTTGTATTGTTGTTATGGCTATCGTTATTACTATTATTAATAATCATCAGCATCATCAAGAAGTAGGGGCATCTGCCATGTTGTACATTTTATAAGTAGGTATATGTCTTTTTCAGTTATCTGTTTTCTGTAAACGTTAACAGGTAACGAAACAGCCATAACATATTGGGAAACCATGGCACCGAAGATCTAGATGCTCAACTGTCATCCCAGAAATCTCTGGATCAAATCCACATCAAGTCGGATTTTAATTTTCGTAACTGACATTTGCTCCCAGTGGGACCCAAGGTTTAGTGGGCACCAGGTAAAGTCATTTTGTATTGTTTAGCCAGACCAAACCGCACAAGAGTCCTTTTACAGCAGAATATCAAGGCTGCCAGCGAGATGAAAACCAAGAAAGAGATTGATAGACGAGTTACCTGAAACCTGCAAAAAGATTATAAAACCTATCACTCAAGCTAGACCAAAAGCGCAAACAAACTACAGAAAACAACGGCACTGGGCTACAATACAGTAACAGTGTGTCGAAGAAAAGAAGAATTTGATGTTTGGCATCTTTCCGTCTGATCGGACCATAATGTTATACTGAGCCAAGGGGAAGGCTGGAATCACAGCAGTGACTGTAGTGTGACTGAATGATTAAGGCCATGGATGAAGTTCCTCCTCTCCATAGCACAATTCTTGGCAACATTGTGGAGACCATGGATCACACAAGCGGAATGATCTATCTCTCAGCCTTCCTTGGTTAGTCGAACAAGAAGGATAGAGTAAAACGTTCGCAACAAGGAATTCTGCAGAAGCAGCTGGATCAGAAGGGTATACTAGATATAGCACACAACAATTTTTCTTTAAGAATGGACAATGCACGCTCAGCTACCACATGCATAAAATAAATACTGTGCAGTGCCTACATTGTGCATATATGATGGGACCACCAACATATTCTGCAGGCCTGCCCAGTCTACTTAAACAACGAACAGGAATCTTGACTCAGAAGCAACGTGTGCAGAGAAGTCTATGGGGAACCATGGAGGACCAGCAACTGACATAGAGTTCGTATAGGAACCCACGGGACTGAGCCTCGAGAGGCAGGGGGTAAGAAGTGTTGATGTTGTGGGTAGTGGGTTCCCCCCCTTACTTCACCCTAGGTCTAGTAAATATCTGTTCACGAAAGGAGCGTCCATTGTGGTGTCAGCCTCTTGACCTAGCAAAACCTCTCTTACCTCAAGACCATTGTGCGTGGCGAAGAGTCACAGCCTCCCCGAGGTAGTCCCGGTAACTGGGGGTGCGAATCCCCAGGCAAAACACAATGGATCTAGAGGAGCAAACCTCGATAATAAACCCGGTGCACCACACCGTACTGCCCCCTGTGGGAGGGAAGGAGCCAGAGGTGTGCTGAACAGTCTTAGGAATGGAAACAAGTATGCTAACCCCCCTGAATACCGGAAACTATCGTGAAGGCACAGGGACTCAGGACGTGACGATCCAGTTGCCCCAACTACTCATGCTTAGGCCATGCTTAGAGACATGAAGCTCAGCGAAACGCTGCAGGCAATCTGGTGGCGGGGATGAGCACACTGTGAGCCCACCTTAGCTACGTGTTAAAGGGAAAGGCAGAAACTCAACCCATATTTCCTTTAGAACTGGTACAGGGCATTTCTAGCTGCTGCCCGGGGAGGTAGGTAATCCACAGACACCCCAGCACCACAATGCCATGAATATGTCAAAATTTAAGAATACATACGAGATCGGTCGTCGCCCTCGTCTATCAAGGCAGCGAAACCTGCACAGATGCTCAATATTCTGCAGCTGAACATCTGTGGAATAAGAAATAAGAAACTTGAACTTGCCAAACTGCTAAACAACCACAGGGTACACGTGGCTGCCCTACAAGAAACCCTGCATAAAGACTCTGATTTGCATCTCACTGGATATACTAGTTATGCCTGTAAGTGCAATGACTGCCGGGGCATAGTGACCTATATCAGAAATGACATACAAGGAGATGTAACAATGCTGTCGACATCTCACCCTACAGATGTGCAAAAAATAACTATCTGGCACAATGGAAGCAAATATACGATATACAACGTGTACAGCCCACCTCAGACAACATGCAACATACCAGAACTATACAAGACACAGTACCATAAAACCCTTCTTGTTGGTGACTTCAACGGACACTCGCCACGTTGGGGTTACCCTGACTACAATAGCACAGGGAAGTACATCGAAGATACTTGTGAAACAACTAACCTTATAGTGCTGCAGGACACAGAGTCTACACCTACACTGTTACACAGGGCCCACCTATCTCTCAGCAGACCAGACCTGACCATCTGCTCATCCGACTTAGCAGACGCAAGCTATCCCCAAGTCCTGGACGACATAGGAAGTGACCACAAACCTATACTCACCTGTAAGCACCACCCCTAAATTACGCTTCAAGCAGAGAACCCGTTGGAATTTCCGAAAAGCAAACTGGAAACTATTTCAGGAAACATCTGACTGCCTCCTGGGAAGAATTGACAACAGCTGTGTGGAAACTTTTTGTGAAGACATAACACAAGCAATCCTGAATGCAGCGTCGAAAGCCATCCCAAGGGGCAGCCGGAAGGCATATAAACCTTTTTGGAATCAAGAAATTCAAAATACTATATCTGAAAGGAATAAAGCAAGAATATTTCTCGAAACTGCACGTTCAACAGAAGCAAAGATCCAATACAATAAAGCATGTGCCAGAGTAAAGCTTGTAGTTAATAAGGCTAAAAGAGATAAATGGACAGAAACTTGCTCCAACTTAGACCTTAGACAGAATGGAAATAAAGCATGGACTTTAGTTAAAAACCTCTCCGGAGAAAGTAGAAGGGTGAACCCAAAACCAGTGACAGATGGGAGTAAGACAATCACTGAAGACAAGAAGAAAGCAGAACATTTCAATCATTTTTTTGCCTCAGTTAACAGAGCAGGTAAGCTGTCAGAACTCAATAGAACACAGCTCTCTCAGTTGAAGAAACAAGAGAGAGCTCCAACAGCCAGCGACTCCCTTTTTGAAAATGAATTTATCATGGATGAACTAGAGCAAGCCCTGAAGAAATTAAAACCTAGAAAATCTCCAGGCCCAGATAAGATCCACAACGAAATGCTGCTACATCTTGGCCGGTCTGGGAGAGAAGTAGTTCTCAGGCTTATTAATAAAACTTGGAGGTCAAGCAAACTTCCAAGGGCATGGAGGAATGCATATATCGTCCCCATCCTTAAAACCAAAAAGCCTCCAGATGACCCCAAAAGCTACCGCCCGATATCCTTAACATCATGCTTGGGCAAAGTTGCAGAAAGAATGATAAACAGGCGCTTATATTGGTTCCTTGAGAGTTCTGGTGTTCTATGCCATGAACATGCAGGCTTCAGAACCAACAGCTGCACAGAAGACCAGCTGTTCAGACTGACACAAAGAATACATGATGGCTTCCAGAATAAGAAACACACAGTGGCAGTCTTTGTCGATCTCCAGCAGGCCTATGACAGAGTATGGAGAAAAGGTCTCCTGATGAAGATGATGAGCATAGGAATACATGGCAGATTGTATAACTGGGTGAAATACTTCCTGATAGGACTTCTAAAGAAGTCTTGGAGGAGGGCTTGCCACAATGCTCATCATTGAGCTGTACACTATTCCTAATTTTTATCAATGACCTGCCAGAACAAATCAAGGCCGAAAAAGCCTTGTACGCTGATGACCTAGCAATATGGCAGAGTCATGAAAATGTGGAAAGTGGAGCCCAAAGACTCAATGGAGACCTTAGAAGACTGCATGATTACTGCCAAAGATGGAAACTCAAGATTAACTGTGCAAAGACGGTCTACACAATCTTTACCAAAAGCCACCAAGTAGCAAGGAAGAATATTAACCTGAGGTTAGACAAACACCAAGTGATGAAAGAAGAGCATCCCACATACCTTGGAGTCACACTTGACCCGCAGCTCAGCCTCAAGAACCATATTGAAAACATCAGGAATAAGGCATTGAGGCGGTTACAGTTATTAAAGAGACTTGCAGGTACATCATGGGGATCAGACAAGGAAACTCTGAGGGGCTTATACCTAGGATATGTTCGCTCTGTGATAGAGTACAACAACTCACTGCTTACAACTTGTTCCAAAACTAACCTAGAGACTCTTGACAGAGTACAAAATAATGCCCTCCGATTAATCTGCGGAGCTATGCAGTCTACACCAACTGCTGCATGTGAAATCCATACAAATGTGGAACCCCTCGGGTTGCGGAGAGAAAAAGCCACTTTAGAAATTTATGAAAGATGCGTTAGGAAAAATCGTAACCATCCTAATAGACATCTTGTAGAAAACTGGGAATCCAAACAAAGAATAAAGCACAAATCGGTTTTACACTGTGTTAATGAAATTCAGGACAGATACCACCTCCCAGAAAGACGTCAAGGAATTCAGAATGTTGCAAAAAACCTACCACCACATGCTCGCTTTAAAGCTCCAGAAGTCCAAACTAAATTGGTAGGCGAGGAAAACAAAACAGTCCGACCCAATCGCTCTTATGAACTCATCACTAAAGACCGTTGATTCTTACCCCCAAGAATGGATACATGTCTATACTGATGGATCAGCATTTAAAGCTACCATTAAAGCAGGTTACGGAATCTACATAGGTTATCCCGATGGATCTGTTGAAGAGATTTTTGATGCATGCGGGGAATTCTGTTCAAACTATGAAGCTGAAATAATTGCACTGGAAACAGCAGTATACCACCTAAAGACTGTAATGGATGTTTACCCCTCAAAGGTCCAAAATATTGTCATCTTCACAGACTCAATGTCTGCCCTTCAAGCTCTGGAGGGCAATGAACGCTGCAGAACTGACATAGCCAAGATAATCCTGGATGCCGATCAGCTTATTACCTCATACAACATCAGAATAGTGATGCAGTGGATTCCAGGTCACTCCGGCACACCAGGTAATGACAGAGCTGACAGATTGGCAAAGAAAGGAGCAACACAAGAACAACCACCTACAGCGACAACCCTCCAGACAGCAAAAAACACTGATAAGAGCTATAAACAAAGAGACTTGGTTGAACAGATGGGCCATGGGAGACACTGGAAGAGAGGTTTATAGACATATGTCTGGCCCTGATCCTAATGACAGCATTAACCATCTAACAAGAAGGGACCAGGCCACCATCTTCAGACTTAGAACGCAACATACTCCACTCAATGGACACCTAAACAGAATACACCCACAACACTCCCCAGAGTGCCAGCTATGTAACTACCCCTACGAAACTGTTGAACACCATCTCTTTGAGTGCCCAAAACTCAGTGAGACAAGAAGAACGCTACTCCCTCCGAGACCAGACAAGTGGAACACCTTGTACGGAGGAAAAGATCAGCTTGTGAAAACATGCAAATTCCACTACATGGCATTGGGCCAAAGGGCGAAAGCTCATGCGCCGCTGGATCGATAACAACAACAACAACATATAGGAACCCACCTGATGGTCTGACCTGAGCAACAAAACACCAAGAAAGAGAAGATTATACATGATAAAGCATTCCAGCCCTATGTCTTTGTAATTTAATGTGTGCTTTGATTAATATAATTGTATGTCACTCTTGTTCAATCGATTGATGTGACTACATCCAACCAGACCATGGTCTGACCTGACATAAGCAATCGAACACCAAGAAATAGAAGAACATACAAGATATAGAATTCCCGCCATATGGGTTTTTAATTTGATGTGTGCTTTGCTCTGTCGGCGTCAGTAGCCTAGGCGTTGCGAACGCGCTTCGTAATGTCGGAGTTCCTGGTTCGATCCCAGCTACGGATGGGTTGTATTGCGTTGGTTTCGATAGTGGTACCGAGAGCTGATCGTTAAGGAAAAATGACAAACTACTGAAGGTAAAATGTGTCTAGAAAAACCACAACAGCCAACAAATGCTATGGTTGGTTCTGCAACGTCCTTTAAAGCATATGCAATTAACTTTGAGGTGTTAATATAAATGTGTGTAACCTGTGCTACTTTTTCAATTGATTGGCGTTAATGTCCATATTTCAATGGTCTCAGGAGGATGACTGACCCAGCTAATGGTGACAACATTTTAGAGCTCCTATTAGCCATACGTCGAAGTGCTTTTACTTTCACTCCTATAGGGAGGATCTTTCACAATCCGAATTTGACCAGTTCGAATCCCTGTGTGATAACTACGGCTTTCGATTAGTACGCTGTCTGCGCTATGTTGGCCTCTGGGGTTAGGAGTTAAGAACGCGACTGGTATTTCGATTGGGCAGCTGAACGATTTCCCTTGTTGTTAACAATCGAGAGCCGACCATTTAGCCTATGGCAAACTAGTGGAAACTTAAAGTGTTTAGAAATACTAGTATCAGCCGACAAAAATAAGATTTCCTTAGAACGTTATCTAAATGATACGTAACTTACTAGTATATCCTCTATGTTTATGTCTGCCATCTTTAAAAAGTTCAAACGAGTAAATGTGGTTTTATGTATACATAAACACATCAAATGCAATACGGGAATGTGTTTCCAGTTATAACCATTTTGAAACTTCAAACCTTAGTCCCCTAAGCTTCGAATGTCTCAGAACTGTTTCTTTAGTGCAAAAAACTTCGATCTGTCATTCCTTTACTTTTGAAATAATGAAATCTTTAAACAGTTTCATACCCTATAAATGCTTTCCAACATGGCATCCTGAATCCTTAAAACAAATCTGTTAATGTTTAAACTGTTAATTTTTAATTACTTTCTAAGGTTTATTTCCCTCGTCGTTATAAACCTGCGATTTTCATGATTCCGATGTGAATACACAGGGGAAAGGGTTGCAATTGCCAGCATCAGAGAAACTGTGGAAAAGAAAAAATATTCTTTTTGATTGCATAGTAAAAAGGTGAAGGTAAAGGACCCTTTTCTACGACCTGAGGTGTATAGGGCATATAGGGTTAGACCTATATTTTTAAAGACTAATCGGCACAAGATGGGTGATGTGGTCAGCATCACAACAGCCGCCTCTACTTCCTGGGACTGCACCTGGTACCCACTCAAGGCTGGGTCTACTTGGGAGCCAAGGTCATTTGTGAAAAAAGTCCAGCTCCTCCATGGAGCGAGGATTACATAGACAGAGAATTAGGTTGTTTGACCACCTAGTATAAATGTAGCCAGACCAGACTGTATTTTTTAATGTCTACAACAAAATTTGGGGCCACCTTGGTGTAGCGGCTAGATGCTCGACTGTGGATAGGAAGGACTTAGTCTAGGTCCTGACAGAACAGGACTTTCTCCATAAATGACTTTGGCACTGAGTGCCGATTAGTCTATACAATACAGGTATAGCCTATATTCCCAGTACACCTGACTTCGCAAGAAATGGTCGTTTACTTGAATTTAAAGTATATTATCTACAAGGTAGGAGGCGAAAGGAAGACAAATGAAGAGATGGATAGACAGCTGAAAATTTACACACGCGAATAAACATAAATATGCCTTCGACCGCCCAAGAAAGCGTAAAACAATACAGACAGCCACGACTGTGGCCTAACTGCCGGTAACAGAGTTGCGACAACAACAAAAAGGTGACGAAGTTTCCAGTTTTCTGAAACCAAGGAGGAAAGATCAGAAATGAAAGGACAAGAAGAACACAGTTGACAACAGGATAGGGAATGAGCGGTCTGACAAGGAGGTAAGAAGCATTAAGCCCAGAGATTGCGCAAATACCAGAACTTTAGCCATGAAAGTGTCGCAAATAAACAAGATCACAAATATAGCGGAGACTGTTGACAGCTTCGGCTTGCTAGCAGCTGGTTGAACTTGGTTAAGTTTTTTTTTTTTTTTTTTTTTTTTCTTGAAAAGAATTTAAATAGGTATTTCCAATTTCCTTGCTGGTTACAACAAAATCTATAAATGTTGAATAACACACAGCTTTCATCCTCACAGACACATCTGCCTTTAAGGTTTATATATGAGGGTAGACAACTTTCTGTCTGCTCACAGAAACGATCTATCTGCCTCACTGGTCACTGTACTTTCCCATACATGGTTTTCTTGAAAAGCCAATTATTATTATCTTATATATATATATATATAATATATATATATATATATATATATATATATATATATATATATATATATATATAGCAGCTTCTCAATGTTATGCACTACGCATTTTCTCTTCTCTTCAACCACCATCAAATTACCTCGTCAACACCCTCTTTCAGTTCATTATGACCCTTTATTCTATCTACCTCCTCCCGCCTCCTCCTGCCACCGAACTTCTGAAAAGGTCTACTTCCAACTCCCCAGGGCTGTCAAATCTCGTCACTGTGCAGAAACGGATACTAATTGGAATGAGCAGTGGGTCCAATTTCCTTATTCACGGTACTCGCAGAATTGAATGGGATCAAGGAGGAGATAACCACAAGAGAAATAACGTGTGGAAATAACAGGCGCTTAACAATGTCAGTTTTCGACGTCCGTTTTTATTATCTGCATTTGTTAGAATTAGGGGAAAGTGAAAAACAAGAGAAAAGAGGAAATGCGTGGGTTGTTAATGGACGCTTGGTATTTAAACTTGTATGCGTTATCTTGTCTCTTTCGTTCTATCTCTAAGGGTGTTATTATGGATGATGTATAGTGTATTAAAAGAGAAAGTAAGTGAGGGAAGCTGACAAGGGAGATACACACACGTACATCCACTTCGAAATTAGGCAAAGTTCAGAGAGAGAGAGAGAGAGAGAGAGAGAGAGAGAGAGAGAGAGAGAGAGAGAGAGAAAGAGAGTATAACCGATGGACAAAGAGCCACCCAGACAAACAGAAAGACAAACAGACGGCTGGCTGGCTGAATGGATGATTAGACGTATGGAAGGATAGATAGGTGGATAGATGAATGGATGGAAGGATAAGTCGGTAGACAGATATTTAGGTTGGTTGATAGGCAGATAGCTAGACTGGCTGGTTGACTAGAGTCGCTAGGTGGCCAGCAGATGAAGCAAGCCATCAAGTGCAGTGGAAAGCTCTCTTTCCTCTTTAGCGGTGTAAGTGATTATGCGGTACAGTGACAATCAATTCACATCTGCGAGGCTTTTGAAGCAAATATGGCGCAATAGAAATAGATCAAACCTGACAATTTAGCCTCTTCACTTTTTTGGAATGATCCGATTTTTAATTTTCTGGATACACTGATGCGACGTGAATTTGAATTACTGTCCGTATACGAAAGATGCACTGTGTTACTGGCAACAATATATATATACCTGAAAGGTGCAACGGACGAAAACACCTTCTTCATGAGGCCTTATGGGATAGCAAGGGACATCGGCTGAAAAAAGTGAGCTCGTGGAATCCAGAAGTCGCTTTAAGAAATGTCTCTACTATGTACTAAAAAAGGATGGCGTTGAATGGATCACAGTCTTGCTTAGTTTACTTGACTTGCGGAGAGTGATGTTACTTTGGATCAAATATGCCGGGAATGGATAGCTGGTGAAACAAAGACAGCGGTGCAAAAGCGTATCAATAACAGGTAACATCATTATAAATATAGATGTGTCTGAAGTGAGAGGTAAAAAGAATGGTTGGGATTTTATTACAAATGCTAACTGATAATGGTTATAAAATAGAGAACCTGGACTCACAAAGCATGCGTGGGAGCTATTGAAAATCCTATTCGAAGAGTGGCTTGTCTCAGTTGATACGAGTCATATCAGGAGCATTTCTCCTCCTCCCCCCTCCCCCGGTAATTTTGGTGTGCGGGTGCGGGGTAATGAGCACGCAGATAGACTGGCTGCTGTCCCTCTTCTGCGTAGTGAGCTACTTAAGGATAGATCGGACGTGATAAAGGTTGTCTTGGATCAAATAAACAGTTCAAGAGACCTGACAGAATCTATACATTGGAAGACTAATGCAACGGGAGGTAAACAGAGGATCTGTATGATATTTAACACTGAAAGGAAGCATAGGCGGACTTTTAATCAGGGTGCAACTGGTACTAATGGAATGTCCACTCTTCGTTGACTACTGAGGAAGAAGACTGAGCACCTGTGGGAGCGTCCTAGTCTAGGTAATATCAGCTCTTGACTGATTCAATCATTCATTGCCTTCCCCCCAAAAAAAAAATTGTTTTAAAGAGCTGTGCAGAATGTTACAAAGAATTGGTCTCAACAGAAAGATACAGTTAACAAAATAAAAAAATCAATTGTAAATACATTCAATCCCACGTCATTTGTTCCTTTTTGTGGGCTAACAGCTCAGCCTCATTAATGTCTTCTTAAAAAAGATCAGGAAAATAGGATATGCTCTGATTCGCGAAAAAAAAAAAAATATCAGGGAACTTCAGAGACGACATTTGTGACAAGCAAAGAATGAACGGTGGGGATTATTGTCTCGCATCTGTAGCTTTTTCTACTAACTCCTCAGGGATTGCAATAATATCTTCATATTTCTTATTTTACTGTTAGTTTCTGATAACTGCATAATCAACATGTGCTCTGCAATATAGCATTTACATTCATGTGTCTTCGCAAAAAATCCTTGATTTTCTTGATAAGTTCCTCTGATAGTTGTCTGCCAAATCCTAGTCTTAGACAATAGAGAATCGCTTCCAAATGTCAGCTTTTGCAATCTTCTATCGTTATTGTTTCAAGTCTTACGATCTTTCTCTAAAACACTTCTTCTATTGCAATTATTGAACCAGTACTATCGTTTAAAGGTCCCTTTGTCATGCCATTAGGCGTATTTGTAATCTAGACCTTTTGTTTTATAGAACAATCGGCACTTAGTGGGTGATGTGGTCAGCGTCACGCCGCCTGTCTTTCCCTCCTAGTGCTGCACCTGGCATACATTTGAGGCTGGGTCGACCTGGGAGTAAAGGTTTTTTTTTTTAGTCTGGCTTCGCCAGGATACGAATCCACGACCTTTCGATCTAGCAGCCAACGCCACGGCGACTTCCTAGTACTACTATAGTATAGTTGTGTCTAAATATATACGGATCCTCGTCATCGTCATCTGTGGATGATGTTCATTCCCATACTCGTTAATGTGGTCACGCTCTGTTTTATGTACACCACTTGTCGCCTGCTCAAGCGACATCCGCTCGTCTAGGGCTAGAACACTGGTTTAGTACCATCCTTCTCAACTTTCCTCCATAACTAGGCAGGATGAAGCAAGCGTTTGTACAAGGACAAATACAAGTAATTCCCAGCACAACACAGACTAACACTAATCTTCTTTGTAACTTCTGTCAGCACAATTTCACAACATACATACTTTCATAGGAGACACCGTGGTGTGACGCCTAGACGCTTGCCTGGGGAGTGGATGGTCGTGGGCTCAGGTCCTAATATAGCCGGACTGCTAACAAAATTACTTTGGCTACCAGGTCGACACAGCCTTAAATAAATAAGTACCAGGTACAATACTGGAAGATAAAGGTGGTCGGCATGATTTGGACACCATTGCTCCCTGACTGCCGATTGGACTATAAAATGTCGGTCAAGTTATATAAGTCCACTACGCCTAAAAATGAAAAGGGTTATTTGACATATTTTCGTAGCAATCACCGTTGAACTATTATGCCAATCAGTAGCGCTATATTAAACATGGAATACCAGTGACATTTTTACTAAAAGCTTAACCAAATTGGGAAGCAGAAAAACGTGCACAAAACAACACAAATAACATAAGGTTTTGGATGGGCAGCTTTTGTCAGACATGAAGTGAACTACACAAAGGTAACAGAAAGAAGAGGAGAATATACAGATCTCTAAGGGGTGACGTGAGCAACGTTTAAAAAAATGTGATCTGGAATAAATAAAATAAATTAAAATAAAATAAACGATGGCTAAAAAAAAATATAGTCGCAAAAAAATGTAATATTGTTAATATTTAATTTAATAGTGAAATAAAAAAAAAATTATTAAAAAAAAAAAAAATAATAGCGGCGCAAAGCAGATATTGACAACAGTAGAAGAAAGAATAGACATCTTTAGTGATTGTTAAAGGTCTTTGACTGGTCGAAATCTTTCCACATTCTTTTTTAATCATAAATCAAATTTTGCTATATGAGATTTTTTTTTTTTTTAAGATTGATTGACACAAATGACGTTTGAGGTCTTTACTGGTGCCACAAGGTTTCTCTTGGTGGCTTTGTCTGTGGGTCAGATTTCTACTCTCAGAATTCTTATCATCATTATTATCATCATAATTTGCAGTCCAGAACACGCTACCTGCCACTGGCTACTGTCATGCCCTAATGGCGTAGTGTATTAATGTTGTCGATCTATCCAGTACACGCTACCTGCCACTGGCTACTGTCATGCCCTAATGGCGTAGTGTATTAATGTTGTCGATCTATCCAGTACACGCTGCCTGCCACTGTCTACTGTCATGCCCTAATAGCGTAGTGTATTATTGTTGTCGATCTATCTAGTACACGCTACCTGCCACTGTCTACTGTCATGCCCTGAAGGCGTAGTGTATCAATGTTGTCGATCTATCCAGTACACGCTACCTGCCACTGTCTACTGTCATGCCCTAATAACGTAGTGTATCAATGTTGTTGATCTATCCAGTACACGCTACCTGCCACTGTCTACTGTTATGCCCTGAAGGCGTAGTGTATCAATGTTGTCGATCTATCCAGTACACGCTACCTGCCACTGTCTACTGTCATGCCCTAATAACGTAGTGTATCAATGTTGTTGATCTATCCAGTACACGCTACCTGCCACTGTCTACTGTCATGCCCTGAAGGCGTAGTGTATCAATGTTGTCGATCTATCCAGTACACGCTACCTGCCACTATCTACTGACATGCCCTAATGGCGTTGTGTATTAATGTTGTCGATCTATCCAGTACACGCTACCTGCCACTGTCTACTGTCATGCCCTGAAGGCGTAGTGTATCAATGTTGTCGATCTATCCAGTACACGCTACCTGCCACTGTCTACTGTCATGCCCTAATAACGTAGTGTATCAATGTTGTTGATCTATCCAGTACACGCTACCTGCCACTATCTACTGACATGCCCTAATGGCGTTGTGTATTAATGTTGTCGATCTATCCAGTACACGCTACCTGCCACTGTCTACTGTCATGCCCTAATGGCGTAGTGTATTAATGTTGTCGATCTATCCAGTGCACGCTACCTGCCACTGTCTACTGTCATGCCCTGATGACGTAGTGTATTAATTTTGTCGATCTATATTTCGTGGTGGTCCTCTACCTTTCGTAGCTGATCTTCTGAGATGTAGTGCTTGTGATAGTATTTAATCTTGCTGCATTCAAACGAAATGACCAAACCACGTGATCTGCTCTTTATCGAGGAATCTAGTACAAGGCGTCATTAAAAGTTAATAATCTACCCATAGTTTACAAATCTACCCAAAATATCTCAGAATACTAACCGGCGTTACGGAGTGTGAGCATTGTGCTGATAATCTTCGGACTCAGGCTTGAATTAGAAGTAGAATGGAGGTACTTGTGAATTACAAACCTTGTGTCCTGATGTTGGTCCGTTGTATAAATCAAACAAAACAAGTTGTTGTTTCCACAATTTGTCAGATAGGATCATTATTCGCTCGATCTCGGATTTTTAAGCTAGCGGCCTTCTCGCCAGTGGTAATTTTGGGTGCATGGACTTTGGATAGTGTTCATGTCAATTAGTGAACTCTTTGAAGTCACGGAAAACATGCTCTGTAGTTTTAATGCAGTCAGGGGTGAAAAGCACATAAGATGGTGAGAGACATGCAGAAGGGGTAGAGAGAGAGATGGAGAAGAGCAAAAAAATGAATAAACTAAAGGAAAAAAATAAGAGAACTGAACATCATGTTATACAGAGAGAAATATGAAACAGCGAGAGCAAAGGAGAGATAGAGAGGGAGACAGGGTGTATGAGAGTGAAAGATATGTCACAGAGAGAGAGAGAGAGAAAGAGCGATAGAGAAAGAGAAATAGAGAGATAGATAGAGAGAGAGAGGGAGGGAGAGAGAGAGAGAGAGAGAGAGAGAGAGAGATACAAGAATCAGAAAATATGTAACTGTGAACGAATCATAACAGAACAAGAAATTTTACCAATAAGTAAGGCAGTTTTGGAAATTAGGGAAGAGGTGAGATCGACGGAGAAAGAAAGATAAAGCGGACAAAGAGAACGTGGAACAAAGAGTCAGTGGGACAAAGAGACAAATTGATATACGTACAAACGTAAGTACAGACATCGAAAGTTAGAAGATAGAAGGACGGAGACAAAAGAGCAGGACAGAACTAGGCAAACTGATAAAGAAAAAGAATGCATACAACCACATGTACAGACAAAAAAGATATATATATATAGAGAGAGAGGGGGAGGGGAGAGAGAGAGTGAGAGAGAGAGAGAGAGAGAGAGAGAGATAAATAAACGGACAGAGACTGTCAGGCAGACAAATATAAAATGACACAGACACACAAAGAGAATGAGATAAACAGACGCAGAGACAAACATACAGATAAGCATACAGACAGGCAGAAACCTACAGATGGCTAGACAGCGATTGTGCTTAAATAGCCTCATTGCAATGTTTCTGCCCATGGGATTATGCATGCTTTTGAAAGTGGCATCCCACTTTGCAAATTAGATGGGACATAGTGATTTCAGAGCTGAATCGACGATAAAACCGAAGGTGATTACTCTTACTTTAAATTAAGTACACTTTATATCAACAACGGTGTTTTCCTGCATTTTTGCTGAAATCGATTCATTTAAATATTGCACAGTGCACTTAACATTTTTGTCTCCGATGCTTCTTTTACAGTACACTCCACATTTTGTCTCCAAGAAATGTTTGAAATTATCTTCAAGGCCCTCGCTGAATGTTTCTCCTTGAGCTGTCGATAAGGACTGTAAACTCGTGTAAGCTATATGATTCCGGCACTACATTGTTGTTAAGCGAGTGTACGCTCGCATGCAACAATTTGGCGCTGGAATATTAGGCGCGGACGCAGAATATCAACAATGTTACAGCTCTCCCTGCCCTCAAGTTGAAAAGAATCGTACATACATACGAACACACACACACACACATATCCACACACATACTCACACACACAGAGTGATTGCAGTTAAGCTAATGTAAAAAACAAATAATAAAACACAAACTATAAACTTCAACTGAAAACTTTAGACGGGAAAGTCTCGAAACATTCAGACCAGCACATAGGCTGCAGTCTCTCATATTTGGGAAGGGAAGTCACTCTCTTTCTGGGCCCAAAAAAGTGAGATGTAACTAAAGTTTAAAGCAAAAAGGACCATGTTTATCTTACTTATAATCCAGAATGGTTGAACTGGATATCACTGATTCTAATACTGCTTCTGCTACTAGTACTACATCTGCAACCGCAAGTGCAGCTTTGACTGCTGTTGCTTCTTCTTTCTTACTGCTGCTGTTGTTGATGCTACTACAACTACCACTACTGCTAATACTGCTACTGCGGTGCTATGAATTATATAAAGGTCAAGAGTATGGTTATCTTTAATGCATTCTTCCCTATATATACATATAGTCGGCTCTGTGGCTAAGTCGATGCGAATGCTTCGTAATGCCGGGGGCCGGGTTCGATCCCAGCTGCGGGCTATGTGCCTTGCGTTGGTTTCGACAGTGTTATCAAGAAGCCGACCGTCCAGAAGGCAATGGCACACTACTGGACGTAAATTAGCCTAGAGAAACCACACAATAGCAAGGGGCTGCTGGAGTTGGTTCAGCAACGTCTTGTAAAGGATACACAACTAACCATATATCTATATATATATATATATAAAAATCAATGTCTGTGTGTTTGTTTGCCCCTTATAGACTCGGAAACTACTGAACCAATTTAGCTGAAATTTTCAGGATATGTTTGTTTTGATACCGGATGTTGAACCATCATGGTTTGAAATTCAACCTGTCACTGTTAGAGATAGGTGACCACAATTTAAGCCATAATAATCGAAACTAATATTTATAATTTTAGTGATTTCTAATTATAGCCACGTTTGTTATTGCGCATGCGCCGTAGTCAGAACGCAATGCTTCCACCATTCACAGGCGAGTTACGTGCAGCCAACGCCTTCTCTAATACATAGAGTAGGGTGTGGTTCAGCAAACAGGACTATCTCTATATTTGCCACAATAACCATATTAAACACGATTTCTATTTTCTGTTTTTTTTTCAAACAACCTTCGATGAGGGGGGGGGGGGGCATCAAGGACTATCTCGACGTCGGCGCAGACATTGACTGCGACATTACCTTCATTAACCGTGTTAGACACGTGCGATTTCTATTGTTGTGCCGTGTCATTTATATATCTGGAGTATCTGTCTATGAGAAAACAATTGCCTGCGGTTTTGAGTTGTGTTATAATCGGGACACAGTAGTAGGGACACACATCTCTAATAGTTAGGTTCTCTTTTCGTTGATCCGATTAAGTGGCTGCTTGGTCGAATGGTTAGAACACTGGGTTCCTGTGCGGGAGACCAGGGTTCGAATCCGCCGTAATAAATTTTTCCCCCGGACTAAAATAATATCCTCAACTGCTCTGTCGTGGTGACAGCACTAGCCATGTTGCCTTAATACTTTAAAAAAAAAAAGACAAGTAAATGGGTAAACCATTTGATAATTAAATTAAATTAAATTTGACAATTTCGCATACTTATGATTGCATTTTTAAACTTTCCGATTGACATTTCATAGATTTCCATTTATTTTCATTTAGATTTAGTTATTTCATCTACGTTAAAATTTAAAGCTGTGCTGTTTACCATGGCGTTCATTTCCTAATTATGGTGATTTTTTCCTGTGTTCATTTGCTTTTCAAGTTTTTTTTTCTCCCAACTACTTCAATGAGGTAAAGAGTTGTCGGTGAATTAAGGGGGGGGGGGTGAGAGAGCTTTAAGTCACAGTAACTGTTTTACCCACTTAAAGTAGCAGCAGCAGTAATAGTTGTGGTTGGGCTGTTACACCATAGTGCTCTCATGTGAAGACCGCCGGTAAGGTTATGGCGTTCTTCTGTCGGGAAGTGAAATTATACATCCTAACCTGACCAGTCTGTGGCGACAGCACTAGCCATGCGGAACCAAATCTTCTGGCTCACGACTCTCTGTCTACTCCGATGGTAACACAGATAGCAGTGACATTATTTTAGCTACCGTGGTGGTGGTCGTGGTAGTAGTTGTACTGGTACTTGAAGGATGATGTGGTAAATATTACACTAGCCCCATTCACTACCTATTACAATTCCTGCTCCCTATTTTAGTCCAGATGGACAGGGATGTCAATGTCAGTTACAGCAACACAAAAATATCGCCAGGTAGTGATTTTCAAATCCTTCGAAGAGGGAGAGAGCAGTAGTCGGTGGAAGAGGGAAGGGGAGGGGGTAATGACTTAAATTTGAGAGAACTTAAAGAGCTTTACACGTGATTTTCAAGTTCTCATTACCTAATTTGTTTATATTTTACTAACGCTACCTCCGCTTTTCTATTTTTTACGACTTACTTTGTTATTCACAAGTACAGTTGTAGCTTTACTTCCGTCCCCTATAAAAATACAAACAGCTTTAGCATGTGATAACCAAATAACCATTTTTGCTACTGTGCTAATAACACCATTTAAACGACAGCTAATATAAAGACACAATTATAAGGTGCGTGTTCTTAAGTTGGAAAACCCGACTATCTCTATATCTGTGCAGAGAATGATTGCGACATTAACTATATTAGACACGTGGGATTTCCATTGTCTTTCTTTTCCAAAAACATTTAATGAGGGAGAGAGTAGTAAGTGGATTTAGTTGTGGTGGTGGTGGGGAGTTTGGCGGGGATCAAAGACTATCTCTATATCTGAGCAGACAATGATTGTATTAGACACGTGCGATTTCTGTTTTCTTTCATTTCCATTTAGCCAAACTATGCCACAGCAACGCGTGGCCGGGTACAGCTAGTACATACATAAGATTCGCGGTTAACAGTAACAGTTCTAGGTATCCCAGTACTGGACTGTTACTGCACTTGTTACTATTGTAACAATAGCAAAAACTACTACTATTATTACTAGTAGTATTACTAGTTACTACAACTGCTGCAGCTGCTACTACTATTACTACTACTACTACGTCATCATCATCATGTAGCAGGTCCTTTATAGAACATTGCTCTCATCACGGTCCACCTGAAAGAAACGCTGTCTCTCGGCGGCTCTGCCGCCTTATGTGCTTTTATATCCAAGAAGTCACTTACATGCTGAGCCTATATTCGGGTTGGTTGTCATCTTCTGTTATTCTGCTATTATTTTATCAAAATCGCTTGGCGCTTTATAAGGTCAGGATACAAGACGAGACAAGACAATATTTATCAGCATTTCTTTCTTGATTTTCAGATCCCTTTGAAATTCAGTATTTTTGTTCCATGTTTCCCTCTGTCCGTGGATTTCTGAGAATCTTTCTCTAGCATTTGAGCTCAGAAGTCCCTATTTTCTTTGTCTGGGATTGCGAGGTAGTCAACGACTCACATCCGTATGTTACTACGGGGAAGATACATGCACTGACAATTTTAAATTAGATTTCCTTGCTGGCACTTAGCCATAGGCTTTTTAATTGGTTTTTAATGACTGTAGTGCTAAGACCATCATTCTTTTGATCACTGTCTAACAGACTATCATGCTTTTTATTATGGAGCCTATATAGATATTCAAGGTGTGCAAGATAATCAATTTCTTCCTCATTTATTGCTATTTTTGGGTGACAGGCAGTTTTGTCTGTGGCCATTATTTTCGCTTTCTTCAAATTCAAGAATATTTTGTCTTCTCGCTGTAATATTATTATTATTATTATTATTATTATATTATTATTATTATTATTATTATTATTATTATTATTATTATTATTATTAATATTATTATTATTATTTGTACTTAATCTAACTATTACTGTGCATGAGACGCCATTTTGGTGCTGCTTATCAATTAGCCTAACATAATATCACACGTTTGTGTGTGTGTGTGTGTGTGTGTGTGTGTGTGTGTGTGTGTGTGTGTGTGTGTGTTAATCATTCGTTTTATTTTAATTTACAAAATGTCAGAGCATTGCTCTTTGGCTCAATAATCCTGTAAAGGTGCTATGCTATAAAAAGATATAACATAGGTGATGAATGACTGATATAAATGGGACAGTCCTAAAGTGAGAGACATGCAGTTGATGTGGAAATGGTAAAACACGAGACTGTTGAACTCACTTGGTAACACGAGAAGTCTGGGGAGATAGCTGACTGGGAAGTGATTCTGTGACTTGACTCCAGAGAGTTCCGAGTGAAAGTGGATCCTGCGTGAAACGAAGTGGACGATGATCCTGAATGGTTGTAGTGATCTACGTTGAAGTATATTTGAGGACAGTGGAAGTGTCCTACTGACTGTTGATTGTGCCGACCTTGTGTAGGTGAGCGTCGACCGTAGAGTGGCTGTATATCTGAAAGGGTGAGCAGGCTAATCTTGCCTTGATGGCGTAAGTGAGGTTGTTACGTTGATTCTTGTAGGTTATGTGATATTGAACAATTCTGAATAAACCTGAAACTGACGATAACCATAGTCGCCTGTCATTTGGAGACGTGTTTTAGTTTGTTGGAAGAGAAGTCTGCCTCGACTAATTTGTGGATCTGACCCCTAGAAAACAGCCTAGGTCGTTTGTGTACAAGCAAAATTAAGTACGAAAGAGACCCAATACAACAGGAGACACACTCCTTTACAATACTGGTCCTCCCTCCCAATGTCTGTCTGTTGTCACGAAACATGACAACCCCCTATGATTCAAGTGTCTTCGCTTCCAGACGACCTTCAGCAACAAAATCAGCTTGTGTGTCTTTGCTTTCAACGGCTACCCACTGTGCGTTATTGAATTCCTTACAGGAAGCCTTGCTTTGAACTAACCTTGTCACTTTCGCAAAAATAAAGACGGATACCTTGACGTCTTTCCAGACCCAAAAACTGTTTTAAGCACTTTTGGCAGAGTAAGACAATCAAAATTTCAAAACAATAAATGGTGGTCCCAAATATGTTCTGTAGAAAATAAGTGCGAACTAGCTCGGTCTCTTACAAGCCACGACTGGCCAAAATAGAAGAGAACTGACTCGGATAAAAAAAGTAGAGAACACAAGGGGGAAAAAAAAAGGAACCAGTTGGAGAATGACCAACGAAGACAAAAAAAATAGAACAGAAGGTAAAAGCAGCGGTCTCTCTTCAAGGTAAGGAATATTAGACTATCCTCCGAATAACAGCCGCATATTATGGCTTCAAAAACACACCTTGACAAGGCCTCATTAATTAGGTCGTGTGTTGTAAACATTCAAAAACTTGAACTCGAAAATAATGAGCAACGAAAAAAAGGGAAGATGACGAAATCGAATACTTAGCGAGAATTGAGGCCTTTATATCTGAAAATTGGGACACAGAAGTTGCAAATAGTGCCCAAAAGTCTGCTCTTTGTGGCTGTGGCGCCATTGAAACTCGGCTAAATTTGATCGGAACAAGGCGTAGATAGTACAGCATTGGTAACGCAGTTTTCATCGCCTAGAGTATCCACCACGCCGCTACGCGTAGGGCGTCTAAATTAGATGGCTGGGACTCACTAGCAAATAAAATGAGGAAGCTGCAGGATGCGATAGCTGCTGCTCGTGAGTCCCAGTCATTTAGTCTAGGGAAACTCTCGGCGGCGAGTTTAACTTGGCGTTTTTTTTTTTTTGCGTTTCGCGACATCATCGCCGGAAATTTATCATACTTTTGCCGCCGTATATTCGCCGGGAAGAAGTTCGCAATTTACAATGTGATTGAGGTCCTGTCAGGGTGTGCTTTTGGTCGCCATAATATAAGGCCGTTATTCGGAGGATAGCTGAATTTAAGACCAGAAAAGCTGGCGCACTTACTCCACTCTTTGCCACGAAAGCCTCACATACTTTAAACATAGCCCCAAAAGTGACGCACATACTTCAATCTTAGCCACGAAAGTGGCGCAAATAAAACATACAACAAATATAAACGGAGACTGTTGTCAGCTACGGCTACCAACAGCAAGTTGAACGTGGTCGATTACTACTACTGCTGCTGCTACTGCTACTTTACTACTGCTACTACTTTACTGCTACTAATACTTCGACACGCTTTACTACAATGTACCTTACTAATGATAATACAGCTGCTGCTGCTGCTGCTGCTGCTGCTACTACTACTACTACTACTACTACTACTACTACTACGACTACTACAACTACTCCTGCTACTTTGCTACTGCTACTACTTCTTTACTGTTTTACTACATTTACCTTACTACTAGTACTACTAATACTGCTGCTGCTACTACTACCACTTTACTTCTACAACTACTTTGCAACTATTACTACAATCTACATTACTACTAGTACTCCTGCATCACCACTTTTGGGTATTTTAACAGAGCCTATGCCCCCTGATAATTTTTCTTCGGTTTTCCCCCAAATTCAGTTATTCCCGACCAGCATTCGCATTTTAAACATCCCTACAATTTTCACAATTTTTCTTTAGCCCTGTCTACAAGCAAAATGCACAATAGCTCTTCGCTGGCTGCTGAAGAAAAGGGAGGATTACGTTTGGGAAGGTCCCCCTGTGCAGTGATGTCAGTTCATTTATTCATGTATGAAATCATTTATCAAAATGGTCATTCATTTTGTGTGTAGTATGTACATTATCTTTTTTACTGGCTACTGAAAGATGGGTTGGACCACAGAAAAGGTGGGGGGGGGCGGGGAAATTTGAGTGTATTTGTGTGTGTGTGTGTGTGTTTGTGTGTGTGTGTGTGTTTGTGTGTGTAGGTGTGTTTGTGTGTAGGTGTGTTTGTAGGTATGTTTGTGTGTGTGTATTTGTGTGGGTGTGTTTGTGTGTGTGTGTGTGTTTGAAGTATTATTTCAACGACCGAAAGAACGTGTCTTACTCTAAAAATCTGCTATCATTGATTGTGTGACGTATAAAATCAGCTTTGGAAAGGTGTAAATATTATATAAGTTGTCTTAGGATCCATATATACACGCAAATATATATATATATATATATATATATATATATATATATATATATATATATATATATATATATATAGATATATATATACCCTTACCACAAAAGCATAATATTTACACCTTTTGAAAGCTTAATACAATTGTGTTCACTACAGTTACATATATATATATTTACACACACACACACACACACTGTCGTTCGCATACACTTATATTACATATGTATGCACATACCTCTATACAGACTTGCGTGCATTTTTACGAACTGGAGATGCATGCATACATAATCACACACATTCAAACAAACATATATATATACACATACACATTTTTATATACTCTTATAAACGCACATTCATACACACACCTACACACATACATACACACACAAACACACATACAACCACTTAATCATATTTGTGTGTGGTATTTTAGAGGTTCTCGTTCGATTCCAGCTGCAGATTTCCAGCAGAACGCTTTCCGTTGATTTGGACAGCTGACGGTGACGAAAGCAATGGTAAACCAGCCGAACGTGACGAAAGCAATGGTAAACCAGCTGACCGTGACGAAAGCAATGGTAAACCAGCCGACCGTGACGAAAGCAATGGTAAACCAGCCGACCGTGACGAAAGCAATGGTAAACTAGCCGACCGTGACGAAAGCAATGGTAAACCAGCCGGCCGTGGCGTAAGCAATGCTAAACTACTGAATAAAAGAGTGCCTAGTAAAACTAAAACAACCAGCAAATGCTGGAGGTTGGTTCTGCAACGACATGTAAAGGATGCGCAATTAACCTAACTCATAAATTTTCGTACATGCACATACACACTTATATGTACACACACATAAGCAAACGCACATGCAAACGCATACACACACATACAAATACACGCATGCATACCCTTACACACAAACTCATACAACAATAGGTATCACAGTAATGGGGGAGATATTATAACAAGTTATATTTTCCCTGTCTTCGAAATGTAATAACAAAAGATGGCAGAAGTAAAATTGAAATAAAAAAAAAATCATCAAGTGTCATCAATCAAGTGTGACTTCACACAACAAATAAAAGGACAACAAATAAGATAGCCAAGGAACCTTCCTTCGTAAAGCAGGCCTTCGGGCGGCGAAAAAAGAATCCAGTTTGTAATTTGTGTTTATTAAACCGGAAACGGAATTGGAATCAAGAGCCTTTGCTGACTGGCATGGGCGGTCATGAATCTATCCATCCATACATCCAATTTGTTCACAGTGTGTGACCGTTAACAAGATGTATCAGTTTGTGTGGGACACCACTCCATGCCGGGGCAAACAACTGTCAAGAATCTTCTCCCGTTATCTTTTTTCTGCCTCATTTTCCACAGATCTTTCCAGCATGTCACAAAATGATTCAGTTCTTTCTTTTCACAAAATGACCAAACAATGACGATTGTCTTTTTGTGATACGTTGTCTTTGGGCCATCGCGTTTTTTACAACATCTGGTTGGTTGCTTGGTCTCGAGGCATGGTTTCCGCCTCGAGTGCTGGAGGTCCTTGGTTCAAGCCCCGGTAAAGGCTGGGATTTTTTACACGTAGATTTCTAGTAATATTTCCTGGTCGCTGGGTAGTGAGATCGGACACCCGTGTGTATTGTTGCGCTCGGAAACTATTCCCTTGGCATTTGGAAATAGAAAAAAGTAGCCTAACAGCTCTGCCTGGGTAAAATTTGAGTTAAAAATCTACCCAAAGTCTTTCAGGATCCTCGCCGGTGCTAGGGAGCTCGTGCATTGTGCTGAGATTCTCAGACTCAGACGAGTTAGAAGTTGAACAGAGCACTTATGAGTACTACCCATGTGCCATGATGTTGATCCGATATTATAGATTGAACATACCAAGTGGTCATCTGGTTGGCTCTTTAAATAAAAACAGAATAGAAATGTTGAATTATCTTCATCCACATACGAAAATTGTTAAAACCCAGAAAGGTAAACAACACATTCATAATGAGAAATAAAATATATGCTGTGTGTAAACCGTAATCTAAGGTGCAGCAGCCTGATTAGAAACAAGCAATTTAAACATAGAACTGACGTTTTTAATATATTTCTGCTATAAAACTTGAAAGCAAGCAGCAACAGTCAGCCAGTGATACATGTGGAAGGATAGCACCAAGAAGATGGGTTAACACTAAACCTCACTGTATGAACATCCAGGAAGAAAGACAGCGCGTTTGGGAGTCATCTACATTGAACAGTCTTTGAGGTTGCTGTGCTTTTTGTTGTTGTTGGTGTGTTATCTTGCGTTGTAGTGTGTTGTTGCATCGCAGTGTTTTGTGTTGTATTGTAGTATGAGTTTTGATCTAGATTATCTTCACAGCACTCCGGACACATCCATAGGCGCTTAAATTCCCATCTTATCATATTCATCAGCGTCGCGCGTTTAATAGTGCTAGTTCTATGTTTCTTAACAAGACTTCGTGTGCGTTCGGTGTGCTTCTCATGCTTAGCTGTGCCGATCTTCACTCCCATTTATAGTATCCTTAGCAGTCATGTGGACATGTTGCTTCCAAAATCCTCATAACGTTATATCTCTCTAAGGGCAATGACAATTCAGCGTGATCCATGGGCCGGCCATCTTCAGTTAATGCAGCACCGGCCAGTCTATCAGCTCTTTCATTACCAACAACGCCTGCATACCCTGGGACGAATATAAAGGTATTTGCACACACAGGAGAGTTTTGCAATGACTTAAACCACTGTCTGCGTAACCAGCCTGCCTCGACCCGACGCAAAACATCACTCAGCACACACATGAGGGAATAGTCCTGTGATTCTAGCCACATGAAAACTTGTGTCACCGCTATCACCTCCATCATCATGCTGCTACTATTCGTAGAGAAGTCACCGCTTGCTACTTGAACTTGTCTGTTTGTAAATGCCCATGCGCTCTTATGTCCTCCAATACGGACCCGTCTGTGAAGATCACCACATCTGTTTCATCTGACTTGTCATTGATAAGCGCGCATACCTCGGCATTGACAGCAGTTGGATTCTGCTCCCTACAACTCCTATCGAGCGTCACGACACAGGAAAATGTGAGACTGGGCGCTTTAGACGCTGGTATTTCTTCCTCACCTCGATGGATATCTGTATGTCTGAAAACCTGTATAATTTCACCCTATGCCCTACCCAGCCATGGTTAACCCCTTTTAAGCCTATTGTACTTTTTCTTGAAGAGCAAGTGGTGCAAAGGGCGCTTCAGATCTTAGCTTATCTTGAGGTATGCACGAGCCCTCCAGATCTTGATCCTGTAGTTCATGGTAGGGAAGTCAAGAAAGTGCCTCATTGATACACAAGAGGTGTTTCCAGTGCAACCCAGAAAAATGCGCATTGCTTCGTTTTGCACCTTCCCAAGTCTTTCAATCTGGGTATGGCTGACAATGAGAATGGCTAGAGCATATTCGATGGGAGAAAGTACAAGTTCATGGAACAGAAGCAGAAGCGGTCTCTGCTCATTGTTAGCGGTTGCCAGGACCCTCATTGCTGACAGGCCTTTGCGTGCTTTTGTTATAACATAGTGTATTGTAGTGTGTTGTTTTATCTTGTGTTGTATTGTAGTGTCCTATCGTGTCTTGCATTCGCGTATGTTGAATTGTCGTGTGTTGTATTGTCATGCCTTATTGTGTCTTGCATTTTCGTATGTTGTATTGTCGTGTGTTGTGTTGTCACGTGTTGCATTGTCGTGTGTTGTCGTGTTTTGCATTGCCGTGTCTTGCTTGTCGTTTCTCCTATTGTCATATGTTACATTGTTGACTTTTGTATGATTGCGTGTTGTATTGTCGTGTGTTGCATTGCCGTGCTTTGTATTGCGTGTCTGGTGTTGTCATGTTTTGTTTTATCCTATATTGTATTGCCGTGTGTTGTATTGTCGTGTGTTGTATTGCCATGTGTTGTATTGTCCTGTGTTGTATGGTCGTATCTTGTATCGCCGTGTATTGTATTGTGGTATATTGTATTGTCGTGTCTTGCATTGTCGTGTCTTGTTTTGTCGTGTCTTATATTGTCATGTGTCGTATAGTCGTGTGTTATATCGTGGTATGTTTTTGTGGTGTTTTGCATGGTCGTGTGTTGTATTGCAATTTGTTATATTTTAGCATGTTTTATTGTCGTGTGTTGTATTACCATGTATTGTGATGGCGTGTGTTGTATTGTCTTGTATTGTCGTGTCTTATATTGTGGTAGGTTGTATTGTGATGTGTTGCATGGTCGTGTGTTGTGTTGCCATGTGTTATATTTTCGTGTGTTTTATTGTCGTTGGAACATTTCACTCCTGTCACGTGCCTGATTTAAGGATTTCTCCTTCAGAACTAACAGCACTCAGAAATAATTATGTTGAGTCGTTTGGCTCGTATTGGTCTAAGGGATGCCCCGTGGCCAATATACGCTCAACTTATTTCTGGAGTAGGGCAACTCAAGTTTTGGCACTACAAAATATATCTGTATATGAATACAATATTCCTAGGCACACTTGGCTGGACACCCCCACTACTATAAAAAGAAAGCCCCCAGGTTATGATAGTTTACTATCATAACCATGTTAACACATATAATAATTAAGGTACATACACACAACAATGCTAAACACTTAGAACGGTGAAATAGAGACACCGGAGTCAGCCATGAAAATGAATGCATGTAATCAATACAACATATACATAAAATAGTGAAGTGGACTCCAGATCTCAGTGGATGGATCCCAGAATACAATGACCAGACTCAACAGAAATCTAAACAGCTAGAAAGTCCTGGAGGTAACACTTTCTCATCCTTGGAATCCATTGGAGCTGTGGGGAGTATAGCATGATATAGAATCAAACTGGCACTTATCCTAGTTCTACTGCTGATGCTTCCCTCAGCTCCTGGTGATTCTACTGTCTTTGACTCTGGTACTTCTATTCAAGTGGATCAGGTAGTAGAGGAGTACTTCACTATAGAGGACACAGCAACTATATAGGTACTCAGCAAGTCTCTCCCACCGGTCAGGTCACAATATTGTCTCTGAGTTACACAAAGCTCCCGAAGACTAGTCTACTCGAGTGTGGATATACTCTCTACAAATGTTCACCTGCTCTGGAGTTCACTCACATGCTCTGGCACTGTTAGGATGTTTGGGGTATATGGCACCCCATGATGATGATGCCAGGTACCTTCCCTGGTGTTAGCTGGTGGGTAGTTAGTTGATAGTTGGTTGGTAGTTGGTTGGACTGTGATTTTTCTGCCAGCTCTTCACAAAGGTTTCATCCTGTCAGGAAAGAACTCAGAATTAGTCATCACCAAGAGGGTATCATCTTGACAGCAAAGACTCAGAATAAGCATCTGTCACCATCCCACATCAGCCTACTCCACCTCTGCTCCTCTGTTTCATTTCTCAGAGTGTACTCTCAAGATCAGGAGACAATGTCTATTATAATTTATCTGTCTGTTTAGTGCAAGAGATGGAAAGTCATATATATATATATATATATATATATATATATATATATATATATATATATATATATATATATATAGTGGAGACAGATAGACACTATCACACGTATCTCAATTTCTCTCCTTCCTCCCATCTGCACACAGACACCAATGTTTTGAGTATGTACCCATATCCCCTACGACTCTCAAGCCATTCCCACACATCCATTGATCTGTATCAAACACACTCAACACAACGCTCTGGCTGCCCAAGTACTGACCTAAATTCTCCGTCCCCATTCGTGTGCACAAACTTCTGTTGTTAGTTTAAATGGTACACACTTGTAGGGTCATTATCTTTACCAATATGTGTGGGTTATTTAGGGCATAGGCTATTTAGTCTGTACAGAAGAAGGTCTAAGTTCGAATCTGCTTCTCTAGAGATCAAGAACGGTCGAACTATGTGTTATTACATAGCCGAGGCCGGCATATTTACAGCAGCGACCTTTTTAACCAGACATCATTTAAGGTACTCGTAAACTATAATTAACTTACCCAAGCATAGGAAAAGTCTTAGACACTACAGACCGCCTTCTTAACGTGAAATTTACTGAGGCGTCTATGAGTACATCTGAGCTCCAGGAAAGCCGGCAGAACCAATGCCAGCACAAATTCAAGTTAGGCGTCGGTTAGAAGAAGTTCCTTGTATACATGAGCAAGGAGTAAACCGGTTTCCAGGAGTATTCAAATAACGCCAGCAATATTTATCATATAGTTGCAAATTTGAAAATGATGCTAAGTCAAAGTAACTAGAAGATGTAGACATTATAATTTTATCCGATAAAGGCATATATCGATATAAGGGACTATATACCTTTCCGGACGAGTCCAAGTTTGAAAGTTTTGTCGAGCACAGGTAATACAGGTCCCGACTCTTTTACGGTAATGTGTAATGGCTTGTCATTCCTTGACAGTCGTGCGTTGTAATATAGTGTCTTGTCGTGTCTTATCTTATAATGTGTCGTACTGTTATTTATTTCATGATGTTATGTGGTGTTAAATTTAATTATTTATCGTGTTTTAAAATTCCCAAAACAAAACCATAATGATAACTGCCTGGGCTGAAAATCAATTGAAGATAAATGAACAAATTTTAAACACGCTAAGGACAAAGCATGGGAGTCACCGTGGCGTAGCTGCTAGACGCCTGCATGCCTATCGGAAGATCGTGGGTTCGCGTCCTGATGGAGCTGGACTTTTTTTCAGAAATGACCTTGACTTCCAGTCGACCCAGCCTGAGTGGGTAGCAGGCTCAGTCTTAGGAAGTAAAGGTGGCCGGTGTGGTGATGACCACATCCCCCACAAAGTGCCGATTGGTCATAAAAATATAGGTCCTGCCCTATATTGCTAAAGGCGTGGGAAAGGTCCCTTTAATGAGAAAGCGCTACTAGCAGAAAGTGATCAGAAGTTTCAAGACCAAGCGGAGCCAGTAATCAATCGGAGTGTAGAGCCTGAATTCGAAACCACCGAAAGGTGCAACCAGCTGTAAATGGCATCGTGATCCAGGAAGAAACATGGTGTGTGTCTGAGATTCCTCTTTAGCCAACTGTATCTTTTTTCTTCTTTTCTCTTCAATTAGTTGACTTCATATTGTCAGGTTATCTCAGTATTTGATCTACACGGCTGCTGTCTTTTATCCACCTATGGTTGGAAAATCTGTTATTCTCTGCGAAAGCTCAACACTAGTGATTCTGTCATACCATTTTGTTTCTTCTTTTTTTTTGTTTTGTTTTTTTGTTTCACGTAAGTGCCTGTCATCCTTGCGCAGGGGCCATACAATTCTTTTATGTATGGTTCCAATTGTAGTATATGTACTGCGTGAACAGTACTTTGTTTTATCCTCTTCTCCACATACACACATATCCATTCTTCTTTTTTGTTGACTAGCTGTAAGCTCTGGCACAAAGTCTTGGTTGCCCGTCCATTTAGATTTTGCCTTTATGCTAGGGCGTATTTTGGAGCTTTGCCTGTACTTCCGTGTCACTGGCTTATTTATGTGCAGCTGATGGAGGACAGAAGTATTAGGCCTAGAGACGACGCAAATACCAGAACTTTAACCACGAAAGTGGCGGAAATAAACAAGACCACAAATATAGCCAGAGACTGTTAGCAGCCTCAGCTAGCCAGCAACAGGTTGAACGTGGTTGTGTTTTTGATTTTTTCTATAAAGGAATTGGAAATTGGAATTGTTCCTTGCCGCTCGGGCAGATGCACTCTAACTTCGAAGGAACCACCAAGTTAGTCGACTCCTACGACATGAATGTTTGGGAGACAATAGGTCTATTCTTGTTTTCCCCACAGTTGGGTCCCGGAAAACACACAGGGCGTACATCGCGTGATTTCTAGTTTACAAGTAATTTATTTCATTGTTCTAAACTGTAGCACCACAGTACCTGACGTTAGAGTTCAAAATTCACCTTTGGTACTAAATTTAATTTATTTCGAACTTCTTAGATCTTATAGAACGTTTAGTTTTCGTGTCTATTTTAGTTTAATTTTTGTTGTTTCCGTTTAGTCAGGTTTGTCTACGTAACTGCCTAGATATGTGTATGGTTCCATTTTTGTTACACCTCTTTTCTTCCTTTCTTATATTCCTAAAGGAATAATACCATTAAGCAACTCTTGCAAAGAAGTCCTTAGTTACTTAGTTATTAGGTTAGCTAGTTAGCTAGCTAGCTAGTCGACATGATATCCTCATTGCACAACAAACTGTTCAGCCCATAAGTACCCAGATCCAGTCCTCAGTAAATCCGGCAGCGTGTAGTTGCTGATAACACTAGTTCTGTTTTGCTTCATTCTTCTTCTTCAACTTTCAAGATAGTGCTCTTATTTGGCCACACCGCTTTTAACTTTCTTTCCTTGCAGCCTGGTCAGGGTTGCGGAGTCACAGTCACGTGGCTGTCGCAAAAGTCTTACTTTTAGTAGATCATTCAGTGATTTAGCATGTCTCGTGGTTAGTCAGCCCTTTACAGTAGCCTAACTTGTAAACTTATTTACTTGCTCGTTTCCTTGCACGCATGCATGCCGTGGCACTAATGTGAGACCGATATTTGTCAGCTTGACCGCTTCAGAGACACCCACTGTTGTTTTCGTACCTAGCCCATCTCTATCTTGCTGAGTAAACATGCAGCTGTCAAAAGTGTGTGTCTCTAGACGTGTTATTGACTTGAGAAGAAGTTTGCGTTCGTGTCTCTAGACGTGTTATTGCCTTTGGAAGAAGACGTTGTTCGTGTCTCTAGACGTGTTATTGCCTTTGGAAGAAGATGTTGTTCGTGTCTCTAGACATGGTATTGCCTTGGGAAGAAGTTTGTGTTCGTGTCTCTAGCAATGTCATTACCTCAGGAAGAAGTTTTTGTTCGTGTCTCTAGCAATGTCATTACCTCGGGAAGAAGTTTTTGTTCGTGTCTCTAGACATGTTATTACCTCGGGAAAAAGTTTTTGTTCGTGTCTCTAGAAATGTCATTACCTCGGGAAGAAGTTTTTGTTCGTGTCTCTAGCAATGTCATTACCTCGGGAAGAAGTTTTTGTTCGTGTCTCTAGCAATGTCATTACCTCGGGAAGAAGTTTTTGTTCGTTTCTCTAGACATTTCCTGGCAGTGCCTGACTCTTTTCAAAAAATGACCTTGACTCCCAGGTCGACCCAGCCTTCAGTGGGTACCGGGTGCAGTCCCGGGAAGCGAAGGCGGCCGGAGTAATGCTTACCACATCATCCATCTTTTGCTGATTGATCTATAAAAAATGGGTATAACCCTATATGCCCTATATGCCCTATATGCCCTATACGCCAAAAGGCGTGGCAAAAGGACCTTTACTTTTTTTTTACTCACTAGACACAGTTTTGAATTGGTAGGAAGTTTTTATACTTTACTATCCCATTGCGTCTTTCTGTGCCCTTCCCAAATTATTCATTAAAATCTCCGTAGTAACGATGTTGTCATATATTGTAGTTAGGTAAGTTAATGAATTTCTTTAGTTATCGTCTCTTTAGTTTAATGATTATAAAATCGCGTCGCTCATATTTGTCATAGTAGTTGCCAGCGAAACAGAGAGCGCACCAGAGAAAGAAAGAGAGAAAAAAAACTTAACGAACAAACTTTAATTTTAAAGGTTTACAAATCAGGCATCAGGTCTGTCTTATATTCGACCCTTCCAAGAACTAAATTTTTAGACCACAATGTCATGTTATCAAAAATGCATGCTAAGTTGATATACAAATATACATAATGGAGTAATGTATGTAGACACCATGTATACATAATCATACACCCTCTAAATATACACGTACACATACACTCCTACAAGCCCATACACATGTGCCCACGCACACATACATGCACGCATCCAAATATTCATATACATACACACACACTCATACATACACCCTCATACACATACATACATACATGTATTCATGCTTATTCAGACGATACATGCACCCACACTCATGCGTACATATCATACACTCTAACTCATATACATACATACACAGACATACACACTCATATGCATGAGTATATGGGCATGTATCGTCTGCATGAGCGTGAATACATGTATGTATTTGTATGAGGGTGTATGTATGAGTGTGTGTGTGTCTGTGTATGTATGTATATATGTGTGTATGTAGGTAGGTAGGTAAAATATATGTACACACACATACACACGCACGCCAGTAAAATCGTTCACTGTTAGCCACGGAACGCTGTTGTAAGTGCAACCAGAAAATATTATGAAGCTTTTATTAGAAGTGAATGCATAGATGTGTACTGATTGGCACTTATTTTTAAAAAAAAGTAGAGAAATAATTACACAATTAACAAATAGACATATATTGATGTGTACTTGTAGAAAAAAGGAAGTACTGAGATCTGCATATTATAAACAATTAGCGGTGTACTGATCGGCACTAATAGAAAGAAGTAGAGAGATCATTATATTTAAAAAAAAAAACACACACACTAATAAACTTATTAGTTGGCACTGAGAGAAAGAGATATATACATTCTTATCTTCATACACCGCTCTCTGAGTGCCAGTCAGTACGCATAAAGCTAAAGTCATGAGAATCGACTTCGTTTTATCATTACCTTCATAGCTTTGGCCACGATCCACTGCGATCTCATAAAATTTAACTCGTGAACCGAACTATGCAGCTGTGAAATTAACCCACGACCTTCCCAGAGGGCTATGGCAAATGGCTTGACCTCCTCGCCACAAAGGTCCTCCAACCCCCCCCCCCCCCCCCAACCCCCTTTCTCCTCCACCCCCTCCCCCTCCAGCTTGATTGTAGCGTATACAGCAGTGGGGTAAATTTTACGCTGGCCTTCACATTTACACACCGCTACACACTAGCTCGCTTCGGATTTGACGACGTACTGACCACCTCACCTCTGATAGGTCGGCCTCGAGCGATCCGACTTTGACACCAGGTCACGGGGGTATTCAGCACTCGCGCTCACACCGCGTGCTGTATATTTCACCACGCCAGAGCTTTTTACACTTCTGAAACATTTAGATACTGTGTTAAACACACCTCCCCCCCCCCTTTTCCCGAGAATGGCAAAACCTATGTCACAGGCAATCCCTTTCTCAGAAATCGAACGTAAATGACAGACAACAGCAGACTGCGACAAACATAACCTCGACCACGGTAGACTAGTCCAACCAACTTATTAATGGAGTTGACCTACAACCGATGGTATGTAAATAGGGGGACCATAGTATAAATAACCAAGCAATGTAGATACTCCAGTACACTGAGAGTTAACACTTGGAGAACCTCTTACGCACGCCATTTGCGCACCGGAAATACGGTGCTGACCCATATATTCTTTTTACAGACACTTAGTGGGCGATTCTCCCGAGTACTCACCTGATCAGTTTAAGACTGGCTCGACCTGGGAACACTTGGAGAACACTCCACAGCACTGGAGTGTTCTATAAGCGCTGGTCCACGTCTGACAGCCAGGTGTTCCATACTAATTCTCTCCAGGCCATGATAATCTATTTTCTCTTCTGACTTTATTGCTTGTTTCTAAAGAACCTTGACCACATCTGCATTGCCATGTATCAACTAATCACCCACTGGTGCAGATCCAGCCAATCTGTCTGCCATGTTCTATTGTAAACATGTCCCTAATATGCAAAAGTTAGTATTCCCCTTCAGTCACCATTAGACCCCACGGTGTATCTTAACTGCACAGCATATTGTAATATGATTGCCACATTTGGAAATTGAGATGTGTTTGTTGCTATTGTAGATGTACCTAACGGGCTTATGATATTGAACCACTTATTTAAAAAAAAATGGTTTTAATCGTTCTGAATCTGTCGGTCCTAAAAGGTTGATAACTGGCTAAACAAATTGTAATCTCGGGGATAGTACTCGTCTTTCTCTCGGAACAAAGGTTAAACGCAAATTTTCCAGAAATGAATGTCTATTTTTGAGAAGGACTTTTTGAAATGTCAATACTACGTTGTTATTTCAGTGGTAATTTCAGTTTCGAAGAGTCACACATTGATTTGTCTCTAACAGTTTTAAGATTTCATGTCTGAGGACATCACATCAAAGTCGTCAGTTGTCTTTTTCCCTTCTTGCTTGACACGAGTGTACTCTGTATCATTTCTAATCCAACGGTTAAATGATACTCTATCCAGACAAAGCGCCAATCGTGTTCGTTTCGCTGGGCCATGAATATCACAATATAAATTACCCATCTTAGATTCCCTGAGAAATTGTTGTAACCTTCTGCATAGTTATAAATTTGCATCTCAGATTTATTGTGTATTGTTGTCTATGTCAGCTTTTATAAGCTAGCTATATGACACAATGACTCAACATCAATTTGTGGAAGCGCTTTTCGCTAAACAACCTTGACCGACGTCTTATTTTGGCACTAGGTCACTAAGAGTGCTACTTTGCACGAGAAAATCATGAAATTGGGTAGGTTTTCTTTGACTCACTGTTAAACCAGTCATAGTGTGCATTTCTTCTTTAAACTAATGAAAGTAAACCTTCCAAAAGTCTACCAAGACGGTTTCATTATAAAAATATATATCGTAAAGAAGAAAAGAAAAAAATAACCACATATGATTTTCTTCTTTAGTGAAAAAATATTTCCCTAATGTCATGGATATTCTAAGCCTGCATGCAACAACAACAAAATAATTGCCATATAACAGGCAGTTTTCGAGAAAAACGCTTCGATGTGTGTTTATCAATCGTTGAACGAACTATAATAACTGCTCTTTAGTGGCTTCCAATGATTGTAATACGCAACAGGAATGAGTTGACCAGACTGAACATTGCAGACTAAATTCCTGGCTTTGAAAGTGCTCTTAGGTCGAGACAGGACAAAAAAGTGATCTAATCCGCAGGAAATCTGTGACAGCTTGACAATCGGGGACACACGATCGTCCAAAGCGGCTTTTTAAGAGTCTCAGGCAACAGCTGACATTTCATGACTGTCTCCCAAACATAACAGAGGCTACTTCCTTTCAATGGTTTGGCTTTGAGGGTGATATAATTTCATCACAACAAGGCACAACACGCAATATTTAGGAGATATCTAGACTTCATTTTGCAGATACAATATTTTCCATGTGTCAAAACGTGTTAACAAATCAGGGGCCGGTTCCGCAGTCGACTTCCAGCATAGCAATGTGTTTATGTTTATTTAACGGATCAACATCATAGCGCCCTGGTGTAACCCATAAGTACTCAGTTTAACTTCCTACTTGAACTGAGTCTAAAGAATCTCAGTGCAGTGCCAGAACTCAGTGACACCTGCGAGGATCCTAAAATACTTTGAGTAGATTTTATTTAGACAGCGCCGATAGGCTACGCTTTTTTTTTTTTTTTCTTAATTTTCTAAAAACCACTGAATTTTGTAACGTGTGCAACAATGCACACGGGAGTCTGGTCTTACTACCCAGAAACCAGTGAAAATTACAAGAAATGAAAAAATCCTAGCCTTCAATGAGGTTTAAACCCAGGACCTCCAGCACTCGAGGCGGATGCCATACCCCGAGACCACTCAGCCCCTCCCCCTCCCCACATTACGTTTGTTTATGTAAGAGACAGACATAAGATAATGTTCTTCTACCGCTGTGGCGGCTGTGGTGTATAGCAGTTTGGAACAGCAGCATCTTCTATATTACCTCAGAGGTGTGGATAATATTCAGTACATTCAGTTTTAGCTTTTTGTTCTTTTGAAAAATGTGAACATTTTGTATTCATTAAGTTTAATGTCAGTAGCCATCCCGTGAATTTTGAAAGGTTTGAAAGACCGAAATTATGGAATGCAATGGCTCGATATAGAGTAAATAAACATCTCGTTGAAAATTGCAAAAGCATATATAACGATTTTAGAAGAGTAGTTAGGATAAATCAGGGAACATCTAAACCATTCAAAGTCACATCAAAACTTTTAGGAAAACACAGATCATCGAGGATGCGAAAACATTTAACAGTCAAAATGGACGTGAGGCACGGTTAATGTTTTGAGTTGTGGCAAGGTTTTTGCTTTTGCCAGACAGTGGCTGTTGCATTTTTGCTCCATTTGTGCTCTATGTAGTTTCGTCGCCAAGCTACTGAGCTGAGTGCATGGTGCAACCCTGTGAGCTGCTGATTTCATTTGGAATGTTTTTCGACTGACGACCAACGTGGTGTTGTGAATTGTAGAGTCAGAAAATAGCGCGTGATCTGTCGTCGCAATATTGGTGGTGCCCTTATGTGATTATAATTGATTGCGTGGGCAACTACTGATTTGTTGGTTACCTCCGCTGCCGTCGATGATGAACTGCATTTCTTATGTCGGACTGTTTGTATTAGCACTTCTGATGGCTACCGTATGCTTTTAATGCGTATGTATTCTAGTGCATATGTTGAGACAGCAGTCTGTCAATCTCTCCACACAGGACTGTGATAAACATTATGTGTGTTTTTCGTTGGCACAGAAGCGGTACTATAATCAAGGATGCCAGGCCCAGGAACAAAAATAATCGTAACATACACGAATTACTCTGTACTGATGATTAGGCCTTGAATGCAAATACAGCCATAAATTTGCAACAGCATTCAGATCCATGAATGAGGAATGTAAATCAAAATAATGTGAGAATCATCATCGAAAAGACAGAAGTAATGTCGATAGGAAGAAAGAAGCAGGATTTCAACATAATATAAGAGCATACGTATAATAAACCGGCATCTGAATTTAAAAAACTTAGAACAACATTCACTGAAGATGGTACATTGGACGAAGAAATTGACATCTGATGAATTAAAGCTGGCCACGTATTGGGATAGCTAGCGCCCTCTTACCGCAAAGGGCAATTCCAATCAGCACAAAGAAACATCTCATCCAAATCATATTCATTCCTACCTTATGCTACGAGTGGCAAACGTGGTCACTCACAACAAAACATGAAAGAAAATTAATCACTATGGAAAAGAGGTGTCTGAAAAAGATTGTAGGAATGACCATAAGACATAAATTCAGGAATGAGGTCACACGAGATAAAGTCGGCACAGAACTAATTCTAAATTACATACAAAGACAGCAAATCAAATGGTTTACCCACTTGGAGAGAATGCCTTCTGATGCTGTACCATACACGGCTTATACCAAAAGAGGAGAGGGACGTAGAGCAAGATGTAGACCAAGAACAATATGGGAAGATAACATCAGAGAAACTCTACAGCATCACAATGTGTCTATAATCGAAGCAGCCAGGAGACCACGAAGCATAACTTTTTATCTCCCTTCACACACAAAGCGGTAAAAGAAGACGTAAAGAAGAAGAAAAAGAACTCAAAAATTGCTGTATATCTTTTTAAATAATTATTTTTAAAGGAGGCCAACTTTTACAAAATAAGTTTCACATGAACTTGTCTTCTTAATTCTACTGTCTCCAGGTTTCGACGGCGAAGATTCTTACTGTGTACACTTCGTCTCTCCTCAGACTAGTCGCTAAGTCACTGTATTTCTCGAGCCTATACATGTGGCTTTCGTCCATTCGCGACTCGTACGGCACGGTCAGCTCAATCAGGAAGAGCTGACTTTTCTCCACAGAGTGGAGAGCTATGTAGGGTCACAGGCCAGTAAGTAAAGTAAAGTAAAGTTCCCTTTTCACGCCTTTTGGCGTATCGGGCATATGGGCAGAGCGTGCCATATTTTTACAGACCATCAGCACTCTGTGGGTAATGTGGTCAGCATTACGCCGGCTGTCTTTACTTTCCCAGGACAGCCCATCCTGGTACCCATTTTAGGCTGGGTCGACCTGCGACGTCCCCATACCACGACAAAAATCCACGCAGCCTGCTTTGGGTTTCGATCGCGGTATGCTGGCTTACGAGTCGGACTCGCAACGCCTTAGCCACGGACGCCGCTCACAGGCCAGTATTACGGAATAACTCAGGTACTTTTCATGACCAGGCAGGTCAACCGCCAGTAACCCTAACTATAGCATGCGATTTCAGAACCATTGTTGTCAACATTTGTGTTTAGTCCTTTTCTTTACAGACGCTCAGCTCTTATCCTTTCTGCAATCATTTCTTCCTTCATTCTCATCCCCTACCTAATCTTCCATCTCCACATAACCTGGTCCATGACATGTTGTTCCAATGAGTCTTGTATTATTCACGTCCCGCTTGAACACATCATTAAATAGTTGTAGAGGTCGGCCTCGACATCTTCTACCCGTCTTTAATTCATCATAAAGGATGTCCTTCATTTATGCACTCATTTATTCATTTACCCTCTTACTCGGTAATTTCCATGCATTGATTAATTAATTATATTTCCTATTACGGTGGTGCACGTTCCTTATGTTTATGCGCACTTCCGTACAAACACAACACCCACACTTAAAAACACACATAAACACACTCACACACATTCACATTAACACATACACTTTCTTTCTCTCTCTCTCTTTTCTTACTCCCTTTTTCTGTTTCTCTCACACATAATCACACATATACTTATATTAAAGCCTATGGAAACTTATTATTCAAACAATTGCTAGAGAGATTTTTCTATTGCTTTACCCACTACACTTCTACTGTCCAAAGTGGGATCGCTTTGACTCTAACACACAGCACCATTTTAGCAGCACTGTGAGCCCTACATTACCCACAAATGTGCTTAAAAAAACAAAAACAAAAACAGCTTAGTGTTAAGTTCTAAGTAGTGCAAAGACTCTGTTTACACACTGTAGCCACTGGCAAATGCCCACCGTGGATAAGACTACAATGTTTTATGGAAAACACTAGGCAAAACATCATCAATTTGATCAGACCAACTTTTATTTACAAACACAATTACAAGCACAAAAGTAATTAATGTACAAGCCATACAGTTTCTTAAGGAAATCAGAGACGTGGTTGTCAAAAGAATGCTTAAAGTTCAATGGACAGACAGAAGGAGTAATCCTGAAGACTACTTATCACACATATCAGAAAGATGGTGGGGGATGGTGGGGGGGGGGGGGGGGGGGGGCATTGCATTTGTTTTACATGTAATAGCACGTTTGCAACAGCAATAGTCGGCAGCAACACTTGAAACATTTGCTGCGGGAGATGGAGTTTCTTTTTGTTTAAATCTGATATTGGCGTAAGTTTTATAGTTTTAAATCTCGTTCAAGAAGCACATGAGAACACAAGAGATATAGAAAAACATTAGTTTCCCCCCCCCCCTATCCCCCACACACCGCTCCCTTTTTCCAGTTTGGGCTGTACAGATTCTTTAGTTAGTTTAAAACGTACACAATTGTAAGGGTATTAAGTTTTATCAGTATGGGTGGTTTATTGAGGGCATAAACTATTTAGTCTGTACAGTGGAAGATCTACGTTCGAATCCGCTTCTCTAGCGATCAAGAACGGTCGAACTAAGTGGAATCACACAGCCGATACAGATTTCTCTACAGCAGTGACTACTTTACAGACATCATTCTAGGTACTCGTAAACTATAATTAACTTACCCAAGCATATGTAAAAACTGAGACATTCCAGATTGCCTTGAAAAGTGAAATTTATACAGGCACAGATTAACACATCTGGACGCTTAAGAAGCTGGCAAGGAGAATAGCGTCACTTAGACACTTCAGGCGTTGGTACAAAAGAAGTCCCTTGTATACTGGGGCAAGGAGTAAATCGGTTTCCACGAAACCTCAAATAACTCCCTTAATATATCTCCAAGAGATATACATTTAAAAGTGAAGTCTAGTTAAAGTAACCAGAAAAGGCAGACATAATAATGTTGTCCAATCCAGGCCTATATATATAGATATAAGGGACTATATATTTCTGGGCGAGTCCAAGTTTGAATTTTGTGCAGATTACAGGTAAGACAGGTTATCAGCCTTACAGACCGATGCGTAATGGCTATCATTTCACGACATGGGCTACAACCCAGTAACAGCGCGACCACAGAAGAAGAAGAAGAAGAAGAAGAAAAAGAAGAAGAAGAACCAGAAGCAGCAGAAGAAGCAGAAGAAGAAGAAGAAGAAGAAGAAGAAGAAGAAGAAGAAGAAGAAGAAGAAGAAGAAGAAGAAGAAGAAGAAGAAGAAGAAGAAGAAGAAGAAGAAGAAGAAGAAAAGGTTAAGGTGGAGGGGAAGACGAAGAAGAGGAAAAAAAAGAAATGGAGGAATGGAAGGACAACAGTAGGAGCAGCATGACAGGGGAAGGAAAAGAGGCTGGGACGGGGGTGGGGTAGAAAGACGAAGAAATAAGGAAGAAAGAAGAATGACGACGGGAAGGAGGGGGTGGAATAAAGAAAAAGTAAGAAGCAAAAAGAAGTTCTAAGTAACATTTAACATACAACGTCTGTAGTAACGATTTTCTGCTCATTTAAACACGCAACCAGCCTTGGGAAGATGTGAGAAAAGAACCCAACCACGCACGCTGTCTGGTCATCTCCAGGGTAATTGCCGCCTGAGATTTGTCTACACTTCCACGTGAAGTCACCTGGCATCTGTTCTAGACGGCTGGTGGAGATCCATGTCATTACAAGTTGTCCACACTTTGCGATAAGCTTCATTATTTGTTTCTTGAAGTTTTGTTTAACCTGAGGCTGGTCTGTGTGTGTTAAAAATATTGAAAAAGAGACTTCGTTTTTCAAATGAAGGCTTTTAATACAAGAATTGTTTCACACTTACATGTAAATGTTTTATTAAAAATTAGGTAAATAAAGTACCCTTTTAATGCTAGTCCTGCATCTGGCTAACGGGTATTTTTACAGACCCATCTTCACTTGATGAATGATGTTGCCAATATCACACCAACCGGTTTTTTTTTTTCCGGACTTGGCCTGGTACTTATTTAGGCTAGTTCGACCGGAAAGTCAAAGTGTTTTTTGTTAAGGCAATACTCTTTGCGGATTCCCAGTTTCAGGTGGCAGACGATCATTGACCTGCTGAGCAACTGATTAACACTGACTAATATACTCGTCTGCCTAATACGGGTTAACTGAGTGTTGCATGGAGCTTCCTTGCTGTTAACCGTAAGTATTTCTTACATGTTGTTTGTTTTTGGCATCTGTCGAATATATGTCGCATATTCTGTTCCATTTTTTTTAAAATAAAAACAAAAAGGGGTGGCGGAAGGAGAAAGGGAGCGGGTGGTTGGGTAGTTTTTATTTCATTTACAGGACGTAGCAAAAGCAAACCCAGAATATTTTTTCGTTTATTTGTGATTTCCATATAATTGGGTTACTTGATACATGAAATGTCCATCTATCCTTCCATTTCCCGTTCAACCAGCATCCTCGAAGGAGGAAGCTTTAGGTTATAATTATGACTAGGTTATGTGTGCTATATAAAATGGCTTAGCATTGCTCGCCACCAAGTAGCTCTAAAAAAAAAGAACTCATGCAGTGTTGATGCGATCACAGGAGACAGACCCGAATACTTTCTTGACAGGCAGCGTAGTCGTCTACCGGCGAGCAAATACGCGACCTGGCCGCTGATACATGGGAAGTGACGTGTGTAGGAAAGTTTTACCCCACCAGGACATCGCACAAATCAATAAACACCCAGTGACACAAAGTGTCATCATACGGATGAGCATCACTCGTGGAAAGGTCCCAGAAACCCCATTCAGTCGTTAGGCCATATAATGGCTCGGACATATTTAAGGCCTCCGGCGAAAGCCAGGGTGGGGCTTCAAATAACAAATAATTGTATCCCATACAGGGACGGCTGTCATGTATACAGATGCATGGGATGTTATTTTATAGCTCGTCTTAGCTTAATACAGTAAAACTGTGTTAACACGAACTGCGAGCGACGAAATATCAAGAGTTCGTGTAAAACATATTAGGACCCATTATACATGCAATGTTGTACATCCTTGCTGGTACCCAAACTGAGTTCATAATAACTGTCTAAAGCAGTGCTTCCCAGACGTTTTTGACCCACCGACCAAATGATCACTGCCAGTTGTCACCAAGTCCTCCGGTTATTCCTTGCACTGATATGTTCCTTCTGTGCTCGAGCAAACGTAATTTATTATAGCAATTTTGCGTTGTGTTCTGTGGGTTTTTTTTCCACTGCTTAGAACACGAACAATGACAGTCTGTAATTGTTATGGTCTTTTTAAGAGTGTTTCTGACGTTTCAAAACTGTGTGACAGATTGGACTTCAGGAGGTTTTCTGTAGCTTTCTTAAGCCAACCTGCCTTTCCATTTCATGGAATTCATAGTAAGCTTGAATTTATTGCTGCATTACTTCTGTTTTTGTGGACAGAATACAGGTGTTTATAGATGATGCGCATCCTGTTTGTGTGGACAGAATACAGGTGTTTATAGATGATGCGAATTCTGTTTGTGTGGACAGAATACAGGTGTTTATAGATGATGCGCATTCTGTTTGTGGGGACAGAATACAGGTATTTATAGATGATCGCATTCTGTTTGTGTGGACAGAATACAGGTGTTTATAGATGATCGCATTCTGTTTGTGTGGACAGAATACAGGTATTTATAGATGATGCGCATTCTGTTTGTGTAGACAGAATACAGGTATTTATAGATAATGCGCATTCTATTTGTGTGGACAGAATACAGGTGTTTATAGATGATGCGCATTCTGTTTGTGTGGACAGAATACAGGTGTTTATAGATGATGCGCATTCTGTTTGTGTGGACAGAATACAGGTGTTTATAGATGATGCGCATTCTGTTTGTATGGACAGAATACAGGTATTTATAGATGATGCGCATTCTGTTTGTGTGGACAGAATACAGGTGTTTATAGATGATGCGCATTCTGTTTGTATGGACAGAATACAGGTGTTTATAGATGATGCGCATTCTGTTTGTGTAGACAGAATACAGGTATTTATAGATATTGCGCATTCTATTTGTGTGGACAGAATACAGGTGTTTATAGATGATGCGCATTCTGTTTGTATGGACAGAATACAGGTGTTTATAGATGATGCGCATTCTGTTTGTGTGGACAGAATACAGGTGTTTATAGATGATGCGCATTCTGTTTGTATGGACAGAATACAGGTATTTATAGATGATGCGCATTCTGTTTGTGTGGACAGAATACAGGTATTTATCGATGATCGCCTTCTGTTTGTGTGGACAGAATACAGGTGTTTATAGATGATGCGCATTCTGTTTGTATGGACAGAATACAGGTGTTTATAGATGATGTGCATTCTGTTTGTATGGACAGAATACAGGTGTTTATAGATGATGTGCATTCTGTTTGGAGACCGAGATGGTTTTGGGGGCTGATTCTGAGCTTATGAAGGCGACGACTTTTTAGTAAGTTAAACTGAACTATTGAAAGTGCCCAGCTCTGAATTTGGTGCTAGCTTTCTATGCAGACAATGAATATGTCTCCAGTTGTGGTTAGGCTGTGTAATGTATTTTCATTACATGTAGTTGTGAAACCGACTGTAAATATAGATATGTGTGTCTGACTATATTAGGAATACTGACATCTGAGTAAAAAAAAATGATAAAAAAAAAAAAGTTTAGCCTGACTAGATTTGGGGGGGGGGGGGGTGGGGGGGGGGGGGGGGGTTCGATTATTGCTGGGATTTCCAGCACTGTATTATATGTTTTAATAACTAGAGGAGTGCTGACTTCTAAAAACACTTGCCAGCCAGGGTTAAGGAACTGATCTCCCCAAAAGCAGCTACTGAAAACTAATAAATTGCTGATAGAAGGGAGGGAAATTGAATGTTGTTGAATGTTTTTTGTTTTTAAAGAATCTTCATCTTCATGCCGTCATGCTGTAAGTATTTCTTACATGCGGTTTCTTGTCGGCATATGTCTAATATGTGTTGCATATTCTGTGCCATGGGAGTCCCCGTGCCAGAGCAGCTAGACGCTCGCCGCTGATCGGAAGGTCGTGGGTTCGCTGCCTGGAGAAGCCGGATTTTTTTTTCAAAAATGACTATGGCTCCCAGGTCGAACCAGCCTTGAGTGGGTACCGGGTACAGTCCCCGGAAGTAGAGGCGGCCGGCGTGATGCTGACCATATCAACCATCTTGTGACGATTGGTCTATAAAAATATAGGTGTAGCCCTATATGCCCTATACGCTTAAAGGCGTGGTAAAGGGTGCTTTACGTTTATTCTGTAACATATGTTTATAAAAACAAAGAGGGTTGGGACAAGGAAAAGGAGGTAGGGTAGCTTTTGTATCATTTACAGAACGTTGCAGAACCACAGTCATAAGTTTTTTTCCCGGCTGTTTGTGATTTTCATATAATTTGGTTACTTGATACATGGGATATCCATTTATCCTTTCGTTTCCTGTTCAACCAGCACCCTTAAAGGGGGACGCTTTAGGTTAAAACTATGACTAGGTTATGTGCGCCATCTAAAATAGCATCAAGTGAAGAGTTATAATCCCGATGGCAAAAGTAACTTTTTGATTGTATATCCGTTCCCCATTCAATTGAGTGTTGAGCGTCGGCCAGATCCCTGGTAACTGCTAATATCCCCCCCCCCCCACCACCTTCCCTCCAATTATCCTCAGACTGTAATGATATATGTGTGCCTCCGCACTGTTCACTCACTTCCAAAGGGCCCTCACAACATCTGACGTCATACATCACTTCACCACCAAGTGGTGCAAAACCAGCCAGTCTGTCTGCTCGTTTAAGTTACGTTATGTGGGTTAATACCGAAAGAGTTAATGATCAACACTGCTGAATGTCAACTTTTCAGTCAGGACATAAACATTAACAATAACAAACACAATAATCATAGTCTCAAGATTGGAGAAGAGAATCGTCAAAGAAATGTGTCGCCTCTTGACTGAGATTTGTAGTAGAAGTGGACTGACCTAGTTGAGATTCCTGAGACAAGCACTCAATATATTCATGAGAGGCACGGCGGAAACGAAGAAATCAGGCAAAGAGTGTGGTGGTAGTGATGTCTTAGATTAGAAAACGGAGAATGTTGTCAGTCATTTAACTCAGCAACCAGCACAGTATCATCATCATCATTATCATCATCATCGTCATCATCATTCTCGTCATCATCATTATCACCAACATCATTATCATCATATTCACATAACCATCACCAATATTATCGTCATCCTTATCACTATGCTCCTCATCATCATCATCATTATCATCATTTTCACCACCACATATTCACCATCATCTTGATCATCATAACTATCATAACGATCATCATTATCATAATTATCATCATAATTATCATTATCATTACTATCATCACCATTATCATTATGATCACCAAAATCATCATCACCATCATCACTGTCACCATCGTCATCATTATCACCATCATCATCATCATCATCATTATCATCGTCATCATGATCATCCTTATCACTATCATTATCACTATCATCATCTTTATCATCATTTTCACCACCACATCTTCACCGTCATCATGATCATCATCACTATCATAACGATCATCATTATCATCATAATTATTATTATCATTACTATTATCCCCATTATCATTATGATCACCAAAATCATCATCATCATCATCATTGTCACCATCGTCATCGTTATCACCATCATCATCATCATTATCATCGTCATCATCATCATCCTTATCACTATCATTATCACTATCATCATCATTATTACCACCACCATCGTAATTTTTCGTTATTTCAAAGCCCCCACCCAGGCTATTTTCTGAGGTCCTGATATAACATAATGGTTGAACCGGGTTTCTGGGACTTGTTCCCGGGTGATCCTCATCAGAATGGTGTCACTGTATGTCACTGGGTGTGGGTCGCTCCTTGTGCAGTTCTGGAAGGGTTGAACGACACAGACACGCACACACACACACATACACACACACACACACACACATACACACATACGCATCTTCTTCTTCTTTCGTTCGCCTGAAATAAGTTGTCTATATCAGCAATTTTGTCTCTTGTATAAATTACACTGTCGTTGTTAGTTCATTCAGTGGCCCATAGAGTTTATGTTCCACTGTTGTTCTTTCTGCCCAAAAGGTTTGCCTCAATGTATCAAATTCGGTGCAGTCCTGGAGTACATGCTCTGCTGTCTGGGGCACCAACTGCTGAAATTATGAAAATCAGAAAACTGAAATAGTTTTGTGAAACGGACAATAACGAAGCCAACAGGCTTACATTTCTATTGCTTCTAATGTGTTGTCAAATCAATTCAAGGGAAGCCCTAGCAACGAGAGAAAACGTTTCCAAGGCGACTATAGTTCTTTTGGTTGAACGCGCGTTTGTGATTTCGCAAATAATCATTTTTTTTTAAAAATCCCACGGAATCAAAAAAAAATTTTTTTTCAATTTAAAAAGCATTTTTTTTTTCAAGTATCCAGAAACCATAAGTTGTTAACCCTTTGGCTCGGTACTAAGAAAATCACATCCCTTCGGCCTTGATTCTATGATAGGTACCGCAAATCTGGGAGAAATGTGGCTTTTCTGCCTAAACCCGGGCGTGAACCCGGACCACATGGAGTTAGTCACCCGGTCACAGCGCAGTCCGGTTTAGCCAACTGCGCTAGAGAGCCGGGCAAAAAGCATATAAAAGTACATTACCGTATTACTCAGCAGTTGGCATCAAAAGAAGGTAATGCATAAAGCTGTAGGCAGTATTAATGAAACCTTGAACCTCAGGCATCTTGAGTCCCCCACGCTTCCGCCTTTAGAAAGGCAGATGGACCATCCTTCCTACGATTCTCCCCTCAAAAATGACATTGCAACAGGGCTAAGAGCTCCCCCCCCCACCCCCACCCCCCCCACCCACCCCTTTTTTTGCATTCACCTTCCCCCAGCAACGATGTATAGAATTTGTTGTTTTTACCGTTTTGTTCATACAATTCATATAATTTCAACTGCATTTTTTTTTTTTTGGGGGGGGGGGGGGGAATATTTATTTTGCATTTGGTGCATAATGATAGTAAAAATTATTTTAATTGATACTTCATTATTATTGCTATTGCGCACTTAAACACGGGTTATTGCCCCTTTGACCCCCACAGACGCCCGGCCCTAAAAGTTTTTAGAAGAGGATGTGCTCACCCAGTAATTTTCGTGAAGTGTAATCTTACAAGTAACTAAATAGTCTCCACCTTTTAAAAGATTCTTTTAATTTTTAATTTTAATTTTTGGCTGCTTTTTGTGTGGCTGCAATATTTCATCAGGACCCGAACACACGACCTTCCGATCCACAGGCGAGCGTCTAGCCTCTATACCACTGTGGCTCCCGGAATCACTAAAAGTTCACACAAATAGGTGTTGACGAGTGTGCGTAGTTTTTGTTGACAACAAACAGTTGACTTTTCGTGACTGGGTTTCATGTTCTAATAGCCTTTCAACAGCAGCAGTTTTAGAGGGGACTGACTGACTGACTTTCTACCCCACTAGGACATCACACAAGCGACAAACACGCGATGACACAAAGTGCCACCATGTGGATGAGGATCGCCGTGGAGAGGTTACAGAAACCGCGTTCAGACAATTGGCCATATTTATGGCCTGCCTATATTGCGGCCCCTGGCAAAAGCCAGAGTAGGGCTTCAAATAAAGAAATATTTCATCCTAAAAACGACGTAAAGGATTTTATAGCATGATTAGAGGGGAAAAAATCATCATTGTCAACCAATATCCCTGATGTAAGGAGTTTTGGTTTATAATTGTGACTAGGTTATGTGCGTCATCTTAAAAAAAAAAATTAGTTGCGTTTCCTTTACAGAACGTTGCAAACGTAGGCAAATTTACGTCCAGTAGTTTTCCATTGCTCCTGGACGGTCGGCTTTCTTGATACCACTGTCGAAACCAACGCAAGGCGCATAGCCCGCAGCGGGGATCGAACCCGACATCTCGGCATTAGGGAGCGTTCGCATAGACTTAGCCACAGAGCCGACATGTGCGTCTTATAACAAGGCTTAAAATTAGACGCCAATAAAAGCGTTGAAAAGGAATCAAGCATTGTTGATGCCATCAAAGGTGATAGACCTAAATACTGTCCAAATAGGCAAAGAAGTCGTTTCTTGGGGAGCCAATGGGCGACCCTATTGTCGATGATATATGGCCGTTGACCTTGTTAAACTGCCTTCTATTAAATGCTGCAGTAGACTGGTAATGTAGTATTCATCAGGATAGGTTTTTGTGCCATATAACGAACAGAGTAAGGTTTTGAAGAGGATCAGCCATGTACGAGCTACATTTTTAATGAATAGTTTCCATTGCTGTAAGGGACTGATAGTGCCAGTGGCACCTTTGATTGCCTGCCTATATTGATCATCAAGCATTCATCATCAGTACGTCGTTATGGACTGCACGTAACAGTTTGCTTACATTAATTACGTTTTGAAATTTACATTCTGTTCATCTGCTAACCCACGCGCGGTGAGCACTAAATAAATCACAAATCTTTTCTGTGTTTCGTGTGTATAATCAATGAAATTGTTAACCCCTCCCAAACTATGACCAATACACAGATTACATTTTCAAACGCTGTTATGGCTACACTCTTTAATTTAACAGTCACTTTGGCGGTCATCTTTATTTGTATTTCCTATATTGTTTACAACAATCAGTAAAAGTAAACTTTCGCAGAAGTTATATCGCTTGAACATTTTTCCTATTACTTCCCTTGAAAAGATGATTTGAACAATTATATTTCGCTGTTATATTCCTTGAAACCGCATATCTAGCCTATATGTGTCAGAGATAATACACGTGTATGTCTTCCAAATAGTTAAATACTGACGTTGAGACAAAGAAAAAGTAGAAGACGAGATATTAAATATAGGGTTTTAGTCAGATCCCTTTTTCCACTAGCCTACATATATGGCAGTGGTGAAGATCAAAATGAGGTAGAGGACGGGAGAATAAAACGTTCTGTCACTATTCCTGTTGAAGCTTCGCAATTAAATCTAGTGCGCGTGTGCGTGTGTGTGTGTGTGTGTGTGTGTGTGTGTGTGTGTGTGTGTCAACACTGTTCCAACATGATACGATGTTGTTGGAGTCCCTAATATAACCTAACAGTTAAACAGGTTTCCTGGAACATGATGATGATAGCGATTATGATGACGACGGTTATGATGATGATGATGAAGAGGAGGAGAAGGAGTAGGAGGAGAAGGAGGTTGATGATGATGATGATATGGAAAAATTAAACACACGTATTGCTTGCTACAGCTAATGTAAAAAAAAAAAAAAAATTTATTTTCGGTATCTCGATTGTACCATACCACAAGGGTTCGCTTAATAGCAACACAACCGGCGTCTAGAAAGCTGATGACAACTAGTCGTGTTTGATCTGAGATCAAGCAGTTATGTACTGAAATAATGGTGGTACAATATTTGTAACTCACATGGGAACATATTCTAATTAAGTATTGCCTCAGACGTTATGTGTTCTTCTCAATAAATCTGTTTACTGAGCCGTTACACGGTGTCTTTAAAAATAATTCTTTCCCATGACAATTTAAATAAGAGCGATATTTACTTGGCTGTCTCATGGGATACTGTTAATTGCTATTGTCTTCTAGAAAAATAATTTGATATCTATAAATGTCTTCGATATTACAGCATTTGGAAAGCTGATCTAATACAGTCAACATCAACGTAAAATTATATACGTTTTACGATGTGAGCTATCTGTAAACATACGCACGATTTGTTGTTGAAAATGTGAGGATCATATCTAACACAATCATGATGTTGTTATTATGTTATTATTGAATATTTTTCCTCATTTTTGTTATAAAACCATAACCGTGTTATAGTGTCAGGCGCAATTTGTTTGTTTGTTTAAAAGTCCCACCCTGGGTGTTGCTGGGAACCCTTATATAACCTAATGGTTGAACGGGGTTTCTGGGATCCCTCCCTGGGTGATCCTCATCCGCGTGGTGGCACTTTGTGTCACTGAGTGTTTATCACTTAGTGTATGTTCGTGTGAGGTTAAATCAAACTAACTCATTGTTGTCTCCTACTCGTCGCGATTGTATTATTCGTATTGTTTGTATTAGTGGAAGTTCCAGCTTCGTTGCAGACTGGTTGCTCTATAACTACTGAGCTAGTGGAGATCATTCACAAAGTCTTTCACTGTCCCACTAAAAAATGGGGGGGGGGGGGGGGGGGGGGGGGGGGGGCATGTCAGTCCTAGTAAAATCTCAAAGCTCGCACACGCATGTGTGAAAATACTATTGTTGATTACTGAAATATGTTGGCACGCTTGCCTGTAAGCCCGAAGGTCTGTGGTTCGATTCTTTACAGAAACTCTTTTTTAGGAAGAGGGAAGGGGAAATAAAAATGGATCTTACGAGAGCCGCCATGGTGTAGCAGTGGCTAAACGCTGCCTGCATATCGGAAGGTGGTGGGTTCGGGTCCTGACTAAGCCAGACATTTTGTTTCTTCCAAAAATGACAATGCCGACGTACCGACAACGTTGACGAAGAATGGTCAAGAACGTGATAGCAACTGAGGCCCTAATGGCGAAACACAATCGATAACAGTTACTAAATCAGCACGAGGAACTGGTACAGCACCAAGAATAGCTCAGGAGACAGCCCAGTTAATGGCAGTAACATCACCAACGGATGGCACAATAAGGAACACATAGCCTAATCAGATCCTAGCATGCACACGACCTGCCCCTCCAGATGGTCAGGAAAGACATAAAATACTAGCACCAAATACTACGCAATCAAATAGCAGCACAATTGTTGCCATAATTCTTACCGACATTGATGAGGACGAAGCTAGCTCCCTGGTCAGAGGTTGAATGCGGCTAACTGAAATCGAATGAACTAACAACAGGTGGAAAACAAGAAGATAGCGCATCATCCTGCATGCTGTCTCACTTAAACACCCAAGTAAAATAATTCATACTTCCTAGTTCATACTTCATGCAGCGAGAGACATGCCATAAGAGATAAAAGCTGGTGTAATGACCTCAATCAAGAGATAAAAGTTGGTGTAATGACCTCAGTCAACAGATAAAAGCTGGTGTAATGATCTCAGTCAACAGATAAAAGCTGATGTAATGACCTCAGTCAACAGATAAAAGCTGATGTAATTACCTCAGTCAACAGATAAAAGCTGATGTAATGACCTCAGTCAACAGATAAAAGCTGATGTAATGACCTCAGTCAACAGATAAAAGCTGGTGTAATGACCTCAGTCAACAGATAAAAGCTGGTGTAATGACCTCAATCAAGAGATAAAAGTTGGTGTAATGACCTCAGTCAACAGATAAAAGCTAGTGTAATGACCTCAGTCAACAGATAAAAGCTGGTGTAATGACCTCAGTCAACAGATAAAAGCTGGTGTAATGACCGCAGTCAACAGATAAAAGCTGGTGTAATGACCTCAGTCAACAGATAAAAGCTGGTGTAATGACCTCAATCAAGAGATAAAAGTTGGTGTAATGACCTCAGTCAACAGATAAAAGCTAGTGTAATGACCTCAGTCAACAGATAAAAGCTGGTGTAATGACCTCAGTCAACAGATAAAAGCTGGTGTAATGACCGCAGTCAACAGATAAAAGCTGGTGTAATGACCTCAGTCAACGGATAAAAGCTGATGTAATGACCTCAGTCAACAGATAAAAGCTGATGTAATGACCTCAGTCAACAGATAAAAGCTGGTGTAATGACCTCAATCAAGAGATAAAAGTTGCTGTAATGACCTCAGTCAACAGATAAAAGCTGGTGTAATGACCTCAGTCAACAGATAAAAGCTGGTAAAATGACCTCAGTCAACAGATAAAAGCTGGTGTAATGACCTCAGTCAACAGATAAAAGCTGGTGTAATGACCTCAGTCCTCTCGTCTGTGACCTAAACTTTAACATGCAGGCAATTTTAATGCCTATGCCTTAATGGTCGGCACTGCGGCTAAGTCGATGCGAACGCTTCGCTTCGTAATGCCAGGATGCCGGGTTCGATCCCAGTTGCGGGCAATGCGCCTTGCGTTGGTTTCGACAGTGGTATCAAGAAAGCCGACCGTCCAGTGGCAATGGCAAAATACTGGACTTAAAAATTTGCCAAGAGAAACCAGGCAACAGTCAGGGACTGTTAGGGTTGGTTCTGCAACGTCCTGTAAAGGATACGCAACTAATTTTTTAACTTATGCCTTAATGAATTTCGTAGCAATAATGTCTTGCGGGTGTGCTATTTCTTAATTTTTGTTTGAAGTGTAATTGTTATTTATATCTTCGAACGAGTATTTTATGACTGGACATTATTTAACAGAGATCAAGCAATTATCCTGGTAAAATACTTCTAGAATTTTGTAAATTTTCCTGGGGTATCTCCTGTATTAAATGACGATGTAATGTTCTCATTTGTCCATCTGAAAAAGACACACACGAAAACTGTTTATTGCTTTTGTTTTACCTCGCCGAGTCGAGATGAATTGTGTTCAGAAACGACATCCCAGCACTTAGAACGTACACATAACCGCACCCTCCCCGACTTCAGCAGCTAGTAAAGAGCTTAAGTGCTGATGGCACCCGTAGCAGTTTGATTCTGTATCTGATGTACTTTTATCTTAGTGTAGACTGACGGTCGGATCCTCTGGCCACCCCTCAACCCCCCCCCCCCCCGCCCTCTTTCCTTTTCCTTTTCCTTACCGCATCACCATTCTTTTCACGCCGTAAGTGTTTTCTCTAACGTTCTTTTTTACTCATAATACCTTGGTTTCTAAATTGAACAAGGTGCATCCAACATCAGTTTTGTATTGTTGAATCTGTTTAGTTTATTTTTGTCAAACAGTCATCCACCAGATGCACCAGAAGTAGCGTTAATTATTTTTCTCATGTTTACAAAATAACCAGAGTTTTTTAGACCTATTTTTTTCGTAGGAGGAAATATAGAGGTTATTCTGAGATCAGACAGAGAAATTATACATTTTAAGCAACATGAAGGCGTCGCGGAAAGTGGAGATGGGCATAGCCTTAAGGGCTATAAGGCTTAAGTTCCCAGTGATATCCAGATATAAGTCTAGAATTCGTTACACTGAAGTGCAAAGCTCTTCGACCGTCTATATGTGTTTCTCTTTAACATCATGCGCTTCGATTTTTGTCTCTGGGCTGATTTCTTTCTACATATTTTCATGGGGCTTCAAAATAAATACTTAAAATCCTACCTTAATACCTGAAATAGCTCTAAACTTAAAATTTGTCTTAAAGAAAGAGAATATTGTGAATATGTGTCCTGGCTTTTGAATACGAAACTACTTCTCTGCCTTACCGCATTACAAGTCTGTGAAGTTCATCGCTGCAGATATCTCTGGCCTCTATTATTCTCTGTGATTGGTCTTTGCTTTTCAGTTATGAGGTTTCTCTAGTACACCAGAGGATCAATCTCATGGCTTTAGTGGCTAACAGTTTTCCAGCTAGATTATCTCTCCACCGTCTTCTCTACTTGCCTATAGGTCTACTCTCAGTCAAGACTTTTGTCGGCATCTGTGGCTTGGGTGTAACTCAGGGCTCCCTGATCCAATCGTAGCTGCGGACGATTTGACAGCACTTCGCCTTGTGTTGTTTGCAATAATAGTATGCAAAGACCATCGTGCAGTATAATAGCAAGCTACTCGAAGTAAATCGGCCTAGTGAACTCACAAATAGTGAAAAAAGTTTGGTTTTTGTACTAGAGCTCTTTTTTTTGAGCAGGTTTGTGTCACACCCATGTTCGCCTTTTGTTTCTAACCGGAGAGGTCAGCTTGAAGAATATAAGCGAAGTGGAAGGTGGTCATATTAACACTTGTAGTGATGAAGAAGTCTTTCTAGTGGCATGATTCTCGCCTCACAGTTTTACTCTAAAAAGAAAAACGCGTTGAAACAACTCCTCTTCCTAATGTACTCTCTTCATTCTTATCTTTAAAAAATGTGATAAACAACAACAGTGACTGGCAGCGAATACTCCATAAGTTTATATTTTAAGAGTCTTTGCGTCTCTTGTCTTATTGTCTACTAGTCGTACTCGGCCACGCGTTGCTGTGGCTGAGTCTTACTAAATGGACAAAAATAGAAAGCAGAAAGCGCACGGGTCAAATCTGGTCAATTTCACAATCATTGTCTGTGCAGACTCTGTTTACCGACCTCAGAACACGAAACATGTAATTGTCTATTTTTATTAGTGGTCATTTAAATTATATTATTAGGGCTTTAAAAAATGTTTTGTCACATGCTAAAGCATTTTTAACAGCTGAAAGTAAATCTTACGACTGTGCTTCTAAGTAACCAAAAATTAACCACATAAAAACAAAACACTGAGGGTAACTGAGGTAGCGTTTTAAAAATATAAATAATTAAAAGTCGAAGACTTTAAATCATGCTTTAAGCTTTCTAGGTTAACAGTTTCTGTCAACACCCCGCCCTCTTTTCTAATCCACCGACTACTTTCTCCATCTTTGAAGGATTTGAAATTCATCACCTGACGAACATTCTTTCTAATGACCATGGCATCCGTGTCGACACAGACTAAAATAGGTAGCAGGAATTAGAATGGGAAGTAAATGCGGCTGGTGTAAAATTTACCATATCACCCATCGAGTAATATTTCTACTACTACTACTACCACCACCAGCACGACAACAACTAAAAAAAAAACTGTCACTACTGTCTGTGTTACCATCTTTTTAGCTCGATGTGCTGTCGAAAAGGACTGTTCAAGTTAGGATGTTTAATTTCGCCCCTGACCGAAAAACTCGGCTCTACCGCATGAGAGCCCGACGTTGTAACCACTCGGCTAACAACAACCATTACTACTTTTCTGCTACTACTACCACTGCTGCTATTATGAGCAGATTTATCTTGCGGGAAAGGCGGTTACTATGCCGTCCCCGACATGGCCAGTAGTGATGTCATTAATGTCAAGTGAAATGCATATAGCTAAGAAGATCGTGTCGATGGTGGTGGATATGGGAGTGTAGCCACCAAGAACCCCTTGTCCTATTCTAATTACTCACCACAGAACGTGCGTCATTAGTAACTTTGCGCTTGTCGAGCTATCGAGAAAAAGATCTAGAACCTTTTATCTGTTCTGAATGCTGTAATAATAGTCCTTAATACTCACCAATCTTTCATTCCCATATTTTTTAATTTGCACACAAAGTTTCAACAACTGTCTTGTTGTTCCCACAAATTTTAATTCCAACCTGTTTTAATGCCTACATCTTTATATTTCCATACATTCTTTCAACAAATCTTCGTTTTCATAACAAAATAATTTATTATCTGATACAGCTATATTTAGATTTCTGAGGTCAACAGTCAGAGTTGACCTACCAGCGGAAGTACATGCTAGTTTTTTTTTTTTTTTTTTGTAAAAAGCCCTGGAAATGCGGCAACGAAAAAAAAAATTTGGATTCTCGAATAACCAATCCAAGATGCCGATGCAATCGTCGCTAGAGCTATGTAACTGGTGCCTTGAGCGACACTCTTTTTTTTTAAACACGCACGTATTCGAATGCAACGTTGCAATGTTGTTTTAGAACTTGATAGCAATCGCTTAAGAACCTACAGAGATTACAAATTTTGAACAAATACACGTTTACATTTTAATTTATATAGATTGTCGACTTTTATTTATAATCCTTTCTCTAATGTGTTATACATATCTACACCTCAGTGTGTGTGTGTGTGTGTGTGTGTGTGTGTGTGTGTGTGTGTGTGTGTGTGTGTGTGTGTATGTGTGTTTTAAATATTTTGTTTTTGTTGTTATTTATCAACTGGTTCTAGTAATTATGCCTGGCACCTGGTCTCTTGTGTTGCTTAAAACTAAGGTTTTATTCGTTGACTCTAATATCTCAGTAATGTTTCTATTGAATTCTTCTCTGTTGAGCATTGATCTATGTGGCATGTCTGTTCTATCTAGCTGAGGTCATCATATGTGGAATGCTCCTCTTGGGCTTTGGCATCTGGGAATCTAGAGAGGACAAAGCAAATTGCCACCAGTGATATTATTATTATTATTAATTTTTTCAGGCACTAAAACAAGGTTTAGTTTCCTTAAGGCCTACTTATAAGCAAGTAAGGATGCTTAAGACCCTCCCACCCCCCCCCCCCTCTCACCCCCGGGAAGGGGGGAGGATCACTCGTGTTTCATTTGTGGTGGCGCCATTGAACCTCGTGAATAGTTTTCTGTTGCGTGCGAGTTGTGAGGGAGTTTCAGAACCTTACATGGCAGGGTTCGAAGTCTTCTGCAGGTTATGTGGCAGCAGACTGTTTTGCGTTGTTCTGTTCTCTTCTGTATGAGTTTTGTACTCTTCGAAAAGCAATGGCAAACTACTGGACGCAGAAGATAGTAACATGAATTCAACAGGCGTTAAATTCTGGGGATAGTTTGTGACGTTAATGCAAGAAATCTCCCTCTGTCTCTCCTCCTCCCACTCTCTCTCTCTCTCTCTCTCTCTCTCTCTCTCTCTCTCTCTCATACGAACAGACACATATGCACACACTTCTACACACCACCTTTAAACGCAGAGTATATGTTCAAAGGAAAGAACAGAAGGTTTCATCCCATTTCTCTAGAGAAAGGAAGAGGGTAAATTTTGAATTCTTGAAGATCACCACACGATGTAAGCTAGAAAGACACAGATCTCTATAACTCAATGATGCCCAATTTAGAATCGTAAAATCACGCGATGTCTGATTCACACAAGAAGATCAATAGACCGTGCAAATTTCCGAATCAAGTTTTACTGTTCCGAATGCGACAGCACGCAATACGAATCTTTTAATACTGGGGTAAAGCCGACACTGTTCCAATCGCTTCGTTCAATTGCCCCAAATCTGGCTTGTTCATTTAGTGGGGAATTAAAGCGGAAACTAGAGTTCGAGTCAAAGAAGTATAACCCACCAGACATACGATTACTGGGGTGCAGAACAGCCGTTGCTTCTTAGTCAAAATGTCAACTACATTACACACAGGTCACTCCATATTTGCTTCGTTCCTATGCGGTCGAAAATCACACTAAATGTCCGTCATTATACTGTAGTTTTAGAGCCTTCAACAGAATATTATAATAAAACGTATGTGATTCTGCAGGGACATTCATTATTGCTTCAATTACACACATTAAGATCATCAAGAAGATCATTTTCAACACCATTACTGTCACTGTCATCACCATTCATCATCCTGCACTCAAATAAGGATTAACTGTCTTGAGTCATCGCCTCTTGAAAATTGTCAAGTCTCCACCAGTAATGTTTTCTTTGTGTCAGCACCAATGGTGTTGGGCTGTAGTCACTATGTGCACCACCTGTTGTTTGTGCAAGTATTACGCTGTCAGGCTCCAGTAGGAATAGTGAAAATATGGGGGTGATTCCATTCAAGCTAATACAAGGAATTTCAGAAAAAATTTGACTAAAAAGCTCAACAAAATGGGGAAGCAGAAAAACGTTACGTTACAAAACGTTACGTTGTGTTGTTTTGTGCACGTTTTTCTGCTTCCCCATTTTGTTGAGCTTTTGCGTCAAATTTTTCTGGAATTCCAGTATGAATGGAATGTCTCAGGTGGAATGATTATCTCTTGTGCACTGAAGATCCGTCGTTTGCTTCATGAGAACAGTTTCACGGGGATTCCCGGAACTAGTCTGAAATGATGCTGGTTTCCACATTAGTTCACATCTGTCCTGATAAAACGTTAGTATGAACATATGGACAGATATATTAATAACACCACAGTTGTCTGTAAAGACAGTATATTGTTGTACAACCAAGGTGTCGTCCGGTCGTTGTCTGGTGCTCAGACTCAATTACGAACACTTTCACAGCTGGCAAACAGCTGAATAAAAACACTCATTTATCTCTCCGTCCATACAGTTCACATACACTGAACTCGTTCACCTGAAATAAGGGGCAGTGAAGATTCCCAATCGCTCGACGATACAAATCAGAACCATTCCTCTTCTGCCATTGCCATGCGTTCTTTGTCCTCGTTCTATTCTTCAACAATCCCAGGTTCGCGAGTCACTCAGTGAACGCAACCTTCCTCTCGTACGGTCAAACACAAACTTATTTTTACCTTCTTTCTTACCTTCAAACCGTTGTACCCGTGGCACGGGTGGTCCCATTGCTTCGTACTCTGTATGTCGTCATTTTACGGGTACTTCTTCTTCCAAGCGTTCACCGGCTATAAACTCCAGCAGAAAGTTCTGGTTGTTCATTCACTTTTTGATTTAGTCTTGTTCCATAATGTATACAGATCTGGGTTATTTGCAAGCAGACTATTGGCTCCTTGCCTCTTAAGTAGATGCACTCCAACTTCAAAAGATGCCCCTAGTCAGTCGACTCCCATCACATGCTTTTTAGTGAAGCAGTTTGTCTATTTTGTTTTCTCTTACTTGTACCCTGGAGCCCACAAGAAGAACTTCGCAGGCAGAGTTTTACAAAGAGACTGGGACTTGTCACTGGAGCTGCAGAGTTCGTGATTTATGCCACGCTCCTAGCAGGTGCCCGGTTGTTCTGCATAGGAAGACAAAACCCTATGGGAGGAAACCTGGTGCAAGGAAGTAAATCCTGTTGACATTGAACACCCTAAATCTCTTCCACTGTCCAACACTTGCACCGCAGTCAGAAAAAGTGCTTTGCTGGAAAAGACAATAGTCATGTTTAACCAGCATCCCTGAAGGTGGAGCTTTATGTTATAATTGTGACTAAGCTCTGTGTATCATATAAAATGGCTTAGCTGCAGGACACCGAGAGCCCTGACAACGACTCCTGCAGTGTGGATGCGATCACAGGAGACAATACTGTCCCGACCAGCAACGTAGTGGTCTACCGACGAGCCCGTGGGCGACGCGGTAGCCAATGCATCCGTACAAAAGCCACGATAGCAGTATTTGTCTAACTGCTACGTGTAACAAATTGAACCGTGTTACGTCTAGTAAAGTGAAATGCTCTCGTTAACCTCTAGGCTAGTACAGAGTCGTATTTGAGATAAACTATAAACTTGAAGCGACCAAATTATCATCATCATCAGGTGCCTGGCCGACTGGCATGGGCGATAATGCCTCTCCACAATCTGTCATCTAGTACGACTTGTAATTCCAACGTACCGCAATCGAAACCCACTGCTAGCTGCGTGGATTTGTATCATGGTATGAGGTGACGCAGGTCGACGCAGCCTAAAATGTTTACCAGGTTGTATGTCCTAGGGAAGTAAAGGCAGCAAACGTAATGCTGACCACATTACCCACCTAGTGCCGATTAGTCTGTAAAAATATGTGTGCTCTTCCTATATGCCCAATACCTTTAAGGGCGTGAAAGGGGATCTCTCCTTCTTTTTTTTTTCTTTTTTTTTAAACTCACAAATTATAGAGATTTAAAAAAAAAAGACATACTTATATTATACACAATTTGATACGCGTGGATTTCTATCGTGGTATTGGACGTCGCAGGTCGACCCAGCCTAGAATGGGTACCAGGATGGACTGTCCTGGGAAAGTAAAGACAGCCGGCGTAATGCTGACCACATTACCCACCGAGTGCTGATGGTCTGTAAAAATATGGGCGCTCTTCCCATATGCCTGATACGCCTAAATGCGTGGAAAATGATCTTTACTTTTTTTACTTACTTACAATTTGATACACAATTATAATTAAACACAACTATAATGACAAATACTGACATGACAAGCTATACTGACGTAGAATTAAAATGCACACAACCATAATGACACATTCCTGTAATGAAGAACCCACGACCTTCCGATCCGCGACGAGCGTCTAGCCTCTCTGCCACGGCGACTCCCCTGTTAAAACTGAAATAACATTAAAACTGAAAGTATAACTTAGCTTAACAAATGTGCAGTTTAGAGTTCCATTTTTGGTTTAGACTCTAAAAAAGCTGCTGATATCTTGCAAGTGCGGAACATAATCGCATTCTGTGTATTTTCTTGATTAGCAAAATTACATTTTGAAAGCATTGAATCATTTACTTTGTTCAAACTTCCATTCTTATATTTTTAAAGGCTTCGTTCGTTATCCTTGCTTTGTTTTCAACATCTGATTCATCACAAAGCACAAACATTATTCCAAATTATCACAGAATAAAGCAGGAAAATCCTTTTAAATTGTTGCACTCTAATACAGCAGTTAACTGGGACATAGGAAAATGTTTCCTAGCGAAAATTGTTTTTCCCCTTAATCTGAATGTCATAAAATACAAATACTTCCTGATTTAGCTCTTCTTCTTCTTCTTCTTCTTCTTCTTCTTCTTCTTCTTCTTCTTTTTTCTTCTTCTTCTTCTTCTTCTTTTTCTTCTTTTTCTTCTTCTTCTTTTTCTTCTTCTTCTTCTTCATCTTCTTCTTCTTTTTCTTCTTCTTCTTCTTCTTCTTCTTCTTCTTCTTCTTCTTCTTCTTCTTCTTCTTCTTCTTCTTCTTCTTCTTCTTCTTCTTCTTCTTCTTCTTCTTCTTCTTCTTCTTCTTCTTCTTCTTCTTCTCCTTCTTCTTCTTCTGCATTCCAAGTCCTTGAGGTTTATTGCTCCAGATATCACCCGCCTCCACTAATCTCTATGTTTGGCCTCTTTCCGGATGGTGACATTAAGTTTTACAGGTATGTCTGGACATTATCTCTCCATCGTCTTCTTGGTCTGTCTCGTGGTCCACGACCATTCAGCTCCCATGTGTACACAGTTTTTACCTCTCTGTCATCCGACATTCTCAATATGCCCCAACCATTTCAGTCTATTAGATTCCCTAATGCTAGCAATCCATGATAATTTAAACACATTATGAATTTCGTTTTTGCTTCTCACTCCCCATTCCCCGCCTCTAGCACTGAAGCTTTCAAATGCCCGTTTTTTAAATATTATTATTCGGATTACGAAGAAGATAATCATATAATATTGATGTTTAATTAACATTAGGCTGTTGACAGTTTCACTAAAAATTTCTGTCTCAGGGGCTAAGTGAATAATTAGGCTATTTCATTCTGGTTCTAAAGGTGGTGGATTCACTTTTTTCGATTGTGACATGCTGTCCGTAATTACAACTATTTAGGGCTGTATAGGAATATTGGAAAATTCAGTTTTGCGGTCTGAGTATTTAGGGGTGCTTGGACAGTGCAGGTTATAATTTTTAGCGTACTAAATTCGGTTAAACAAGCTGAACAGCGCATAAATGCCTTTGATTACAAATGTTATAGAAGGGTTCTAAGAATATCAAGGGTAAAGAAAATAGGAAATTCATCCATACTTCAAGAACTGACAATTGAAGAAAGTTGGCTATTAAAGATAATAAACCACAGACAGAGGGTGGACAATTGAAATATTTTGGTGACTCGAAACGTCATGAAAGTTTAGTGAGAACAATAATTGAGGGGTATATGTCTGGGAAGAGAGGAAGAAGAAGGCCAAAGAGAAGATGGATGCAGGTTGTGACGAATGATCTCCAGATGGGTGTATCGGACGCGGGATATCTTGCTTGTGATTGATAAGTTTTCTGGAGGGTTGTTATGGGAGCAAGGTTCTAAAAAGGAGATGCTACTGGCTGACCTTCGGTTAATGAGCCGGTGGCAAGCGTGCATGTAATAGCTGTAATCACCGCTTGCACTTTATATTGCTGAAGAAAAATGTATACTGTACTATACTACTCAACGATAAAGACAAACGATATAAGTAAAGAATAATCGCATAGGTACTGAGAAGAACATACTTTTGACATAATTTTGAAATTCAAAATCTATGTAACAGCAAATGACATTGTTCAAATTAGACACAAGCATACCTAAGGTTTAGGTTAAGACGAGGTTCAACATCATAGCACAAGGGTAGTAACCCAAAAGTGCTCGGGTTTACTTCTGACTCAAGCCTGAGTCTGAAGAATCTCAGAGCAGTTCACGAACTCCTTAGCACCGGCGAGGTGCCGTAAATACATTGGGTAGCTTGTTAACTCCAAATTGTGCCCGATTTCCAACTGCCAAGGAATGTTTTTTAAACCTCAGCAACATACGTGCTACTTACTACTCAGAGACCATGGGAAGTTACTAGATCCCAGCCTTTACAAGGGTTTCAAACCGGGACCTCCTGCACTCGAGGCGGACACCATTCCTTGAGACCACTCAGCCCCAAAATTATACCTACGTTTTCCACCAGTCAATTGACAGTCATGGAGTGTAGACATCTGTCACGGATAGATTTTTTTAGGTGTGCGCGCTTTTCTGTCAGGTAATGAAAACGTACCATCGGATAACTGTGGGTTTATTTTTAACAAAACGATGTATTTATTAATAATGTTTTTATTTATCACAATAACGCCACTTTATTTTCATCTCCATTGCATCTCCAATGCTTACACCTGCGAACCGAACACGCCTATCCACTTTAAAGAGTATAGTAAACGCCTTTCTCCCCGTTTGTAACTGCAAGTGTTGATAGTCTACCGGCACATTACAACTATATCACCACTGTCTTTTTGGTCTGTTTCGTGGTTTATTACGGTTCAAGTTTTGTTTTTGTTTTTTTCAAGCAGCTTTTATCTCTCTGTTGTCTAATATTATCTTGTCTCTAAATAACTCACCCATTGCAGTCTAGTAGCCCTCTGGATGCTGATAATTAACTATGATTTAAACAGATTAGAAATGTCGTTACTGCTTCTCTAATCCCGCTGTATACACGTTCAGTGGGTCTAACGACCTGTCGTAACACACTATTCTCGAACGTTTGTAATAAGGTTTCGTCTCTTTTTAGTTGCACTCCAGGTTTCAGAGCCGCCTTTTACTGCCTTTCTAACCCCCAGTGGAGCATAGTCGTCAAACAAACCACGCCAAGTCGTTAAATCCTTGGCTATCGCATAATGAACTCTCCATGTTCTCCCAATCGTTTTAACTTCACTCTCTAGCGCCGTTTTCTGTTTTTGACTGACTGACTGACTTTCTACCCCCACTAGGACATCACACAAGCGATAAACACCCAATGACACAAAGTACCACCATGCGGATGAGGATCGCCGTGGAGAGGTCCCAGAAACCGCGTTCAGACAATTGGCCATATTTATGGCCTGCCTATATTGTGGCACCTGGCAAAAGCCAGGGTGGGGCTTTAAATAACAAAAAATTTCATCCTTATAAGGACGAAACCGGATTACTACAGACTAGTGTGTTTTTCGTTCTTCGTTTATTTATATACCTATATGTATTCCAGTTAGAATTTTGGTTAGACTGTTCTCGTGTTTTCTCAACGTGTGTCGTATCAAACGCCAGTATGTTTTCTTCACCTCTTTGGTACACTGGAACTTGTTTAGCTCTCTCCCAAAGCTCTGCATTAGTGATTCTATCATACCCTCTATTCTGCGCATGCACCAGTTAATGAATGTATTTAGTTTATTTGATATTGCCTTAGCAGTACTGATGTGACATAAGAATAAACAATTTTACGTTTATATTTGTTTTAATTTCTTTTGACCTCTGCAAATTCCCGAGTGCTATAAATGCTCCTCCTGCCTTGTGTAAATATATTTTGTTTCGGCTATCCTCCAAATAACAGTCCCAAATTATTGAGGCCGGTACCCTCAAAGGGCCTCATTCATATGTAAATTGCTGACTTCTTTCCGGCGAATATACCGCCACCTTCGAGAGTATCCCCCACACCGCCACGCACGGCGCAGATGGGGCTAAACTAAATGGCTGGGACTCACGAGCAAATAAAATGGAGGAAGCTGCAGGAGATACGGTAGCTGCTGCTTGTGAGTCCTAGCCATCTCGTTAACCCCCCCCCCCCCCCCCGCCCTTCCCTTCCGCGCCGTGCGTAGGGGGAAAACTCTCGGCTGTAACTTTAACTCGTCGGACGCCTTTCCGCGGTGTGAAGTGTAGTCGCTGGAAAGAGGTCCGCAATTTACATATGACTGAGGCCCTGTTACGGTATATTTATAAAAATTTGGGACCGTTTTTCGGAGGATAGTCTAATGCGTTATCAGTTCCCCTATCTTTATTTACATTACTGCCCAAAAAGGTGTGTGACTCCACGTCTTGAGAGGTGACAAAAGACATCCCTGTCGCACACCAGTTTCTATTTCAAATGTATCTGTTAGTTTTCTTTCATGAAAATCTTGACATTTCATGACTTTATTTGTTACCATTACTAAGTTAATAATTTTCTGTGGGATTCCTTAGTACCCCATTCATTTCCAGAGAGATTCCCTGTAATTTCTGTCAAAAGCTGTTTCCAGTGTAATATGGTGAATTCAGTTAAATGCATTGCTCGATTATTATATGGAATGTGGCTATCTGGTCAGTACATGAACGCTTGCCTGTTCATCTATTAGCCTTTTACCAAAAGCATCTTTTACTCTTTCCACAGAAACTGACAGCAACATAATTCATCTATAGATTTCGCACACCTGTAGATCACCTTTATTGGGCAGTTTCACAAAGTATCATTCTCTCTCCTGTCTGCTGGTATTTCGTCAGTCTCCCAGACTTCACTAATTAATCTATGCAGGAATTCCTTTGATGTGTTTATATTGACCTTAATACCTATTCCCAAGATACTATCAGGACTTAATGCATTTTCTTTCTTGGAACTTGTTTAGCTCTCTCCCAAAGCTCTGTATTAGTGATTCTATCATACCCTCTTTCTTCAGAAGATAATAGCTTTTCTAATTTTCATTTTTAGATGATATCTCACAGTTGATATCCAGTTCCATTTCTAATCACAACCTCGCTGCGCAGGTCATATAGTCCACATGCCTGTCAACCGACTGAAAAAAAAAGTGTATGGTGAGCTACAAAAAAAAAACGTTCTCAAAGTGGACAGCAGAAACGTTTTAAGGATAACCACAGGACGTCAGTAAAAGACTTCTGTGTTGATCCTAAAACCTGGAAAGTCGCTGCGTGTGACCGCTGCTTCCCGCGCTTCTCTCTCCATCGAGGAGCTGTGGCCCAGTAAGTTGCTAGAACTGAGGTAGCAATTCAGAAAAGAAAAGAGAAGAAAGATACTTAAACAAATCAAAAGAGACATAGGGCGTCTATTCACTGTCCACATTGCTCAAGAACTTTTAGTGCTAGAATTGGCCTTATTCAGCCATCTGCGAAATCACAAAACCTTATCCGGTCACTAATGGACGAAAGGACGTCTAGAGAAAACTCTGGGGCTTGTCTATTTCGAAGTATTTTGAAATATTCAGCCATTCGGTCCATTTAGTCTTTAGTGTTTGTGAAAAAATTTCCTTGACTATTTTTGATTGTTCCAGTTGGCTGACTATATTTACCTACTAATTTCCTTTGTTACTGTAAAGGTCTCTGTGGGTTCCTTTTAGAGCGGAAGATGGTAATTATTCTTATCAATTCATTTAGTATATTGATACCCGTGTTACATTACTTGTGTTATTTCTTCTTCTTCTTCTTGTTCTTCTTGTTCTTCTTGTTCTTCTTCTTCTTCTTCTTCTTCTTCTTCTTCTTCTTCTTCTTCTTCTTCTTCTTCTTCTTCTTCTTCTTCTTCTTCTTCTTCTTCTTCTTCTTTCTTTCTCTTCTTCTTCTTCTTCTTCTTCTTCTTCTTCTTCTTCTTCTTCTTCTTCTTCTTCTTCTTCTTCTTCTTCTTCTTCTTCTTCTTCTTCTTCTTCTTCTTCTTCTTCTTCTTCTTCTCCTTCTTCTTCTTCTTCTATTTCTTTTGCTTCTTCTTTTTCTTTTTCTTGTTGTTCTTGTTCTTGTTCTTGTTCTTGTTCTTCTTCTTCTTCTTCTTCTTCTTCTTCTTCTTCTTCTTCTTCTTCTTCTTCTTCTTCTTCTTCTTCTTCTTCTTCTTCTTTTTCTTCTTTTTTTTCTTCTTCTTTTTCTTCTTCTTCTTCTTCTTCTTCTTCTTCTTCTTCTTCTTCTTCTTCTTCTTCTTCTTCTTCTTCTTCTTCTTCTTCTTCTTCTTCTTCTTCTTCCTCTTCTTTTTCTTCTTTTTTTTTCTTCTTTTTCTTTTTCTTCTTTTTCTGTTTCTTCTTCTTCTTCTTCTTCTTCTTCTTCTTCTTCTTCTTCTTCTTCTTCTTCTTCTTCTTCTTCTTCTTCTTCTTCTTCTTCTTCTTTTTTCTCTTTTTCTGCTGCTTCTTCTGCTTCTTTTTCTTTTCTTTTTTTTTTTCATTTCTTAGCGTTTACTGACTGAAAGCTCTGGCGGAAAGCTCTGGTTGCTCGTCCACTTCTTGACTCTACTCTTGTTTAGGATCTTGAGCACATCGATTTCGCATGGATTTTGTGTGTGTGCAATGTGTTGTTTCGTTGCTTCTCATGCAGATTTTCAGCGACTTCAAAGAAAACATAGCTAATTGGTCACCTTGTAAGACATGATGTTATGGGGCAGTGACTTCAAGTGTTTTAGCCCCCCCCCCCCCTCTTTCCCCCCAAGAAAGGACCCTGGACCCCAAACGAGGATTCTTCTTCTTCTTCTTCTTCTTCTCGTTCACAGGCTGTAAACTCCGGCGGAAAGTTCTGGTTGTTCGTCCACTTCTGGTCTGCAGTCCTGTTCCAGAACCTGAGTGTGGCGTGTGCCTCCGTTTGACAGATCTGTATGCAGACTGTTGGTTCCTTGCCTCTCAGGCAGATGCACTTCGACTTCGAAGGAAACTCCCAATTAGTCAACTCTTACGACATGCTTGTGGTTATTCAGTGGATGTCTATTCTTGTTTTTCCGATAGTAGGGCCCTGGAACCCACACGGGGAACGAGGATTCTAATTGAGACTATTCGGAAACAATTATTTATTTTTTTAAATCCCAATTGTTATAACCCAGTTCGAGCTCAGAAAGAACGTTGTCATGCTGTTTGTTGTGATTTACCCGGAATCAATGTCTTGGCAAGTAAGAGCATAAACCACTATGGCAACACAATGTTGTAGTAATGGTATTTACATGAAATACTAAGGTTCTTGATAAAGTAAGAGACAAGGGCAGTAACCACTATGGCAACACAATGGTGTAGTAATGAAATATGCATGAAATACTAAGGTTCTGGACAAATTGAGAGACACGGGCAGTAACTACAGCATCCCCACACTAGTGCAGTAATGAAATAAACATTAAATACAGTAGAACCTCGCTTAACAAGCACCTCTCATAACGAGTAATTCGCATAACGAGCAAAACAAATTGTAAAATAATGATTTGCTTAACGAGCGACGTTTCGCATAACGAGTGGCGAGGAGAGGGGAAGTCCCGGGTCATGTTACAACAGTCTGTGTTTAGCAATAGTTCCAGTAGCATAGTAGTGTTGCTTGTCATCACACATTTTCTCAAACTTGTGTTATATTTGGATATATGTACATGAATCCTCCAGGCCAGTTTTGGAGGAAACTTTTTTAGTGGAGGAGGAGGAGGTAACAAAAAAGCAACAATCTTCTGGCGAATTAAGAGAAATGCTGAAAGCATAGCAAACTGTTGCATCTTACTTTACTAATAAGGAAGTGGCTATTTGCGTTGCAAATCTATTTAATGATAATGCTGTATCGCATTTTCGTCAAATTTTGAATCGTCGGCAAAACAACTGTCTCTGGACATTTTTCTAGTAAAAAAAGTAATTAGCTATGTATCATGATTATTTCGACTTTTTTTTTTTTTTTCTGCAAATCGTATTCGCATTCCAGGTGGGTTCGTTCCGCGTTTGAAGAAAAAATGAAGAATATTTACTCTTCTTAACAAAATGTTTATAATTTTTTTTGAATAAACGTTATACATAGCATTTTGTGAGTATTTTTGTTTCGACATTATCGTATTTTACATTAATTTATATGAGAAAAATTGTGTCGCATAACGAGTGTTTCGCTTAACGAGTATTATTCTGGAACGAAATATGCTCGTTAAGCGAGGTTCCACTGTACTAGGGTTCCTAACTGAGACACAGGGACATAAACATTATTATCATTATTTTCAAGAGCCTTTGCCGACTAGCGTGACTATCATGTCTCTCCACAATCGGCAATCTTTAACAGTCTTCATCAGTTCGTGTGCTGACTCTCCTTCGAGTCAAGACAAAATTTCATGTCAAGTATCGTCTCACTTTAATTTCTACAAATCTGTGCATGTATCACGGCATGTTCTAGTTTACCTCTTCTCACACCATGGTCAAAAATGATGAGTGTCTTTTTATGTTGTGTGTGATAAATTGGCTTCGAGCTATTGCTTCTTGCAAAGCACATCGGTTGCTCATCAAAGGAATTCTAAAAATGTTTTTGTAAAACCGCATTACCGATGCCTCAGGAAATTGTTTGGCTTGTTTATTAATTGTCCGTGATTCACAGCCATATCGCATACAGTAGTAGTAAATAAGTTAAGACACAGTGTGATGTCATAAAAGGTAGCTCGATGGTTGTTGTTGCTGCTGTTGCTGCTACTGCTTTTAGTTGTTGATATTTTTCTGTGATTATTTGTCCAGTTTTATGAGGGGAAAACAATAGACACCCATATTCCCCCACCCCCATCCCACCCCTTTCCTGACAAGCATATTGTCAGCGTCAACTAGTTAGGGATGTTTTTTTTAAAATCGAAGTGCATCTTCTCGTGAAGTGAGGAGCCAACAGTCTGTATACAAATAAGCTAGATCTCTGAAAAGAATGATCTTGCAAAACTCAAGTTCCGGGATAAGACCAAAGTCAAGAAGTGGACAAACAACCAGAACCTTCTGTCGGAGTTTACTACGTGAGTAGCGTGAAAAAGAGCTCTACTCAATTCATCATCGAAATCCACTAACATTGAATTTAGGTATGAAATTTGTTTTCCCCATGTTAATTGCAACATGATTATTAAACCCTGACCAGATCTTTGAGTACTCACATCAAAAACTGATGAATTTTCCAATTCCTCTTCACTAAATAGTCCAGAGATTTCAATTTGTTGTTGTTGTTGTTGTTGTTGTTGTTGTTGTTGTTGTTGGGCGTGTTAGTTTTCTTACACTGGCCTTGGAAATCTTATTAAAGATTTTTTTTTATCACTCTCATATCAACACATCTAAACAATCCAAAACTGGAAGTAATTTAAGGCAATCAATCTTAGTGAGGTGTGTTAAAATAAACAATCTGTTTAAATAAACAATCTGTTTAAATAAACAGTCTGTTTAAATAAACATTTGCTGTGTCTAAAAAAGAGAAGGGCTCGGAAGCCACGGGCTGTTGCTCCCAAGATTGTTTACTTTTTATTTGTCAGGAGATTTAATTAGTTGTTTTCTGAGAGTTGAAGAATGGAAAATCAAGATCCCCTCAACCGTTAAATTGTTTGTGTTTGGCTATACTTTTATAATATAATTATGATCATTCAGTGTCTGCGGCCCATCACAGACCATTCACAAGGGATATATCTATTTAGAGTTCTAGATTTTGGGAGTTAGACACTGAAGAATGGAAAATCAAAATCACCTCAACTGTTAAATTATTTGTGTTTGGCTGTACTTTTATAATAGAATTATGATCATTCTTCAGTCAGTGTCTGCGGCCCATCACAGACCATTCACAAGGGAGGTATAGATTATTGGAGTTAGACATAGGGGAAACTATAGGTGTATTTAAATAAGTTTATCTCCTCATTATGGGAATTAGAGATTACGGGACAAATAAATTACAAAGGAAAGGAGAAATTAATAGAGTTGGAAATTTGTTTTAATGTGTTTAACTCCTCGTTGATGGAGTCAGTAAAATTGTCTTGTCCCTATGTGTTTCCTCATTCCGGAAATTACAGAGATTGTCTTGACCTTGATCAACTAACCATTAACATGTCAAATTGTAAAACACCTCTCTTGGTCTCTCATTTTCGTTCTTTAGCCCTTTCTATCCTCCTTCTTTCGTTTTCACTGTGCACTGTAGTTTCTCATAACCATCCAAAAGAATGTATAGGCCACTGTTGTCTTTCTGGTTAAATTCACTTTGTATGTTTACCAATACGCTCTTAGAGATACAATGTACTGGAAATCAATGCTGTGCTGTTGTCTTTCTGGTTAAATTCACTTTGTGTGTTTGTCAATACGTTCTAAGAGTTACGATGTACTAGAAATCAATGCGAAATGATGAACTATCAAATCATCTGCAGCGAACCTGCAAACAAGTAAGACAAGATTATTCACCTAAATTATTTCACAGCCGCCATTCTTGAGCTAATCGCGAAAGGCGGTCTGTCTGTGTTTTGAAATAATTCAAGTAGGTTTTTTTTTTTTTTTTTAAAGTAACTAACAACGATTGCTTGAAAGAATCCAATGAAAGTAGATCTCTATATACAACAATAAAAAAGAGACTAACAATGTTCTTTGGCCACATGATGAGAAGAGAGACATTGGAGAACATCGTAACAACTAGAAAGATCAGTGGAAAAAGAGGTAGATGCAGACCAAGAGAGATGATGCTGGATGGGCTTAATCGATGGCATGGAAGGATATCATCAAAATAGCTGTTTCAGGCAACCAGGGATCGTGATCTGTGGAGACGCGTGAGCAGAGCGCCTATGCTAGGTTGGCAGGGCATATGATGATGATGATGATGATGATTTTTAAAATTTTCCTTTCTATCTTTGCGGCGATGTGATATCCATTTTTGTGACTGCCGCACAAGATTCTTCTTCTTCTTCTTCTTCTTGTTTTAATCACTGGTAAAGATTTCGGTCTAAATGTATGTTTTATCTGTGCTTGTCGTTGTCTATATTTCTTGAAATAATTTCTTGATGTAGACAATAGACCACGAAATTGGTTTTCCTACCATACCAAACAAAACACTATTGAATCAAAGATATCTAAAATAGGCGCTGTCAAAAGTGTATAGGACTGGGCGAGATGAAGAAAACTATAATATAATGAATCTTTTGAGATGTTGTGTTACGTTGTCACAATCGACGTCACAGCACGGTGGGCATACCCATGGGTGCTAAGTCCTTAGATGCAGCAGCCACTCAAACGTTCTTATAATCACTGTTCCAATGAACGCCTCGAAGGCTAACAGACGTACTTCAAAATGCTTTACTCCCATGTCACGCAATCGTGCTAGTGTCCCTCTCCTGAGAAGTTGATATACAGAATAGGTCTTTTTTTTCCTTCCTGCAAAAAAACCAGTCAACAATAGAGGCTGTAAAAAGAGACAAGAATGATTGTTACTGGGAAAGAGAGAGAGAGAGAGAGAGAGAGAGAGAGAGAGAGAGAGAGAGAGAGAGAGAGAGAAGCAAAGCTTTTTTTTTTTTGCAATGTTAAAAAACACCACTTGTGAAAACCACACTGGAGCAAAAGTCGAAGGCAACAGAAGCATGTGTAGAAAACGTTACAAGTGAGAGAACAACATCAAGATACGGATAACCCGAAGTATTTAGTGTACAAGGAAGACGAGCGACAGAGTGCTAGAGATTCGTTACCACCAACCTTCATCCTATAGACGACACCTGTTTGATTGATGCCAGATTGTCCCCTACATGTCCCCTACACTAACCGAATTCTGTCACATTGATTGTTAGAATCAGGAATCTGCGGGGTATGTCAAAGGCCATGACTATCGAATTTGCAATTTACCCAGATTGCCTAGGATATCAGTTAATGTTAGTATCCAGGGGGCATTGCAAATACCAGGATTGTCAAATGGACTTGTGACAGAGATCGTCTATGACGTTATTTCGCCTCTGGGGCCCAATGTCACCACGGGGACCAGAAAAGTAACAACAACAATAAAATAAAAGAACCTTCTTATTTTAATTTCCTTCCTTTTTCCTATTCTATTATTGAATTGTTGTGTGGTAAAATGTAAGTTAAAGTATCTAATTTTTTTTTTTTTTTGGGTAGCTCCTGGCACAACGGGCATTAAGTCGAGACTTACACAACTAAAGGCCAATCGGTATTCGGTAATATGGTTAGCATTGCGAAGGCCACCTTTACTTCCCAGTACATTTTAGCCTGGGTCGAACAAGGTCCATTGAGAGAAAACAAAGAATCCGATTGGATGCGGAGTAGTAGGCTAGACTTTAGAACTGGCTAGAGTGCTGGCAGACATAAAGCTACGTATGTTTCCTATTGTTGAATGAAAAACGGGTCTATTTTAGGCCGTATGAATCGATATCATGGCAACATGGCTTAGAGGCTAGCGAATGCTGGTAAAGCTGTGATGGTTCTCGCGTTTTAGGGTTCAGTTAACGCAGTATGCAGGTTTAAAAAAATATTCTTGGGTTTTTTGGACAATACTACGAGAGTAGCACCGTGGAAGAGAATGGCGCCTCGCTAGGTAAGTAAACAAGTAAAGTTCCCTTTTCACGCCTTTCGGCGCATCGGGCTGGGCAGAGCGTCCCATATTTTTACAGACCATCAGCACTCTGTGGGTAATGTGGTCAGCATTACGCCGGTTGTCTTTACTTTCCCAGGACAGCCCATCCTGGTACCCATTTTAGGCTGGGTCGACCTGCGACGTCCCATACCACGACAAAAATCCACGCAGCCTGCAGTGGGTTTCGATCGCGGTATGCTGGCTTACGAGTCGGACTCGCAACGCCTTAGCCACGGACGCTGCGCCTCGTTAGGTACTATTGCCTAAAACAACAGTGGTACATTTTAGTCTGCCTTTATTGTAGAAACGGCCGAGACATGGTTGTGGGGAAGGAGGAGTGGGAGGAGTGGGGGTCCATGGCACTAGTCTAAAAAAAAGGGGGTATTCTCCGTCTTCTCCGTTCTTCGAACGTGATATTTAGATAACATTCTTTACAAAAACATCAGTATTGTCCTGTTGTGCCATTTTATATCCCAAAGGACTCGTAGTCTATTCTCCCATTCAGTTTTGTCCTTTGCAATCAGTTCAGTATCGTCAATGGAATCCAGTTCTGGTTTCTCTCATCAACGTTCGTCTTCATGTTTCTCTAAAACGTCTTTTCCTTAGTCCGTTTATTTCCCAACTCAGTGCCTGTTTGACCATTCTCTGCTCTTTTCTTCTCATGATGTGTCGAAAATACCGCCATCTTCTCTGTCTTATAAACTGATGATGCTAGTGGTTACCCACGCATTCTTTTTTTAAACATGCTGCCTGTGAAGGCATCGAGTCCAATTTCCACTTCTTCATTACTGCAATCACAAATTCAGACTCAAGTACTCGTATAATTCATTCGACCCAAAGCAGTTACTAGTTTAACTCAGTCTTTCCCAAATAGCTGAGCTAAACCGGAATAACTACCTTCCTTTAACTGAGCTAAACAGATGCTTTGGGTCAGTGGTAGTTCATTACGTCGCCTTTGCCATAAATTTCCTTGACCTGCCATCATTGTTGTATTTACCCCTAAACCTAATAGTAACCATAACCCACTAGTATACATACATGAAGTATGTCGATCCTGTTTAGGGCACTCCCCCGTCGCTACGCCAAAATGACCCTTTTCAGGACACTCCCCCGTCGCTAAGCCAAAATGACCCTTTTCAGGACACTTTCCGTCGCTACGCCAAAATGACCCTTTTCAGGACACTCCCCCGTCGCTACGCCAAAATGACCCTTTTCAGGACACTTTCCGTCGCTACGCCAAAATGACCCTTTTCAGGACACTCCCCCGTCGCTACGCCAAAATGACCCTTTTCAGGACACTCCCCCGTCGCTACGCCAAAATGACCCTTTTCAGGACACTTTCCGTCGCTACGCCAAAATGACCCTTTTCAGGACACTCCCCCGTCGCTACGCCAAAATGACCCTTTTCAGGACACTCCCCCGTCGCTACGCCAAAATGACCCTTTTCAGGACACTCCCCCATCGCCACTCCAACATGGCCCTTTTCAGGACACTTTCCGTCGCCATCCCAACATAGCCTTTTTCATGACACTTTCTGTCGTCGCCCCAACATGGCCCTTTTCATGGCTCTTACCAAAATATCGCCAATCCGAATCCTAGTCCCTTAGTTCTGGTCAAGAGAAACAGCGGTTGAAGCCGAGCTTTAAGGGTCGCTGTGTGAAAAACACAAGACAACGTAGTTCATACTAGAGACAACATCGCAGATGTAGATAATCTACTTCGGGCAAACAAAAGAAGAAAAACAACAAGAATATGCAGTGTGTGATATTTTCACACGGGGATTCCCGGAATAATTTTTGCAATGTGGGATTTTTTCGCACGGGGATTCCCTGATTAGTAAAGTATGAGGAAACCTCGAGATACTACAGAAAAACTGGATAACGCAAATACTCGTAGAAACACGACGTACTCGAGCATGGCAGACGAATACGTGAAGATACGTGGAATCCAGCACAAGTTAAAAAGATTAGACAAAGGTCTAATCAGACAGTATGTGTTGTACCGTTGGAACGAGAGGGTGTGTTTGTGATCCAGTATCAATGGGAAGAATCCTTGTCAACTTGAAACTGACTACTTCAAGACGACAACTCGACTACAACATTCATCAAAGTGAAGTCCACCCGACTCTTCTTCTGCCTTTCTATCCCCTAACACAGCAAGTGAAATGGCTGCCCACATAGAGAGAATGCCTTGTGACACCATACCATACAAAGCATACATGGAAAGAGAAGAAGGTTGTAGAGCAAGAGGTAGACCAAGAACAAGATGGAAGGATAACATCAGAGAAGCTCTACAACAGCACGATGTGCCTATGGTCGAGGCGACCAGAAGAGCCAGAAACAGAACCTTATATCTTCCTCGACACCCACAGCGGTAAAATAGGAAGTGAAGAAGAAGAAGAAGAAGAAGAAGAATGGAGCATAGGCCCACAACCAACTCACGCCAAGTCGTTCTATCTTTCGCCATTACATGGAGCTCTCCCCATGTCCTCCCCATCTTTCTAACTTTATTCTCCAGCTCTGTTCTCCATGTGTTTTTTGGCCATCCTTTATTCCTATGCCCCTGTGGGTTCCAATGCAAAGACATAGTTATGCTGTTCTCATGTTTTCTCAGTGTATGTCCTATCCAACGCAGCGTCTTTTCCTCACCTCTTGGTCCACTGGAGCCTGCTTAGTTCTCTCACAAAGCTCTCCTTTAGTTATTCTATCATACCATTCAATTTCCTCTATTCTTAATATTGCTTTAAACCGCACAGATTTAAATTGTTACCAGTCCTTCTTCGAGACAAGCCACTGCGCTTTGTTTAAAATTACCCAACACTACGTAATACAGCCCGCTGGTTCAGACTAGGGATGTTAGATTGCATTCTCATGCCAGTGTCAGAATGTTATCTCCTGACCAGACTGTAGAGACTGAGCGGGGCCCTTTTGACCAGGTAAATTGGTGGACGCTAGACATTGTGGAGCCCAGAGGTCAGAGTTTCACACGTCAGTGTAATTCGGGGGAGAACAGGTGTGTGGCAATTAGGACTGTTCGATCTGGGTCAAGTAGGAAACACAATGGCTTCACTGACCGTCTTTCACACCGGCCAGTTAGATTCGGTGTAAACTAGATTGGGGCACTTAAGAATGTTTGCTCTAGGGATGTCAGTCCAGAATTGACTGACAGGCCACTTGTTAGCTAATGTGATTTGATAGGTACTCCGGAGGCGTGGCTTAAGCCATCATCTTGAGGGTTGGGTAAAAACTAAGGAAAGGGAGGAGTTTAATTTGGACAATAGATTGATACTTATACTTCGAGCCTGTGGAATTCCCGTCATTAATCGCAGCCTGCCGGCAAACAAACAGATCGACGTGAAGGTATATTTTACTGTCGTACTCTGTTTTGGCGATTAATGGGAAAAGTTCCCAGGTAAGAGAAAATATTAATTTTAATCTTGTATACTTAGGTTAGGGAGTTAAGCTTTTAGTCTATACTACCTTTTCCTAATTTGTCTGCACATTCTGCTTGAAATAGTTCTGTGTGAATATTCAGTATCTCAGTTAGGGAACTGCTAAACTATTCCTATTTCTTGTATGTTTGTGTCACATGTTTTTCATTGTATGTTTTCATGTGTATAAAATAAGATGTGAACAATGACATTTGCTATAATGAAATGTAATTATATTGTTTTCACGATCAGCCAAAATATGAGTTGGGACTGTGGGAAATGATGCCCAAATATGTGCAGGGATGCTGCTACGTTTTGTGTGCCCACCATGTGCTCACTTAATGTGTTCACCTGAACAGGGGATTTATAACCCCAGGGGAAGGATGATGGGTGTATAGAATTCACGGTCACTGAAAGATAATATTCAGGACAGCGTGCACATATAAATTGTTTGCGGGTTCAGCACATAACCTGCGCCACATGTTTATGTCAAATCTATGTCAGCCAATTCGAAGTCTGAGTGAAGACGGACAACAGACTTAGAAAGTCAACTATCATGACATAGCATTTGAGGGAAGGCAGGATATGTGACGCCCATGTAAGACAAAAGACCTTCAGACTAGACTGGAGAGGATGTGGAATATGAGGAGGAGTGATGGGCTATATCTTATTATTATATGTTGTATTAATTGATACATGTATTCTTAGTGTAAGTCAAGATACTACACGTATGTGTTTTGTTTCCATGATTACAGCGCCCATGTGACGATCAGTCCATGAAGTAGCCTACATTGTGTTAGACTCGGCCAGCTGGGAACCAGGTGGAGAACGAGGTGGAGAACGATGTGGAGAACGAGGAGGGGATGAAGTGGAGAATAAGCTGAAACAGGCAGAAAACAGGCAAGGAAGAGTTGGACAAGCTTGACAGTTCCTCACGGCTGTCAGAGGCTTATAAGATAAGTTAACATCATTTCCGTTAACAAACCACCATCATCATACCACTCTAAACCCCCGAGCTGTTTGTCTCGCTGACGCTTATAACCTCTTTACGTTAACCAGTCACTGTTTGTGTAAATCAACAAACTGGGAATTTCATTGTAGTAAATAAAGCTGTATGTCAAGTTTTAAACTACATAGTTTGTTAAATTCCAAATGTCTGTTCTTACATGTTTAAGTAAACTGTTAAGATAGAATACCATTTGGTGGGGGCTCAAATAATATAATAATTCTTTAATTATTCATAATAAAACCGGGAGAAGGTAGATGACGGAGGAATCACTTGCCCTGTCTAATTATTCATTAAGTATGATAGACATCTAAAATTCCTTGCCTTCTCTTGTGGGTACCAAGTGCAGCTAATGTTAAAGTACTTAACGAGCCAATATGGTTGTTTTCTTGGGTATCCAGGACTGTGTCTGAGAGCAACATAGCTCAGATTATAGTTCCGTTAATCTGGTGGAGGGAATGTGTTGAGAGGAACATTCCTACTCAACATTATAAACATTTAAACCACCCGTCACGTCACACTGGCGAGCTCGCCGAGATTTGGACTGGGCTAATTACTCCTAGACTAATGAAAGTAAATTTATTAAATTTAACTTTAACTCTTCTGCCAGTATAGTCTAAATTAAAATTAGTAATTTATACATGGGGAGAGATTACAGAGTAATAAATAACTTTTTACTAAAATCAATAATTGGATAGTATCATGTCTTATCATTGATCACTTCATAACCATTGATTATTGTTTATTTAGTAAATTTTAATGTTGATGATTATTATATTTGCTTGCATGTTTCATAATTTGATATAGATTGTAGAGCATTATATGTTGACATCATATCATTGATACTTATGCTTAGTGACTGAATGTAAGATCACATCACATCATTTACCAGTGTAATCTTTGTGCTGCTATACTATTCTAAAAGCTGTCAGTCTGGTAGGCCACTTTGATTTATTTACATCTTTGTGCGGCTGTCATAGGCTACTCTCTTGCCCAGTTTACCTTGCTCTGACATATTCTTTTATTCCGGAATCGGGGTAGTATTATATTTATCTTTAGATAGATCTAATAAGATATAATGGACTTACGCACCGAGTTCCTAAAAGATGTAAGGAAGTGCGGGATAGCTGAGGGTAGAGTAGGAGTACAGTTAGAATCATTTGTTAAAGGCCATATGGATACTTTCGATTACATGAGTGCCCGTAATGCTGCAGAGAAGAAGCGAAAGTTGGAGAAAGAAGAATATGACTCGATGCTTGCCCGTCATGCAGCGGAGAGGCTAGAAGAAGAGAGAATGCGGCAAAATTGAAGAAGAAGAAGATGCTAGAAAGTTGCAACTCCTAGAGGAGGCAGCTAGTGAAAGAATGAGGCTTTTTAAAGAAAAGCTGCATAACTATCGACTTAGGCAGACGAATAGAGAACTGCAGTTAGACACAGGGAACGGTGAGAACACTATTAGGGTAGTTGAGGGAACTGACAACTCCCATACTGACACTCTGGGTAGAAAGGTCTGGGACTCACTCTCTCAATGGAGAGGTGTGTACTATTTTGCCAAACGGTACTTCATCAAGGGATGAAGTAATAGACCACCCAAGACCTTGCCCCACCCCTCTTATTCCTAATAGGGACAGAGCTGACATTAAGAAGAACTTTTCTGTAGGGATGACCGGATCTACATTGCTGGCCCCATTTACTTCCATTCTTAAGCCTAAAAGGAAAAGATGGAGTAAGAAGCAGAAATCTTCCAAAGGGACCGGATCTACATTGCTGGAACCCCTTACTCCCATTATCTCAGATGAGATATATGAGAGCACACCCCGCAGTAATCACAAGCGTGATAACTGTTCCAACCGTCGACATACTGGTTCGACTGGCACATCAGCCATTAATGAGGACGAGGGCAAAGCCTTTCCCAACTCCCATAATCCCTTTGGTCCTTCCAAACAAGAAGAAGAAGTAAAGCAGACTAATGTAGGGAATAACACTAAAACTGTTTCCCATATTTCCCTTGATGCGATTGCATACAAAATAGAAATAGTTAGTTCTGACTTTTCGCCCAAAGTAGTTGACTGCGACGGTAGCGACAAATCCCCTTATTTGCCTTCACTGGACTTGGCATGTGAAAGCCAGACCAGGACGGATATAACAGATAAGGAGGATAGTTCTCTTAAGTTCTTGACGACCTTAGAGACAGTGAGTAAACAGGACATTGCTGCAAGTCCTGTGCACTCTGATACTGGACAGACAGAAATGTTTGCCATTAATGAAGAAGAAGGTACTTCTTGTGTGCAGGGAGACAAATTGTCTCTATCCTGTACAGCTGGGGCGACAGGGATACTTCTGATGAAGGACCCTGAAGCGGAACAAGCCATTAGTAGTAGGGAACCCCAACATTCTGGTCTTGTATTACTCTTCGCTTCGAAGGAAGTGACAGGGGTATCTCAGCTGATAGTGGAAACTTCATTGCGAAGAAATGCCACTTTACTGTCTGCAGGAAACCCTGAGTTTCCTAATGATTTGACTGTACCCCCTGACTTGATTTCGTGCTCTGATTCTGGACTGATCTTAATGAAAGAGAATTCCACCGGGACAATTTGTAAAAGGGAAAGGATGCACCGAGGAGGAAACCAGTGGACACTCCTTCAAGAAATCGTCAGTGGTCAGTTGCACTCACGGCATGCTGTCATGATGAGTGACTATATCCCTCAATTTGAGAGGAGATTTATGACAGATTTTTCCAGGATCTGTAGATGTAGGAAAAGAGAATCCTACCTGACTACAACTCATCCTTTTCGGAGAGCACTTCAGGCCCTCCCTATGCTAATAGGGCGTGGCGAAGTGAGGAAATGGACAGGGATTGTCAATCAACGATGTCGAGGAATCCCATTGTTGAAGCGGAGATCGATTCTTATCCTGTGGGAGAAGAAACCTCCAGATAAATGGATATTACTGAGCGGCTGCTCGGAATACCCGCATGATTCTAGGACTAAGGACTTAGCCTGGAATGAGGGACAATTTGTGACTGTACATCGATGCAGGACATCACGATTCCACAAGGAATACTGGAACAATACTGGAGATGACAGGTTGTACTAACATTCTTGGGAATCACTGAGTATCGTAAAATTGGTCTTAGTGGCTGCGACCAACTTAACGGAGGGCCTGTCACGAAACGATCTCAGTGGTTCCAGAAGTTAGTACTTGTAATAAGTTCTTCTGGTTCTAAAGAGACAGAATTATATTTACTCTGCGCTTTATCCTAATATTGCTTTAAACCGCACAGATTTAAATTGTTACCAGTCCTTCTTCGAGACAAGCCACTGCGCTTTGTTTAAAATTACCCAACACTACGTAATACAGCCCGCTGGTTCAGACTAGGGATGTTAGATTGCATTCTCATGCCAGTGTCAGAATGTTATCTCCTGACCAGACTGTAGAGACTGAGCGGGGCCCTTTTGACCAGGTAAATTGAGTGGACGCTAGACATTGTGGAGCCCAGAGGTCAGAGTTTCACACGTCAGTGTAATTCGGGGGAGAACAGGTGTGTGGCAATTAGGACTGTTCGATCTGGGTCAAGTAGGAAACACAATGGCTTCACTGACCGTCTTTCACACCGGCCAGTTAGATTCGGTGTAAACTAGATTGGGGCACTTAAGAATGTTTGCTCTAGGGATGTCAGTCCAGAATTGACTGACAGGCCACTTGTTAGCTAATGTGATTTGATAGGTACTTCGGAGGAGGAGCTTAAGCCATCATCTTGAGGGTTGGGTAAAAACTAAGGAAAGGGAGGAGTTTAATTTGGACAATAGATTGATACTTATACTTCGAGCCTGTGGAATTTCCGTCATTAATCGCAGCCTGCCGGCAAACAACACAGATCGACGTGAAAAGGTATATTTTACTGTCGTACTCTGTTTTGGCGATTGATGGAAAAGTTCCCAGGTGAGAGAAAATATTAATTTTAATCTTGTATACTTAGGTTAGGGAGTTAAGCTTTTAGTCTATACTACCTTTTCCTAATTTGTCTGCACATTCTGCTTGAAATAGTTCTGTGTGAATATTCAGTATCTCAGTTAGGGAACTGCTAAACTATTCCTATTTCTTGTATGTTTGTGTCACATGTTTTTCATTGTATGTTTTCATGTGTATAAAATAAGATGTGAACAATGACATTTGCTATAATGAAATGTAATTATATTGTTTTCACGATCAGCCAAAATATGAGTTGGGACTGTGGGAAATGATGCCCAAATATGTGCAGGGATGCTGCTACGTTTTGTGTGCCCACCATGTGCTCACTTAATGTGTTCACCTGAACAGGGGATTTATAACCCCAGGGGAAGGATGATGGGTGTATAGAATTCACGGTCACTGAAAGATAATATTCAGGACAGCGTGCACATATAAATTGTTTGCGGGTTCAGCACATAACCTGCGCCACATGTTTATGTCAAATCTATGTCAGCCAATTCGAAGTCTGAGTGAAGACGGACAACAGACTTAGAAAGTCAACTATCATGACATAGCATTTGAGGGAAGGCAGGATATGTGACGCCCATGTAAGACAAAAGACCTTCAGACTAGACTGGAGAGGATGTGGAATATGAGGAGGAGTGATGGGCTATATCTTATTATTATATGTTGTATTAATTGATACATGTATTCTTAGTGTAAGTCAAGATACTACACGTATGTGTTTTGTTTCCATGATTACAGCGCCCATGTGACGATCAGTCCATGAAGTAGCCTACATTGTGTTAGACTCGGCCAGCTGGGAACGAGGTGGGAACGAGGTGGAGAACCAGGTGGAGAACGAGGTGGAGAACGATGTGGAGAACGAGGAGGGGATGAAGTGGAGAATAAGCTGAAACAGGCAGAAAACAGGCAAGGAAGAGTTGGACAAGCTTGACAGTTCCTCACGGCTGTCAGAGGCTTATAAGATAAGTTAACATCATTTCCGTTAACAAACCACCATCATCATACCACTCTAAACCCCCGAGCTGTTTGTCTCGCTGACGCTTATAACCTCTTTACGTTAACCAGTCACTGTTTGTGTAAATCAACAAACTGGGAATTTCATTGTAGTAAATAAAGCTGTATGTCAAGTTTTAAACTACATAGTTTGTTAAATTCCAAATGTCTGTTCTTACATGTTTAAGTAAACTGTTAAGATAGAATACCATTTGGTGGGGGCTCAAATAATATAATAATTCTTTAATTATTCATAATAAAACCGGGAGAAGGTAGATGACGGAGGAATCACTTGCCCTGTCTAATTATTCATTAAGTATGATAGACATCTAAAATTTGCCTTGCCTTCTCTTGTGGGTACCAAGTGCAGCTAATGTTAAAGTACTTAACGAGCCAATATGGTTTGTTTTCTTGGGTATCCAGGACTGTGTCTGAGAGCAATAGAGAGAATGCATAGCTTTTGGCCATCCTTTATTCCTATGCCCCTGTGGGTTCCAATGCAAAGACATAGTTATGCTGTTCTCATGTTTTCTCAGTGTATGTCCTATCCAACGCAGCGTCTTTTCCTCACCTCTTGGTCCACTGGAGCCTGCTTAGTTCTCTCACAAAGCTCTCCTTTAGTTATTCTATCATACCATTCAATTTCCTCTATTCTGCACAGACACCAGTTAAGAGTTTGAGGTAGAGCCAAGAACAAGTAGAGAAATGACATCAGAGAAACGCTATAACAGTTAGTTAGGTTATGTTTTCACAATCGACGTCACTGCACATTAGGCGTTTCCGTGCGTGCTCAATCCTATGTTTCAGCATCCACTTCAAAGTACTTCTCCTAATTGTTCCAATGAAACGTTGGTTATTGTGTCTCCTATCTCGGCTTTAAAGGTGTTGTTGACCCTTTTCAGGACACTCCCCCATCGCCACTCCAACATGGCCCTTTTCAGGACACTTTCCGTCGCCATCCCAACATAGCCTTTTTCATGACACTTTCTGTCGTCGCCCCAACATGGCCCTTTTCATGGCTCTTACCAAAATATCGCCAATCCGAATCCTAGTCCCTTAGTTCTGGTCAAGAGAAACAGCGGTTGAAGCCGAGCTTTAAGGGTCGCTGTGTGAAAAACACAAGACAACGTAGTTCATACTAGAGACAACATCGCAGATGTAGATAATCTACTTCGGGCAAACAAAAGAAGAAAAACAACAAGAATATGCAGTGTGTGATATTTTCACACGGGGATTCCAGGATTAATTTTTGCAATGTGGGATTTTTTCGCACGGGGATTCCCTGATTAGTAAAGTATGAGGAAACCTCGAGATACTACAGAAAAACTGGATAACGCAAATACTCGTAGAAACACGACGTACTCGAGCATGGCAGACGAATACGTGAAGATACGTGGAATCCAGCACAAGGTAAAAAGATTAGACAAAGGTCTAATCAGACAGTATGTGTTGTACCGTTGGAACGAGAGGGTGTGTTTGTGATCCAGTATCAATGGGAAGAATCCTTGTCAACTTGAAACTGACTACTTCAAGACGACAACTCGACTACAACATTTATCAAAGTGAAGTCCACCCGACTCTTCTTCTGCCTTTCTATCCCCTAACACAGCAAGTGAAATGGCTGCCCACATAGAGAGAATGCCTTGTGACACCATACCATACAAAGTATACATGGAAAGAGAAGAAGGTTGTAGAGCAAGAGGTAGACCAAGAACAAGATGGAAGGATAACATCAGAGAAGCTCTACAACAGCACGATGTGCCTATGGTCGAGGCGACCAGAAGAGCCAGAAACAGAACCTTATATCTTCCTCGACACCCACAGCGGTAAAATAGGAAGTGAAGAAGAAGAAGAAGAAGAAGAAGAAGAATGGAGCATAGGCCCACAACCAACTCACGCCAAGTTGTTCTATCTTTCGCCATTACATGGAGCTCTCCCCATGTCCTCCCCATCTTTCTAACTTTATTCTCCAGCTCTGTTCTCCATGTGTTTTTTGGCCATCCTTTATTCCTATGCCCCTGTGGGTTCCAATGCAAAGACATAGTTATGCTGTTCTCCTGTTTTCTCAGTGTATGTCCTATCCAACGCAGCGTCTTTTCCTCACCTCTTGGTCCACTGGAGCCTGCTTAGTTCTCTCACAAAGCTCTCCTTTAGTTATTCTATCATACCATTCAATTCCCTCTATTCTGCACAGACACCAGTTAAGAGTTTGAGGTAGAGCCAAGAACAAGTAGAGAAATGACATCAGAGAAACGCTATAACAGTTAGTTAGGTTATGTTTTCACAATCGACGTCACTGCACATTAGGCGTTTCCGTGCGTGCTCAATCCTATGTTTCAGCATCCACTTCAAAGTACTTCTCCTAATTGTTCCAATGAAACGTTGGTTATTGTGTCTCCTATCTCGGCTTTAAAGGTGTTGTTGACGTGTTTCATCGTGCTTTACTCCCATTTCACGCAATTCGTTTTAGTGTCAGAGATGTGTCATTATCCACTGGTTTGAGGTTTGAGGTTTGAAGTTTGAACAACGGTTCAACATCATGGCAATCGGGTTGTGACCCATAAGTGCTCCGTTCTTCTTCTAACTCAAGTCCGAGTACGAAGAAGCTCAACACAATGCACAAGCTCTATAGCACCGGAGAGGATCTTGGAATACTTTGGGTAGTTTTTAACTCTAAATTTTGCCCGGGCAGAGCCGTTAGGCTTCTCTTTCGGATTTGCAACTGCCAAGGGATCTTTTACGTGTGCAACAATGCACACATGCGTCTGATCTCCCTACCGGGATACAAGGAGAGATTAATAGAAGTCCAAAAGTCCACGTGAAAAAATCCCAACCCTTACCGGAGATCGAACTCGGCAGCTCTAGCACTCGAGGCGGATACCATGCCTCTAAACCACGCAGTCTCCTCATTTTTCACTAACAGTAACAAATCGAGGCTGCATGAAGAGCAATAATCCTAGCATCTAATCCTCTACGACGTAAAAACCGGTAAAAGAGAAAGAAGGAAGATCGACGAGGAAATGGGGGACAATGAGGCTGAAGAAGAAGAAATTGAGTCAGGAGTTAAACTGCGGGTATAGGGCGAATAATCGGGCGAAATAACAAGAAAAAAAATCTATCGACATCAAATCGTTTATCTAGATGAGTATGCCACTATTCGACAATACTAATTGGAGTTTTTAAAAAAAAAAGTGTTTTAGGCGAGATGGTCGTCTTTATTGCACTAGGTATTATCTCAAAAGACTCCGTCACTCTCCGCAAAAACGCCTACCGAGCGCGTCGCACAAAACAGGAACTCTGTAGCGCAGGCGACGGTCTACAGGGACCGCCATAAATAAAAACATTGCTCATAAACTGAACGACACAGTCCGGGAAACGAGCACACGACCTTCAGGGCCCGAGGCAAACGGCTTGATCACTTCGCCACCGAGACTTTACTACGTCTGTTGTCCCGTTTTGTCATAGAAATAAGCGCGACAATAAAACATTCACTTATACAAGTATATCTGTAGACGTTATCAGATTTTATAGTTTTAGATAATTTTAATGGCTGAAATATGTTTTTGGGGAATTGTTCTCCCCCTCCCCCTCGACTATTTCTTGGCATATTATGGTTCAGAGTTTATTACTATTGTCGGCCCGGCTCGCTAGCGCAGATAGATAAACCGGACTGCGCGGCGACCAACTGATGAACTCCTTGTGGTCCGGGGGTAGGCAAAAAATCCACATTCCTCCCAGATTTACGGTATCTATCATGGAATCACACCCGAATGGTTGCGACATCCATAGTACCGAGGCAAAGAGTTAAAAACTCGTGGTTTCTGAATTTTTGAAAAAAAAATCTATTGTCGAGCTTGAAATTCATCCATTTACCCGAGTGGTTTAGAAAAAAAAAAAGAGTTCTATGGTTTAATTGACGTACTTGTGATGTCCTGTTTTCAACTCAAATTATTAATAGAATGTCCTTTTTTAAGCTCAAGCTGTTATGGTATTGTCTGCTGTCTCATATGCTTAAAACCTTTCATGCAGATATAAAAATCCGCGAATACTCTCATCACCTGTTCTTCTTCTTGCACTTTTTACTATTTTATTTGAAAAAAAAAAAAAAATCGTTCGATTAACCTAAGATGTTCCCGTTTTTTTTTTTTTTAGGGATCTGGCAAGAATATGGATCTTGATGATTGCTTGTTGTCTGTGATAAGCTTGTTTCGTTTCTAAACCAACTCATATGATATTTTTTATTTGGCGGTGTGTTTGGACGGGGAGATGGAGCGGCGGGATGGCAGTGGGTCTATTTATGACCTCTCCCCCTTCTTACAATGGAGCCTCGGAATCCACATGGGAAACTGAGGTAGAGAAAATTGGGGTTAATGAAATTTGTAGCTAAAGCTTAACAAGTGGAAGTGGGTAAACACGCAACAATCGAAAGTTTTAATTCAAGTCGTTGTCAACAAGCATCACAATAAGAAGAGAATCCTAGAGAGAATTCTGATTGCAAATATTTCTTTGTAGATTTCCCAGTATTTCTAATGTTTAAATTTGTATGTCTCAATCATCAGATAATAACAATTTTTATTATTGGTATTACTGTGCTCTTAAACTCAAACGTATTATAGGACACCACCCCGCCGCGAAGACAGCCTTCGGATGTAACCGTTCATAGACATTCGAGGCAGCGCAGATGTGATGTTGGAGATAAAGGGATGAAAATATCCTGGACAGATATGTTGTTTTTGTAAATCAGTAAATTGACTTCCCAGCGAAAGGAATGCCGACTCACAAGGAGACGGTCTACATCCTTTACTCAAGTGGTGAGAAGGATATAAGTGGGGTATTTCGAGACGACTAGAAAGTTGGAGGGGAGAGAGGCAGGGCGAGACCGAGAGAGAGAAGGATTAACTGGGAACATGAGACGGTTAGAGAGTGTCAGGGGACAGAGGCAGGGGGACACCGAGAGAGAGAGGGGGATTAACTGGGTACATCGAGACGGCTAGAGTGTTGGAGGGGACAGAGGTAGAAGGGGGGGGGGAGACCGAGAGCGACAAGGATTAACTGGGAACATGAGACGATTAGAGAGTGTCCGGGGACAGAGGCAGGGGGAGACCGAGAGCGACAACTATTAACTGGGTACATGAGACGATTAGAGAGTGTCCCGGGACAGAGGCAGGGGGAGACCGAGGGGGATCAGGATTAACTGGGTACATTGAGACGGCTAGAGTGTTGGATGGGAATACGGAGGGAGAGAGAGAGAGAGAGAGAGAGGGGGGGGGATTAACTGGGAACATTGAGCCGGCTAGAGAGTTGGAGGGGACAGAGGCAGGGGGAGCCCGAGAGAGAGAAGGATTAATTGGGTACATCCAGACGGCTGGAGAGTTGGAGGGGACAGAGGCAGAGTGAGACCGAGAAGAAAGATATACCTGGGGTACATCGAGACGGCTCGAGATTTGAAAGGGGACAGAGGCAGGGGGATACTTTGGGAGAAGGATACAAGTGGGGTAGATAGAGACGGCTGGAGAGTTGGAGACGGGGCAGAGGCAAAGTTAGATTGAGAGGGAAAATTCGGAACAGTTTGACATAATGGCATGAAAGATCTAAAGATGTAAGAATTCATTAAAAACACTCGTGACAGAAAGCTGTGGATAAGACTTGACTACCAACGACACACGACATGCACTTTGAAAGGAAGAAATGATCTCTATTGCGTGCTGTGGCATAATGCCACGGGGCATGTACTAAAGGAGGAAGAAACATGTGCAGGAAAGGAAACAGACTGGGGGGAAAAATGAACAATCACGCCATTGTAAGGTATCACCACAGGTGTCACACGTCAGAGAAGCCTAAATAATTGGCATCAACGCTTTTGCTTACCACCAGATTGTTCCTGTTTTGTTAAGAGTGTACTTTAATGCTAACATAAACTGACAAGTGTGCAAAGTAGTTCTTATTCCCTTTCTGCCACCTCTCGTGCTAAACAAATCCTAATTTACCCACAGCTGCCCAAAACGGAAGCAAACGTCCATTTAATAAATTCACACTCTCATGGACATGTTCAAATGGGCGCAAGTTTACAGCATAGCCAAAGAGGTGACATCAACGCGTGCCACCAGACATCGTGTATCTAACCAAATCTTCTTCGCAAATTAATTGACCCGTCAAATCTTGCGGGTTCCTCGGAATCTGGGATTCATGATTATTAAACTGGCCTCCAGTATTTGCGTGGGCGTTGGAAGCTATTCATTGAGACGTAAATATCTTAGATAAACATTATTTTAGAGGCTTGTGTGACGATGGATTCCCAGATACAACATCAAAACATTCCTTAAACACAAACAAAATTAGATGTGTTTTTCACTGGCGTTTCTCTGTTTGCTGTGACTTTGGCGTACTTGTGAGTGGGATTACAGCTAGCAAACATTTAAGGTAATATGTATGTGGGATAACTAACGTGTAGCATGACGGCTGGATGACATTTGTATGTGATCACTAGAGAATATTATGTTAGGCTAGTGACTGCTACAAGACGTGGAGTCGTACACTTATTTAGGCAGTAATGTAGATACAGATGGAGGAACTGATAGAGATATTAAAATAAGAATACAAAAGGCAAGAGGGGCTTTCATAGCACTAGGGAATTTGTGGAGGTCAAAAAAAAATTAAAAGAAATACTAGACTAAAAATTTTTAATTCTAATGTCAAATCAGTACTATTGTATGGGGCGGAAACATGGAGAACAACCAAGGCAATTACTAATAAATTACAGACATTCATTAACTGGTGCCTGCGCAGAATAGAGGGAATAAAATGGTATGATATAATAACTAATGTAGAACTTTGGGAGAGAACAAAACAGGCTCCAGTGGATCAGGAGGTGAGGAAAAGACGCTGGCGTTGGATAGGGCACACACTGAGAAAACAGGAGAACAGCATAACTAGAATGTCTTTGCATTGGAACCCACAGGGGCATAGGAATAAAGGAAGGCCAAAAAACACATTGAGAAGAGAGCTGGAGAATGAGGTTAGAAAGATTGGGAGGACATGGGGAGAGCTCCATGTAACGGCGAAGGATAGAACGACTTGGCGTGAGTTGGTTGAGGGCCTATGCTCCATTCGGGGATAGAAAGGCAGAAGAAGAAGAAGACGTGACTGCTGGATAATTGGTGAAAATTTGTTGAGGTTGATGACATTTGAGTACTGTCGTGAAATGATAGCCATTACACATCGGTCTGTAAGGCTGATAACCTGTCTTACCTGTAACCTGCACAAAATTCAAACTTGGACTCGCCCAGAAATATATAGTCCCTTATATCTATATATATATAGGCCTGTATTGGACAACATTATTATGTCTGCCTTTTCTGGTTACTTTAACTAAACTCCACTTTTAAATGTATATCTCTTGGAGATATATTCAGGGAGTTATTTGAGGTTTCTTGGAAACCGATTTACTCCTTGCCCCAGTATACAAGGGACTTCTTTTGTACCAACGCCTGAAGTGTCTAAGTGACGCTATTCTCCTCGCCAGCTTCTCAAGCGTCCAGATGTGTTAATCTGTGCCTGTAAAAATTTCACTTTTCAAGGCAATCTGGAATGTCTCAGTTTTTACATATGCTTGGGTAAGTTAATTATAGTTTACGAGTACTTAGAATGATGTCTGTCAAGTAGTCACTGCTGTAGAGAAATCAGTATCGGCTGTGTGATCTCACTTAGTTCGACCGTTCTTGATCGCTAGAGTAGCGGATTCGAACGTAGATCTCCCACTGTACAGACTAAATAACTTATGCCCTTAATAAACCACCCATACTGGTAAAACTTAATACCCTTACAAAGATGTACGTTTGAAACTACTAGAGAATCTGTACATACGAAATGGGGACAGAATTGGGTCAGGGCTTTGTTAATCAAAGTATGTGTGCGCTTGACCCAGATCAATGAGTGCTGGGGCGGTTGGGAAAGCTAGTGAATGCAGGTACTGACAGTAAATATTGGTGTCTGTGTGCAGAGTGAGGGGGAGAGGGAAAGTGATATATGTGTTAGACCACTTTATCTATCTCCACTGTATATCTGACTTGCTTTCTCTTGCACTAAACAGACAGATAAATATAGGAGACTTATGTCTTTTGGTCTGGAGAGGCAATCTGAGGAATGAAACAGGAGAGCAAGGGTGGAGTAAGCAAATGTGGGATATGACTGATGCTTATTCTGTCTTTCCTGTCAAGATGTTACCCTCTTGGTGATGACTAATGTTGAGTTATTTTCTTGACAGGATGTATCTTTTGTAAAGAGCTAGCAGAAGATTCACAGTCCAACCAACACCCACCAACTATAACCCTGCAGTCAATTAACCCATCACATACTTATTGTCACCCAACGACCAATTGAGAAGACTGTCCTCCTCAAGATGGGGTACAATATAACCCAAACATCATCCAGTGCCAGAGCATGTGTGTAACTCAGGGACAGTACTGTGAGTTACTTGTGGGAGCAAGTTCTGTGTACCTATCAAGTTGATGTGTCCTCTATGGTGAGGTACTCTTCCATTACCTGATCCAGTTGAGCAGAATTACCAGGGTCAAAGACAGTCGATTCACCCGGAGCTGAGTGAGGCATCAACAGTGGAATTGGGATAAGTGAAGTTTATGTCTCGATTATGTTATATTCCCCACAGCTCCACTGGATTCCAAGGATGAATATATGCTTCCTCCAAGACTTTCTGACTGTTTAACTTTGGTTGATTATAGTCATTGTATTCTGGAATCCAGCTGTTGTGTTTTGACATCTACTTCACTATTTTCTATCTTGTACATGTTGTAACAAATACATGCATTCATTTTCATGGCTGACTTAGGTTTCTCTATGTCACCTTTTTAAGTGTTTAGCAGGTGTATGTATATGTATCTTCATTATATGTGTTAACATGGTTATGATAATGACTTATCATAACCTGGGGGCTTTCTTTAGAAAGTAGTGGGGGTGTCCAGCCAAGTGTGCCTAGAAATATAGTATTCATATACTGATATATTTTGTAGTGCCAATACTTGAGTTGCCCTACTCCAGAGATAAGTTGATCGTATATTGGCCACGGGGAATCCCTTAGACCAATACGAGCCAAACGACTCAACATAATTATCTCTGAGTGCTGTTGGTTCTGAAGGAGAAATCCTTACATTAGGCACGCGACAGGAGTGATTTGTGACAAGTACCATCACAAGTGTACATTATCTAAGGTGAAATTTTATTCGCATGTGAATTTTTTTTTTTTAACATTATCATTCTACTGGACGGGTTATACAGGGTTTCCAGTTTGTCCCTCCTTCCGTTCTATCCTGTGGACGTGGTGGTTCACCTAGGAATTTGCAGAAAGCTTAGTGTCTCTCTCCCCTCCACCACATTTTTTTCCCCCTCAACCACTCAACTTATAGATGCTCTATTTTTAAGTGTGTGTTTATACATTTTATAGTAATTCTTCTTCTTCTTCTTCTTCTTCTTCTTCTTCTTCTTCTTCTTCTTCTTCTTCTTCTTCTTCTTCTTCTTCTTCTTCTTCTTCTTCTTATTCTTCTTCTTTTTCTTCTTCTTCTTCTTCTTCTTCTTCTTCTTTTTTCTTCTTCTTTTTCTTCTTCTTCTACTTCTTTTTCTTCTTTGCGCTCGGTTTCGAATGCTTAGGTCAGACAGTCAGGGTGGGTTGCCTCTATGAACTCGCACGTCATCAGCAGGTCCTTCTAGGTTCCTCATAGGTGGCTGTGCACACTTTGTTCTTGAGGCTAGGTTTCTTTTCGAAGTTTTAGGTACAGTCGGCAGGTCTGCAGAATGTGCTCAGGTGCTTGTATTCCTGCCTGACATGCACACAGTGGGGACAGTACAATCTATATATGATGTATGTGGTAGTCGTGCCTGTAGTGTCGTGTTTTTACACGAAGAATTTTTGTATTTTGCTGTCTGAATGGGTGTTTTGTTTCTCCTTTGTTCCAAGTCTGTCTGCTAACTCATTTCATGGTATGCCGCAGTGAGCCGGGACCCACTGGTGAACGATTTGATTGTTTTCTGAGTTTGTTTTGCTAGCGGTCAGTTTTCTCTGTATGTCGTATCGTGAATCCCTCTGAGTCTCATAGAGGACTGACGTGCAGTCACACAAGAAACAATTTTGCTACTTTTAAGTTTTCTTTCCTCAAGCACTTTGGATGCACCAATAACTGACGTTTCTACTGTGGTTCCATCTTGCAGCATGATGACCAAACCAGCTCCGTTTTCCCCTGCTCCGTCCAATGGACCATCGGTGTATACATGTGCCCATTCGGCTTTGGAGTAAGAGTTGTAGACATGTACAAGGGTCATGCAGTACTAGGTCACATTCTTCAGGGTTTCCAATCTGTTATTATATTTTTTTTTTTTTCATAGCATTTCAAATATTTCCTTATACTAATGCGCCATTCAACAAATAATAACAATAGTAAAATAGAAGTAAAGGTCCCTTTGTAGTACCTTCCGATTTAGTGGGCAAATAGGGCTAGACCTATATTTTTTTTAGATAATCGTATTATGTGGTTTGTGATGTGGTCATCATCACACCGGCGGCCTTTACTTCCCAGAACTTTACCTGATACTAATTAAAGGCTGGGTCGACCAGTGAACTAAGGTCCATATTCGAAGAAACGAAAAGTCCAGCTTGGTTAGGACCTGAATCCACGACCTTCAGGTGTGCAGGTGATCGTCTAGCCGCTACACCACCAGTAGTCACTCCAGTAGTAATAGTAAAGATTATTACTTTAAGGAGCTGTGCTTACCCCTCTTCCCCTCCAACCCACCCCCGCCGGGCCCAAATATTTTACACTTGTCTTGTGGTTACTGTAATCCAGAATCAATCCCACCCAAAAAATAATAATGATGATAATAATAATAATAATAATAATAATAATAATAATAATAATAATAATAATAATAATAATAATAATAAATAAATAAATAAATAAATAAATAAATAAATAAATACAGTAAAATTTATCGAGAAGAATCTGATTTTTTTTTTTTTTTTTTTTTTAGTATCCAGAAGCCATGAGTTATTAACCCTTAGGCTCGGTATTATGGATATCGCAACCTTTCGGCCTTGATTCCATTTTAAATATCGTAAATCTGGGAGAAAATGTGGCTTTTCTGCCCACCCCCGGGAGTGAACCCGGACCACAAGGAGTTCGTCACCCGCTCACCGCGCAATCCGGTTTAGCCAATTACGCTAGAGAGACAAGCAGAAGAATCTGATAGGGTGAAAATAAAAGTAAAAAATCTTTGGTAAAATTAGGTTTGTTTCACGTCTTAGAGATCACATGATACATTGTAATGGGTCACATTGTGTAAACTGCGTTACCACAATGGTTAGTTTCTTGAGTGTCGGGCATAGGCACCAGAAACTGGGCTTTCAAGTCTTTTAAGGCCTCCCTCCCCAATCCCTCAAAGACATCAGTTTTCAAACATCGGAGAATCTGATTCAGCAATATCAGATAAAGTTGTAACATCATAAAAGCTGTACAGCACTTTCTGTGATATCGTTACAGCAATGCCAAATAAATCGGTCTGGCAATGATATAGAAACTTGTGTAGAATAGTCAGAGAAATCGACAAAACAATGACATGGACGACTAGACAGACATGTCAGAGATACCGGTACAGCTATGTTAGAGAATTTCACACAGATATCAGAAAAATTATTAGCAAAATGGTCCAAGAAACATCCACAGGGAATGTGTTATAAAAATAGCAGACAACAACGGTACAGCAAACGGTGAAAAAAATGTACTGCAGTGATAATTAAAGCGGGCATACTTTTGGACTACACCACTCCTCCTCTCCCCTCCCCTTTCTCTCCCCTTTCCCCCCTCAGACATGGTTAGCTTCCGTTCTCACAAGCCACCAGAAATAACCCCACCAAAATGATGCCTGTAGGGAGAGTTCTGGATGAGACACGCGAACATTTCTGTCTTAATGGTGGAATACTATAGGAGCAAAGTCTGGAACAATGCATCGCTTATGTGTGAATACACAGAAAGACATTAAATTGAACGTTTGAGCAAATATGTATGAATAGTTTGGCAAATCGATGGGTCGATAGTCGTGCTTGTCTGCTGTGTAATTGCGTCAATGATTCTCTAAGTTTAGCTACTCCGTTTAAAATGTGGTACGGTTGCATTGCGTTGTATTAAGGAAGTAAACTTTCGTTTAAAAAAAGAAATAAACAAAACACTTTCTAAACTCTTTGAGTATGAAACAACTAAAGTATTTTTTTTCAAGCTGATACATGGTCAAGGACACTTTTCTACACCTTTAGGAGTGTTGGGCAAATAGGGCTAGACCTAATTTTTTTTAGACAAATCGGCACTTGGTGGATAATGTGTTCAGCATCACGCCTGCCAGGACTTTACTTTGTATCCACTCAAGGCTGGGTCGACCTGGCAGATGGAGTATTTTTTTTTAATGAGGATTTGACTCACAATTTGTGGGCCCGCAGGCGATTATCTAGCCTGTACACCCACCTCCTGTATTACGTCTTGAAAGAGATTGTTGTCTACATCACATTCCAACTGTATTATTCAGTACATGCCTGGCTTGAGACACTCATTAATCATGTGCCGCCTACACAAGAAAGGTCGTCAGAAATGGATTTCAAACTCGTTGTTTCTCGTCCTGGCTATATACTAAGTGAAAGTGTTCTTTTCGGCATTTTTCAGCCAGTTGAATCTCTCTGCCTATCGATTTCTAGTTGATATTTGTCGTCAGTGTGTGTGTTTTGTCAGCTTCAATAAAGGTCATTATTGTTTGTCTGGTCAAAAACTTGCCTTTGATTTGTAAACAATCACCTTTTTAGGCTACTAGCTCAAATTTTGCACACTTGATCTTTGAGAATGATGTGCAGTGTGATGCAATAGTACTCCGTTAAAGATATTTTTGGTTATACAAACGTTAGTCTCCCCATTTACACAGTGTTACACACTAGCTCATTTCTGACTGGTCGACCTTCAGCCTAGTTCACTTCTGATAGGTCAACATTGAGCAATGTTTACTTGCCACAAGGTTACGGGGGTTTCCCGCAATGCCGTTGATATCGCGTGCTGTACATTTCAGCACCCCAGCGCCTTTAACTCTTTAAAAATTTCGACAAACTGGGTTTAACACAAAACTCCTTTAGAGGGTGATGAAACCTTTGTCACATGTATTCTTTTTCTCCGAATAAAAACGTAAATGCTAGACAGCCCAGAAAGCAAACAACAGACCGGCACACCCGTCACCTGCAGGATGGTAGACCAGCCCAAAAGAATATGAATGGAAGGTCACCTGCTATGTTTGGGGAGACTGACGTTTGTATAACCAATATTTTAGTTAATAACTTATGGTTTCAAAGATATACTAATTATCCTTTTTTTCAAAAATTTGCAGGTAGAGAATTCGTGTAATCACCGTGACGTCAAGGAGGGTCAAACGTATTGTGCGTGCATTTCGTTTTGGTACTTGAGATTTTGATCATATTCGGGGGGGGGGGTGGAAGTGGGGCGGGGGGGGGGGGGGGGGGGGGGGGCCAAAAAAGAAAGGGGGGGGGGTTGTCAATAATTTCGTACAGACTTGATAAATCGAGTCGCATTCTCTGTTTATCACATAGATAACGTTTTGTTTACAATCTAGTCATGAAAACAAGACATTATGTCTTTTGTTTTTGTTTAATTTTGAATTGAAAAATGTGATTGATAAAGTGTAATTATGATTGAATAGGTGGACAATAAAAGCAACAATTCAAAAAACAAATCTTCTTTTTTCTATGCATAACATAATTAATGTGCAGTAAAAAAGAGAAATATTGCTTTCTTAAACGTTTTTTTAAATCCCAGAATTCAGATAATTCTCTGTACACATTTCATCTACAATATTATATCGTTGATAATAATAATAATAAAAATATTTAAAATAATATTAATAATAATAGCCCAGGAAGCCTAAATAACAGCATCTAATGAGTACTGCGTTGTCTATTGTATTAGCCGTTATCTGTATAAACGTTATTTAGTTGTTTTATACGCATTTTCAGAGTAATTACGGCATATGATTTTTTTAAAGGAGTCCCACGCTTGTTATTTATTTTATAACATTCTTGTAAAGCGATTTATTTAATCTTAATATCCTGTAAGCTATTTGAGAGCTTTGTTTTTCTGTTTGGAGCAATCATTATCTAATGCCTTGAAAATTAAAAAAATATATATTTGTTTTCAATTATTTTTTAACATATTTTCTGTGAAATTTTAAAATAATTTACTAAATATACTTTTACACACTGTCGTTTAAATGCGGCTGAAATTGTTCGCTGGTACTTTTTACCTCAGTCAGTAATATTAGTCTCATACCCTGTGTCCCTAGACGCTTTACATTTGATTATTTCTGTTTTAGCGAAATACAGCATTTTCTTAGGGTGTTCACAAGAATGTTGTTTTTCGCCAAAACAGAAATGTGTTGAGTACATGGCAGCTTCAGATATTCACATTCCCCTCCTGGGTTCCGGGGAACCATTGTAGGGGAAAACAATAATATACCTACTGCCTGCCCAAAGCATGTCATTAGAGTCAATTAATTGGGTGCTTCTTTCGAAGTCAGAGTACATCTGCCTGAGAGGTAAGGAACTAACAGCCTGAATGCAAATGAGTCTGACCTCGAGACGGATGTAAAGCACATTCAGGTTCTAGACCATAACTAGTCTAGAAGTGGACGAACAACCAGAACTACTGGCCGGAGTTTGTAGTCAGTGAACGCGAAGAAGAAGAAGAAGAAGAAGAAGAAGAAGAAGAAGAAGAAGAAGAAGAAGAAGAAGAAGAAGAAGAAGAAGAAGAAGAAGAAGAAGAAGAAGAAGAAGAAGAAGAAGAAGAAGACATTCACATTATGATTAGATGATGCCAGTAGCCGAGACGTACAACATAACAATGTAAACATAGGGGGGGGGAGGGGGAAAGGTGGAAAAGGGGGGGGGGAAACGAACGAAGAACAAACTTTATTTTCAAAGGGTTACAAACTGGGAACGGAGGTCCATCTGACATGCGGCCTTTCTAAGCACTTATTTTTCAGAGTACCAATGCCTGTTATCAATAATGCATGGCCCAGCTCTCTAGCGTAGTTGGCTGAACCGGACTGCGCGGTGACCGGGTGACGAACTCCTTGTGGTCCGGGTTCACTCCCGGGGGTAGGCAGAAAAGCCACAATTCTCCCAGTTTTAGGGTATTTACAATGCAATCACGGCCGAAAGGTTGCGATATCCATAATACCGAGCCTAAGGGTTAACAACTCATGGCTTCTGGATTCTAAAACAAAACAAACAAACAATCAAACTAAAACAAAACAAACAAACAATCAATAATGCATGTTATGGATGTAATAAAGAAATATACATTATAGAATAATGCATACACACATCATGTGTACACAGTCTTACACACTCAAACACACACACACATACACGTATACATACTCTTACATTCTCATACATGCACACTCATATACAGACATACGTAATACATACATACACGCATTTACATACCTACAAAACCATAAAACACACACATATACATACATAGAAATACATCCACAAACATAAAACATACACACATACATGCATAGACATACATGCACAGACATACATGCACACACACATTCCATACATACACACCTACACATGCATGAATGCATACACACACATACAATCACATACACAGACACCGACCTACGCCCACAACCACACATATACACTCACGCGCATAAATGAGATACAGAAGAAGATAATTTTAAAGAGACTGACTGACAGCTTAAGACAGCTCAACATACCAAGCAACAGAGCGCGCCCTGGCTCGGCTACCTATCACTGGTTAAACTTCGACACCTAGCAGAACAGAGTGGCTACCGAGAAAAGAAGAAGAAAAGACAGGAAAGATAGGTAGCAGCATTAAATAATGTGAATTAGCTCAACTTAAGGGTAAACAAAACCATCATGTGATCTAAGGTATGCCCCTGTGTCACCAAAGATATGCTGCTAGACAACTGTTTCCCAACGTGGGGTCTATGCCCCATGGGGGAGTCAAGCTTGATTAGTGAAGGGAGGAGAGGTTGGAAGGCGGGAGTTTGGAATTTGATTGTTAAGTGGCAGGAGGGGGAGAATTCGAAAATGGACTCGTCCAGAATTTAACTTACATTGGTGGGCCTACGAATTTCAGAAAGGCTTTGGTGTAGCATGGCACACACACACACACACACACACATACACAAGATATGGAACAACTGTGAAAGACCCAAGTTGTATGGGTCGATGAATGATGTGATTAACATCCGGGCGGTGACTTTTACTTCGCTGGACATTTCCTATTCCGCATTTTAGGCGGGGTCGGCCTGGATGTCCAGAAATCGCTAAGTACAGGGAGCTCTTTAATATTCGACCTAATGTGAGGGGAAAATTAGGCTGAATAACACAAAAGGTGAAATATGTCGGAGCCCTATAAATGCACGTATTTAGTTTCTAACCCACTCATATAATAAAAAAATAAAAAAAAACGCTTTTTTTATACACACCCAAAAAAAAAAAAAATCCGCTCTACATCATTTTTTGTACATCTTAGTTTAGGCTAGTACTTTATGAATGTTTCTTAAATAATTTAATATACGTCTGAAATATTTATTACGGAAAAAAGGAAATCCACAAATTTAACATATAGTTCACATTTTAAGACATTTGTAATTTATAATTTAACTGCAGGAAAAATAAAATCAGATGACGCCCGCTTGCAAGGACTTGACAAAATAAATTCTTATGTGTTTCATTACCGAGTTTTTTTTTTTTTTTCTTTAACATTGCGAATTTAGATAACGTCGTGAATGGGGATTCCGGTGGAATCACCTTGTGCTGTAGTTAGCATCATGTTCTACGGGTGATACCCGACCGTCATCCAGCTACTGTAGAATACGTAAACGGTAGAAACATCCTGAACATTGGTACACTGAATGTCAGAACTTCTTCTTCTTCTCTTCCACCTTGTACCTCATCGAAATGTCGGGGGGAGATGTAATGTTCGTCGATGCGCTCTGTAAAGAGTACTATTAAGACTGATGTTCGTTTCTGTATGGCTGTTCTTAATGCCATCACGCCATCTTTTCCGAGGTCTTCCACTCGCTCTATACCCGTTGTAACGTTTTAGTGTGGCTCGCTGTGGCAGATAGTACCAGGGCATTCTTGTTAGGTGTCCAAACCACTTCATTTGTTGTTCTTTAATGACCTGTAAGACTGGCTTTATTCCTAGCATTCGTCTGATTAAGTGATTGTCAGAACACTCTTACAAATCGGAAAGTTGGATAACATCAAGATGGACATGAAGAGAATGCACATCAACATATTAGGAATTATTTAAATGCGATGGCCAGGAGCAGGGGGAGAAATATTCAGATCAGCACGCAATCATTTACACAGGGGGAAGTTAATACAGCAAGGGAGTTGGTATTATTTTGGATCCAAAGAACTCAAAAGCTGTGAACGGATTTTGGACAATAAAAGATGGAGTACTGTTAGTAAAACTTCTTGACAGACCGTTTAACATAAAAAAGTACAGTTTTTGTGCCCCGACAGCAGATAGTTCAGAAGAAGATATTGACGGATTTTGTTTTCTTTTTTTATAAAGCGTTAGGCATGGCTGTTTATCAATGCAAAAATTGTGAAGTAAAGATGGTGCCTAAACGCGAAAATAGGAAGTGAAAAAAAAAAGTATATGGAGTAACGGGTGGCTATCGCTCAGTAGAAAAGAATGTGAGAGGTTACAGATTAATAGCATGGGCTGTAGTCGCACAGCATGATAATAGGTAACATCTGGTTTAAACACCATCCTCGAAGATTGTGAAGTTGGAAAGTTCTAGCCGTAATGTCCGCAATCAGATTGATTATAATTTGATTTCAAGAAGATTCCGGAAAAGCCTAGTTGGAGCAAATACTAGACCAGATTGACTGCTTTAGTGATCATGTTTCAGTTTTGGAAAGATTAGGAAGAAACTAAAGAATATTAAGAAAACGTCACAAAATCAAGTTAAATTTATGAATACTTTGAACGGATAAAGAAATTAAGGAACAGTACAATGTCACAGGACAAAACCGCTATAATACAATGGAAATTATACAGACTTTTGATGAACAGTGGAATATGTTGCATGATCGACCACGCCAGTCGAGGCACCTGATGATAATGATGATGATGATGATTTTTTTTTTACTGGACTGGACACCTAAGGTGGATAACCGCAAGCCGGACAATCGATGTTCATTTATATTTGGATGAATCACGTTTAAAAATAGCGATGTTTTTTTTATTTTATTTTACTAATGATTCCTTTAATACGTGTGGCGTTAGAAAAAAAAATAGTTATCCACCGGAGTGTCGCTTTTTCTGTATAATTTTAACTAATGTAGACATTATGACGAAATGTCAGACACCTGTTTTCGTTGTTGTTAATTTAATCCCACAGTTTCTTTTCTTTCACTCAAACTTTTGAGTTCTTTGAATATACTGAAGTGATCCCCTTCTCATCACGTGCCCAGAGAATGAAAATTCTCTATTTTATGCAGGTAATTACTTCTCTTCGTTACATATTTTCTTTCAAATACATATTTATTACCATTGTTATCTGTCCATAATGTTTTATTATCTTTCTATGAAACTTAATTTCTACAGCTTCACGGAAAATCTGCATGATTCATTTCGACACGCACGTCATGCCTTGTTCTGTTTAGCTGTTTAGAAATCGTTCTCTACTCAGCTGAAAGAGACAAATTGCGTAGAATATATTGAATCCTGTTGCGTAGACTAGTCTAAATCCTGTTGCGTAGACTAGTCCGAATCTTGTTGCCTAGACTAGTCTAAATCTTGTTGCGTAGAATATTTTGAATTCTGTTGCATAAAATATAATAATTATGTGAACCGCCATGGCGTAGCGGCTAGATATTGGCCTGCTGGACAAATTTGTTAAGTTCAAATCTGCATTATGCGAATTATTTCCTGCCACCGACACCTACCCCCCCCCCCCTTCTTCCTGTTTTCCTTTTTCAAAATTGACCTTGGCTGCCAGGTCGACCAGGCCTGAAATGGGGGAGCCAAGTAATGTTCTGAGACGTAAAGACGATAGGCACCTAGATCCTCCTTCGTGTGACGACTGGTCTAAAAACATAATATATATTCCATATGCGTAAAATGCAAAGGGGTAAATGCCTGTTACAAGTTGGATTGCTGAGTGTTTAGATAACTGGCTCGTTGACTGTTTTGCTGCTGGTATCTGTACGTATGAAACCCGACTGTGACTCACCTCATCCTTGATGTAACACAACATAACTCTTGACCCGCTAGGTTCGAGGAAGTGAATTGATGGATGCACTATGCACAAACCCCGCAATCTTTCTCTATCACCAGCTTGTTAAAAGGTAAGTCTTCCTTTTCCACACCCTAATGTTTATTAGGCATATTGTGCTAGACTTATATTCTATCGACAAATCTGAACTCCGTGGGTAATGTGGTCATCACGTCGGCTGCCTTTACTTTCCAGAACTTCACTTCGTACCCATTAGGGCTAGGCTGATCTAAGGGTCAACTTTTTTTTAAAGTCCGGCTCCCTCAGGAGCTGAACCCACGACCTTTGGATCCACAGGCGAGAGTCTTGTCGCTACACCACGACGCTTTCCCGCTTTTTAACAAGTGTATAATTATTTAGTTTCGTCCTTTTCTTGATGTTGTCATTCTAGGCTCTTCTTTGCCCTCACATTCCACCTCCCCATTTTGTTTCTTCCCTCTTCGACACCCCTCCCCCACCCCAACCCCACATCCCCCCTCCTACCCTCTAATGTTTGTTGTGGTAAAAACACAATCACATCATCCTAGATGCATTGCACAAATCCGAAATACTTATTTGTCACCTAAGATGTTTTAATTAGCGCATCGGTAACGGCTAAATCAAGTTGTTGTTCGTCCATCAATGATGATCAATGAATATGATGAGTAAATGATTGGATGAAAGTGACTTGCGCAAAGACCTGGATTTAAGTAAGGAAGAGTCGACCTCACTCTCTCACCTGTGTTCATGCTGATCCAATAGCATGACAATGTAGAGCGAGACGTTTGGAAATGGACCTAGGTGCAGTGGATGACCAAGTGGTCCTAAGTGCCTTGCCTTACTCGAAGCTTCCACCTTGCCTGCTAGTATTCATCGCCTTCTTGTCCGTTGAACCATTTAGAGGTTTCATCCACACAATCGCCGAGTTCAGTTTTTGCATGCACGGTAGGCATATCCCTACCACCGAGTAGTTTAGAACCAGTTTGGCTACCCTCTCCTGGTTTAGCCAGCCCGTCAAAGCTGTTGTCCAGGAGGTGGCCGCTGTCGCATGCTGACAGCTACTGGGAGCCATGGCCCAGTGGTGGTGAACTGCCCTAAGGAGGACATAACGGTCACCTTGCCAGAGGTGCTACTAGTATACGACACCCCAGACCTCCCCTTCCCACCCCGACCCTATTCCCTACTATGCTACATCAAGCTTGGTGTCACCTACAGTCCCGTTTATGTAATGTTCTAGTTTGCAAAATAATCATAAAACAGGGTTGTGATATTTTCGCGTGAGTGATTACTTAGATTCTTTCAATCACTATATGCTAAAAAAAATGTGCTTTAAACCGTCGAGCTGAGAACTTCGTTTCAGGAATAGGAACTTTATTATTAGCACTCGATACTCACCATCTTCAGCAAAGTTCCAATACCGATAGCGCCAATACCATTCTGATTATCGGAATGTTGTCATTCGGTCAGTTCCCTTTGCCACACCCCACTGCATCGTCATCTCCGGACACTGGTGATCTATACGAATGTGCTCAACTTTTTTGTTCTTTGTTGGTCTAAATTTAACTATGTCTATGCTAATGTTTCCATAATGAGTTTCTGGGGATAATACTTTCCCTAAGTTTCGGAAGCTGAAATATTTTGGTCATAAAATGCGCTATGGCAGATGGGAAAACATAATACCAAAAGGCACGGTGCCAGGAGGAGGGGCAGGGACTGACCAGCATGAAGATGGGCACGGTGCCAGGAGGAGGGGCAGGGACTGACCAGCATGAAGATGGGCACAGTAGATTAGTGACTCCTTAAAAATAAAAGTACATGAGGCGGGAGGACTGGCGAAAGACCGAGTTTCTTTCAGGCAGGCCGTGATGAGAGTGACGTTCTTCAAAGGACCTGCTAACTGATGACGAAAGCTAGATATCACTACAATCATTGCTGCACTTTTTTTGTACGCTTAGTTTGCTTGAAGCTGTTGTGGCGGCTTTAAGAGGATGCAGTTAATGTAGTTGAGCAATAGCTTTAATCGCATCAAGGAAGTTATTATTGAAGTCTTCATAGAAAAGCGATTTATTTATCTTAGTGTTGTTAAGCAGAGAGAAACCTCGTGCTACAGCTGCATAGTAATGAGGTAATGCAAGCATATTAGGCAAACATTTCGATACTAATTGAAAGCAATTTTCATCTCCACAATTTTTGTCTGAAATTGTAAGCCACACTTTTCTGGTTTTGTTTCTTCATTTGTTGGTCGATCTTGCACAGTTAGTTCCCTCTATTCTTTATCTAATTGTTCATAATGGTCTTCTCTAAAAAGGCTGGGAAATTGCCAATGGCAAAGCTCAGCGGTTCTGAACCTGCAGGCCGCGACCCTTTTATGGGGTCAAACCAGCCTTTCACAAGGGTCGCTTAAGACCATCAGAAAACCCAAATTCATTGAAGTTATAAAGGAAAATAATTGTTTGGGTGTCGCTACAACATAAAGGAACTGTATTAAAGGGTCGCTGCCTTAGGAAGGGTGAGAGCCACTTGCGAAGCCGATGTCGCTCTTCCTTTAGTAGCACATTTTTGCCTCCAGTGTTCAACGCTAACATTTAAAGTATTGGTGCAAAAATTTATAGAAATGCACCAAAACACAGGTGTCATCAAATCAACTGTTTCAATTGAACTTTTCTATGTTCGAAATATAATTAATGTTCACCTTAACTCCATGTGCACATGTAATGACGCAGTTTTCACTAGCTAAGCAAAGTCACTGGTTACTTTTCCTCTGATGATAGGTAAGTGTTAAAATTTTGCCAGATCATAGATTATTGTTGCCTGTTTGGATGATATGCTTTGCTTTATTAATGGCGCTTGTGTTTTGGCCATAGTAAATTTATTCTCAATATTTCATTGTAGAACTCTCCATATTTTGAGGGAGAAATCTGAGCACCTATGGACGTGTCTGGAATTCAGTGAAGTGAGCCCAAGCATAACTCATAGCGTAGTAAAAATGAGAGCACACAAGTTACAACATTTAGCCCGGAAACGTCACTGTAAGGCTGATAAAACCTTAATCTGGTTCTTTGCTCTGACAGTTTGTATTCCCCTTACGGATGAACCTGTCCAGACAAGTTAAATGTCTGTTGAAATAGGGTCAAGCGCGGCCAGCCCTGCTCTCCAAGGCCTTGTGGTATCTCTACAAGTAATAGATGTGTCTACAAGCATTTTTGGAAAATGTGTTGACATATTTACAGACGAGACCTCTTAATATTTTTTTTACTAACGAGATTATGTCAAAGCCGTACATGAAACAAGTGCGAAGAGAGAAAACGTTCAGAAGCATCTATATTAGTAGTGTGAGTCGTGGCATAGCTTTGGCAAGATCTTGGGTTCGAATCGAATCGTCATTAAGTCGAAATTTTATATCTGTTCTGTGCTATCTAGAACTGAAATGTTAAAGAAAAATTTTCAGAAAACACCCATCCATCCATCCATCCATTTATGAAAAACAAAACAAAGAACAAAACAATGACCACGTTTAACCTACTGCGAACAGTATAGGTTATAATCATGGTCTCGTTTCTTTGTGCCAACTGTGTTGGCTAGGAAATGTTACTTGCATCAAGACTAGTGACTTGGACCGGTACTCTAGTACCTAGTTAGAGTTCTTGGGGTGGGGGCTAGTATACACTATGCACAATCAAACACATAAATGGACATACATGTACAATTGTTCACACACACATACACACACTCACACACACACACACACACACATATATATATATATATATATATATATATATATATAAATTTATATATATATATATATATATATATATATATATATATATATATATATATATATATAATATATATATATAATAATAATATATATATATATATATATATAAATATATATTTATATATATATATATATATATATGTGTGTGTGTGATTGTATAGCATAATATATATATATATATATTATATATATATATATATATATATATATATATATATATATATATATATATATATATATATATATATATATTAGGGCTGTACCGAATAGTGATTTTCCCTATTCGGTCGAATACGAATAGCGGGACCAAAAATTCGGCTAAATACGAATACAAATATTGTATCATCAGCATCAGGTGCCTTGCCGACTGGCGTGGGCGAGTATGCCTCGCCAAAATCTGCGATCTTCTGCAGCATGTACTAGTTCGTGTGCTGACACACCTCCATGCCATGCAACAAGAATGTAAAGAATCTTCTCTCGTTGTCCATCGCAGTGTGTGCAGAAACGGGTGTAAGGTAAACACTATTCATATTCGGCCCGACCACAAGTATTCGGCCGAATACCGAATAGTTATTGGGTCCACTACTCTACCCCGAAGCGAATGCGAAGCGAATATTCGGTACAGACATAATATTTAAATATATGCAGAATGCATGCATACTCGTTTGCAAAAACATACATGCATAAATACATACACGCGTGCACGCCCACGTGAAAATACACGTGCTCTTGTCTGCACACATGTTTATGTATGTACACGTACACTCGAGGGAGACACCGTGGTGGACCAAATAGAAGAAGACGTTTGATACAATCATCAAGGAGAAATGGCTATTAAACAGAATCCTGCCATGAAAGCTGATGTGTTTGGGGTATACCAAGCCCCATGGTGGTCTGGAAAGAACAGTGGTGGAGGGTTCAGTTTCTGCGAAACGAGGCAGAGGCCTACCTCCGCCAACGTGGATAAAAGACATTAAAGATACACTGGCTATGAAAGTACACAGGCTGGAGAATTAATTGGAGAAAGGACTTTGAGGCGTACCGTGAACGGAGATCGACGTTCTGTAAGGGAAATGCTGATTGATTGACTGATTGATTGATTTATCTTGGCTTTCAATCCCAAGCAGCCTAAAATGTATATCAGGAAATGTCACGGAAAGTAAATGCGACTCGAATGATCATCACATAACTCATAGGGTATCAACTGGTCTATAGAAATGGGGGTCTGGAACCATATGCCAGATGCCCCAGTAGTTTATGAAATTCTAGTCATGTATTTGTTTCTGAGTTTATAAATGACAAGCTGGTATAACTGCCGTCTTAGAGCTTCCACCTGCTGGGTTAACAGCCCTACGACACTAAGAGCTGCTTCACGATAACAGCTGCAACAGGACAAGCCCTATATACCAATAGCTATCAAGTGATGTCTCCGCAATGAAGGCTTGCTACAATTAATCCCCAGCACGGTCTGTCTTTCATTCTGGATGTACACCCCTAAGACTCATATTCGTCCATCTCTTGATATTAAGCCACTTTTGTTTTTGGCCATCTCTTGCTCGTATAACTTTATCTTTTCTGTACAGTATGAGGTGTTTTTTGGGGTGTACGTATTTTTTTTTTTTCATACACCAGAGTCAGATACCTTATCTTGATGAAAGCGCTTTTAGAGATGGGAGTCTGTCCTTTGTTGGATAGCTGCCGTTTTGTATACTCGCCGTGTAGATCTCCGCCTGGGTTCATGGACCTCTGAACCATGTATTATAGCTCCAGGACTGCCACAGGGATCTTCAGTTTCACCTGTACTGTTCAATGTTTTTACGAGCAAGATTACCTGCCTGGAAACACCCGAAGTTAGTAGAATATTTACATTTGCAGATGATGTTCTTGTATATAGGAAGGCGAGAGATTGGATTCAAATAGCTGAAAGAGTTACATGCAAGAGTAGATCAGGCGATCGACTGGTGTACAGATATGAGTGCTGTAATCAACCCAGAAAAGGCAACGGTCCTGTGGTGTTCTTAATACAACAGGATTGTTAGAGCTAATGTTCCCAGACTCAGTATAAAATGGCAGGGACATTAAAAGTGACAGCAGACTGCGGTACCTGGGAATCACCTTTGACAGAAGTTTGTCTTTCAAGGATCACAAAGAGAGGGTTGTTACAAAGGCTCAGTAAGGTCTTAATGTGCTAAAGATTATGGCAGCGATGGACATGGAGCAGAGAATGCTGTTAACACTATACCAGCACTTAAGCATCTCAGTTATTGATTTTGGATTGGGGTTACTCACTGTCTCGAAGAGTCATCTAGAGAAACTGGAGCGCATACAGAATGAAGCTATGAGGATGATTCTGAGATGTACAAGAGACACTCAGATTGTGTGCATGGAATTTATCTTTGCATTGCGGACTATTGCAGATACGCTAAAGGAGCTGCAGGCTAATTCATACCTCAAAGAAGCTGCAGACAAAGAACACTCTCTGTATGAAGCTTTGGCTGCAGGTAAGGGTAAGAGGTTAAAAATGGGAAAATTGTAGATGGCTCAAGCAGAAGACACATAAGACAAGTATGCATACTGAAGAACATTGGGTGAGGAGATTAGTGGGTCAGAGTACGAGAGGAAAAGTCTGACCTGTGTAGGGTTATGATCACATTTGGCCGGGAATGACGAAGGTGGTTAGCGGTGGACTGGAGGTGGAAGTCCAGTGGTTGGTTCACGACAATTCACGCCAAGGTGATCTGATTATTTATACAGATGGTTCAGCGTTGAGGGGAAAGAGAAGTGCCCGGGTTTGTAGCAAAAGCCAATGGAGAATCTTGATTGCAAGACTAGCATACTAGTACTATACCATGATGCTAGCTGCGCAGACATGCTCTCAACAGCTAAACTATGAGGAACATGACACGTAATACTCTCTCTAGTTTAAGCGTTACCTAATGACGCATACACATGCGCTGTGATCACGCCTAGTGACTGAACTAGTTAGTTCGACAAAGCCAGAATAACGAACGACAACATGAGCTATACGGTTTCAACGTCTTGATCATCATTCTAACAAACAGGCAATTATATTCTAAAACTACAAAGATTAAACGAAATCCCCTTTTCTGGTACATATCACGAAAATCACCTCATCTCGTTCGGCACGATATATCCGACAGGCTGTCCTATGTTTTATGGGCGTCATGTTTGTTATTTTCAACGCTAAAGGCATTCTATATTTCCTATTCTGAGTGGTCAGCACATTATATTTTTCACGTTAGGGGCGGCCGGCCCTGTGTGTTACTTGCGTTTTCGTCTCAGAACTACAAAGTGCATACTGTGACACTGTGAAAAGTGAATTTTCTGTGGAACGCTTTTTCGTCTTTTTATAATGTTGGGGTAATGTTATGCGATGTGTGTGGTTCAGCTACCAAAAGAACGCAACAATTATGGCATGAACAACAATTATGGGGTGAACTGTTGTCACAACGTTGGTATCCATAACTAACGACACACTGACCATCATTTACAGGTTTTGACTTCATTTTCCCATCTCGGTTCCTTTTGTAGGTGTGTATGTCAACATTGCTGGCCACATTAGGAGAATTGTGTGAAAACAGAAATAAAAATTCCAAGAGCGAGAAAGGGAGAGAATGAGAGAGATAAAGGAAGAAAACATGATAAAATTATTTCCAGTCTTTTGTCGTGACATACAAATGTGTCGGTACACGAACTGACGGAGATCGCAAGATGTAAAGTCCTAAGATCGCCCATGTCAATCATATATATATATATATATATATATATATATATATATATATATATATATATATATATATATATATATATATATATAGGTTCAAAATAGGGCTAATGAAGATCAGGGTGGTACACTTATTCCTTTCGCCAAACACCCACACGAAAAACAATATTTGAGCAACCAACATGAATGGCAGAAGACACGGAAACGACTACATAAAATGATGAAGATATGGGGCGAAAATATCAATATAAATAAATCCCAAGTAACACATTTAAAATCTTTGCTAAAAATATCAAGGAGAGCATTTGGAGAAATTTTGTAACAGACCTAGCAGGGGAGAAAACACTACATAAATTCTTGAATTTGTACCGACAATGAAACGAAAAAGTACAATTCGTCAAATGCCAAACATTCAGGATTCAGACAGTAGAATATTAACAAGTGACAAGGGGAAAGGGCAAGAGTTTATCAGGCAGTATTTAATCCAAAGGGATAAAGACGACAAGACTGCGCGGCGCAACACTCTAGAGAATCTCATGCATAGCACTGTCATAGACAACCTATATGAAGACTTTGTGACTGTCATCGACATACAGGTGGCATTTCGAGGCAGCAGAAATAATGCTCCGTAGCCAGACAGTGTACGCCAAACTACATCAAATTGTTAAAAACTGAGGACAAACTACAAGTTGTGAGGGACTTTGATGATAACATCTAAATGTCTAATGTACCAGATGACTGGCTACACAGCCATCTCAAAGCATTTCCAAGACTAGGCAGGGATTCCACACAACTCAACAGTTATAGAATCATTACCATGCAAATTTTGCATGGCACAGTGCTTGAAAACATTGTGGCGGATACAGTGATGTCACACTTAGAAAGAATTGTCACGCTCTCGGACACCATGGTTATCTATAGGCCATCAAAGCAACATGAGACAATGCCGGTACGTTCGTATATGAGGTGTATGAAGGATTTCAGCGACAGCAAGAAACAGTCACTGTTGCGATTGAAGATGCCTTTAACGTCGTTGACTTCACATATCTTATGCATTGTGTGTTGGACAGTGTGAACCTGTGGTTGGCCAATTGGATGGGACAGCATTGTTGGAAAGAACAGTGGTATTTTGTTTAGAAACATGGAGGTCGGATCCATTACGCATTTGCTCAGGCCTTCATCAAGGATAACCATTGTCACCTGTCTTGTTTAACGTTTAACAAGTGTGGGAAAAAATACACTCTTCTGGACCAGGGCGAACTTTGACATTTGCAGATGATGTCCTGATGTATCGAAGCGGGTCGGACAGGCACGACATGACCAGAGACTTACAAAGTGAATTTCATGAAATGACGGAGTGATGTGAACAGACAGGGTCAGGCTGGACCATAAGAAGGCTAGTGTTCTGTGGAGCTCATTTAATAACAAGATTGGAAAGGGAGACCTGCCTAGCATATTCATGACGGGTATATATGTCGAAAGAAGGGATATGTTAAAATATTAGGGTTTGAATTTTGATAGACGCCTGTCATACAAAAATGACGCGGAGCAGGCCGATCAAATTCAAGCCTGGCCTTGCTGCAATGAAGACGATGGTGGCGACAGACATGAAAAACAGGATTCCTATTGGTCTTATTGTTCAACTATTTCGTCCTTTCAGTAATTGCTTACGGCGGACTTTTGCCAATTCCTCTGTCTCGTCTATTTATCTATTCGTCACCCCCTCCCCTGCTCCCAAAATGCATATCCCAAAGTTTTGCTTTTTGTATTAAAAGCCTGATAGAATGCCATTCTCGTGTGCACGTGGTGGTTACAGCGCTTCTAGCGTAACAGCAGTTAGGCGTGGTTTTATGTCATTTTGTAAGCGCATTTGTGGTTGTGAATTAGTATACTGTAGGAATAAACTCACAGGGAGCAAGTACAGCAGGGATCTACCAGTCGTCAGTAGAAATTATCCTCGTCAACGAGCGTTTCGGCCCACGATTCCTAGACGCTTTCGAAGGTGGGCCCACCTGAGTTCATGAAGCTCAGGGCTGGTTCCCTGCTGCACGAAATTACCGGATGGTGTTTTTCTTTCGGTTAGAGACAAGACGACTTGGTGGTTTGCAGAAGGTACTGTGAGATAAGAAGTCGTCGCAGCAGCCTAATTAGAACAGTCAGCGGGCCTGGACGACCGAGCGACAAGCTTACGATTGGTTTACCGGACACATGTTGGACTTTATTAGCAGGTGGCAGAGGATCACTGGCAGACAATTCGGACACGATGGACTTTCAAAGGGTGAGAAACCCTTTTCCACTAGGGACCCGGACCAGCTCACCGAGGCCCGTCCCCTACGTTGTTGCGTTGCGTCCAAAGCCAGCTCGAGGCCCTTTCGGCTGCCTCGCCCAGTTTTTTAAGTGTTCGTTTCCGTTCATTACCGTGCAATCCTAGTTCTTTAACCACATTGTAGAGCGAAGTGGAAACGAGGCCTCTCGCTCCCACTTCGACGGCAAAGACCCGTACTGTGTACGCCTCGTTTCTCCTCAGACCGGCTGCTAAATCACTGTATTTCTCGAGCTTATACGTGTGATTCTCTTCCATACGCGACTCAAACGGGACGGTCAACTCAATCAGGATGAGCTGCCGTTTTTGCGCAGAGTGGAGAACTATGTCAGGTCGCAGGCCGGTCTTCCGGATCAACGCGGGGTACCTTTCATAGCCCGGCAGATCAACCGCCAGTAACCAGTCCCTCGCAGAGTATAGCACAGATGGAGCGAATGCGTTTTGGTTGACCTTACCTTTTGGAACCTGCCCAGCCTTGAGGAAACGAATGGGGACGATGGTAGAACTGGCTCTGGCATTAGCCCTCATTCTAGCCTGGTCAACAACGGCTGCTAACTCATTTAGCACCTTGTTGTGTCGCCAGGTATATCGGCCTTGGCCTAGGGCTTTCCTGCACGCGGACAGGACGTGTTCTAGCGTCTGCTTCGCTTTACACAACGGGCAAGTCGGATCGTTAGTCGCAGACCATTTAACCATGTTAACACCGGACGGTAATACATCGTACGCCGCGCGAACGATAAAGCTCAGTCGCAGCGGGGTCATCCGCCAGATCTCACCCCATGTGAGTACTCTTGGCAATGCGCTCTCCAGGCTTACCCAATGGCCCTGTTGCGACTGCTGTGCTGCTTTCTGAACCCAAACCTCGTTTTCGTTGTCCCTCACCGTTTGTATTACCATGTCTTGGCGTTCTTTTGCTGAGGCCTTTGACCACCAATTGACCTTTCCGTGCCCTAGACCTCGACGGTCGGTTTGAGTGTACCCCATTATCTCCTTCAATTTTAGTGCATTCTGGACAGATTCTATCGCATCGAGGACCCTCCACTTCTGGCCAGTCTTTAGAGCGGGCTGGACAGCGATGACATTTGGGTCTGAAGACTCACGCAAGAGCATGGCGAGTCTTACTTTGCCAACTTTGAACTCTTCGGTTATCGATTTGAACGGAAGTACCAGCTTAGCCTGTTTGCAATACAGAGCCACGTCGGTCAGACAAGGCGGTGCACCAATCCACTTTCTTAAGGCTGTGTTGATTTTCTTCTCCATGGTTTCCACTGCAGTCATCGTCACCTCGTAGACTAAGAGTGGCCATAGGAGCTTTGGAATCAACATGAATTGGAGACACCATACCTTGAATTTCCCGAAAAGCCTGCAACGCTCGATCGCGAGAAGGCCTGTAGCCAGTGACTCGTGTATTCGCCGGACTTCCGCTCTATCAGATAACTTCGAATCGTAAACGCGACCGAGGCACTTCACCAGTTCATCCAGAACCGTGGGGATCTTGTTCCTTGCCACCGTAAAACTGGTTGCCGACACCTTGCCCTTAAGGATTGACAGACTCCTCGACTTATGCGGTTTGAACCGCATACCGCTCCATTGGACCACCGCGTCCAATCTTTTCAGGATCGTGCCGGCAGACTCCTCGCTGCCCGTTATTATAGTCGTGTCATCCATAAATGCGCGTAGTGGCGGCATCCAGTGATCCCCTTTTTGAAGGCCCAGTCCGTAGCCGGCCGCCCCGTCTAACATGATCTGCATGACAAACAGTATAGGTGAGATCGTACACCCCATAGCTATCCCAATCTGCAACTCAGTTCACCTCGTGGTAAACGTCGAGGTAGAGAAGAGCAAAGCGAACTTAGAGAAATATTGCTCGATCATTTGATTGATCTGTGCCGGTACGTGAAACATGCGAAGGGCTCGCCACAGTAGCCTATGGGGGACTGCCCCGTAGGCGTTGGGTAAGTCCAACCATATCCCGTGCAATTGGGTTCTCTCATGCTTGGCTCTCTGGATAGCCTCCCAAATCATGGTCGCGTGTTCAAGGCACCCAGGAACGCCTGGAATACCACCCTTCTGAACACTCGTATCGATGTACTTGTTAGCCATCAGATACTGTGTGAGCCGGCGAGCCATGACCGAGAAGAATATAATACCCTCGACATTCAACAGCGAGATGGACCTGAATTGGGAAAGACTCTTCGAGTCCTGCTCTTTGGGAATGTAGACCCCATTTGCCTTTTGCCACTCTGGACATATGTGATTGCGGATCCACGCTTGTCTCAACAAGACGTGAAGCATTTTTAGGATTTTCGGGCAGCGCTTGTAAAAAACGTACGGGACACCGTTCGGACCTGGGGCAGACTTGCCGCTGGCCCTTTTCACAACTTCCTCAACCTCAGACCAAAGGGGAGGTATCATTTTAAATGGTACCTTCGGCACCGAAGGCTGTTTGAGGCCGCTAAGGATCTCTGGATTGTCATCGAGAGGCTCTCTCCCCTTTTTGTCAGAGTACATCTTGCGTAGATGTAACTCAAGCTCTTCCTGACTGACAACCAGAGTCCCAGACTTCGGTTGCTCGAATAGACCTCGGGCAAACTGATACGGGTCCCTAAAGAATTTCTCTCGCTCCCTTTTGGTTCTCCGTCTGTTGTTACAGAAACGCTCGGCGCGACAGAGGGCACTGTGTCTGTTCTTTAAATGCAACCAGACTTCATACAGCCCCTCTTGTTCGCTGCCTGTAGCGGCTTTGAACCGCTTTCTGAGGGCATTCTTGTCTGCCCGACACTTCAGAATGTCCCTCTGCCTCCTGCTAGTATTCTGCTTGGCACCCGGCTGTGCCTTCTGCACTGTCCCGAACTCGCGGGAGCAGTGTTCATATATAACATCACCAAATTTTGTAAGCTTGTCGCCTAGCGACTTCTTGTTTAGATCTTGCTTAAGTACCTCACATAATGTAGCCTCCAACTTACACCACACCACCTTATCGCTCGCAGGTGGAAACCTGATCTTGGAACGCACTTCCTCAGAAATCATCAAATGTGCTCCTCCGCAGTCGACGTCATGGGCCTCTCCGGGCGAGTGGGGTTCACCCTGCCCGTCGTTCCCTGACGACTCAGAAACTACCACAGGAGTAGTAGTTTTGCGACGGCGTTTACTGCGTGGAGCACCCTCGCATTTCATTCTTCCGGCATGCGTTCTCAGACCATGCAACCCCGTGAAGCTCTTTCCGCATGTACAGAGCCAGCCCGGACGTTGGGCGAGTATCTGAGTCCGGGGGCTAGCATAGTCGTCACCGAGAGTATCAATTTGATTGGGCCCTTCATTCTCCCCCCCCCCCTTTCAGAGGGCCCTGGGGGCATATTTCTATGTGGTTGTACGAAATCGGAGGTATTATACTGTGTTAGAGGTGATCAACCCGGTCCACAGTCGACATCTGTCTCCAGATGTCAGTTTATTCCCCTGGCGATACCGGGGGGCCAGTCTTTCCATAGGTGTCACAAGGTCTTTTCCGAGAGTCACCAGTCTTTCCTGGTAGTCTTGTGGGCTAGCCACGTACAATAGGAATAAACTCACAGGGAGCAAGTACAGCAGGGATCTACCAGTCGTCAGTAGAAATTATCCTCGTCAACGAGCGTTTCGGCCCACGATTCCTAGACGCTTTCGGAGGTGGGCCCACCTGAGTTCATGAAGCTCAGGGCTGGTTCCCTGCTGCACGAAATTACCGGATGGTGTTTTTCTTTCGGTTAGTATAGAGACAGTTGTCTGTGGCTGTAAAGTAGCATACTATCGTATAGAGACAGTTGTCCGTGGCTGTGAAGTAGCATACTATCGTATAGAGACAGTTGTCCGTGGCTGTAAAGTAGCATACTATCATATAGAGACAGTTGTCTGTGGCTGTGAAGTAGTATACTATCGTATAGAGACAGTTGTCTGTGGCTGTGAAGTAGCAAACTATCGTATAGAGACAGTTGTCTGTGGCTGTGAAGTAGTATACTATCGTAAAGAGACAGCTGTCCGTGGCTGTCAAGAGCATACTATCATATAGAGACAGTTGTCTGTGGCTACGAAGTAGTATACTATCGAATAGAGACAGTTGTCCGTGGCTGTTAAGTAGCATACTATCTTATAGAGACAGCTCTCCGTGGTTTTCAAAAGCATACTATCGTATAGAGACAGATGTCTGTGGCTGTAAAGTAGTATCCTATCGTATAGCGACAGTTGTCTGCGGCTGTGAAGTAGTATACTATCATATAGAGACAGTTCTCTGTGGCTGCGAAGTAGTATACTATCATATAGAGACAGTTGTCTGTGGCTGTGAAGTAGCATACTATCGTACAGAGACAGTTCTCTGTGGCTGCGAAGTAGCATACTATCGTACAGAGACAGTTGTCTGTGGCTGTGAAGTAGTATACTATCATATAGAGACAGTTGTTTGTGGCTGTGAAGTAGTATACTATTATATAGAGACAGTCGTTTGTGGCTGCGAAGTAGCATTCTATCGTATAGAGACAGTTGTCCGTGGCTGTGAAGTAGTATACTGCCTATAGGCACAGTTGCCTGTGATTTTATGGTAGTAGACTAGCTTATAGACACAGCAGTTGGTGATTGGCTATTGGTGTACTAGCTTTTTTGACCTTGGCTCCCAGATCCATTAGCCTTGAATGGATATAAGGTAAATTCCTTGTAGGTAAATGCCATCAACGTGATGCTGACCACATCACAAACCGAATGCTGTCCACTCTTTAAAATATAGTTCTAGTACTACCTACCTAGTGCGTCAGAATGCGTACCAGATGGATCATTTTATAGAAGCATATGAACACCATAATGAATTGTGAAGTAGTCAGTATATTTGTTTCTAGACTCGGTGGTCCATTTGTTTCTTTCACCTTGGACAACAGTTTCTATCCTAGAAAATTTTTGTCTCTGGATGTGGAAATTTATTCTGGGGGATCAAAAATGCATTGTATCTTTTCCACAACTTGGAACACAGTTTGAGAAGCACCAACATTCAAAGACCATACTGTAAACAGCTGTAAAAACAAGATTGGATTTGGCTATAACCTATAAAGTAGAAAAACTACCAATCTCTAATCGATCTTTCTTAAATCAGATTAACTTTAACGGAAATAAAAAAAAGGTTGTACTCTAATCTTGGCTTGCATTTTCATAAATTTGTCTACGTCTGGACAAGTAAAACTTCCTATACAATATTTCTTGTTTAATTCTTATTTTACTAGTACGTTATGTTCTAATCATCTTAGCAAGAACATAACAAATGTTCAATCTATTGATAAAAATTTGATAAACAAAACGTAAACGAAGGTCAGCTTTACATACCCGGCTCTCTGCCCTTGCTAATTTCTCGCTGATATAGGTTTTAGGGCTTTCCATTTTTTCATTATGTGCCGAAGCCATTTAAATCTTCCTTTTTTTTTTTTTTTTTTGCGGCTGCCCAAGTATTTTTATGAGTTAATTTCAGTCCTCAAATCTATTTTTACGCGTTTTGTCTGTCACTTGTGTTTTCATTATTTTTCTATGCAATTACTTTTATGTAGTTTCCACATAATATTTTATGTCTGTACACCCCACTGTACACCAACCTCTTCCCCCTTTTCCATCTCCAGTATTACGTACTTTCTAGGTAAAGACGGGGCCTTAAAAAAGCATAATATTATTAATAGCAATAAAAATAATAACGCAAAAAATAAAAAAATAGTAGTTGTAATTACGCTAAATGGCAAATAACTGTAATAAATGTGAAATAATATGAAATGCATAAACAAATACTTGTAGAGAGATAATTTATGCATATAAAAAAGACCGTCTGTGTTTGTATACACAAAGGTCCTACACTCTTTTTTCGAAAGTAAAACTCATATGTAGCAATGGCATTGCAGAATGTGCTCTGGGCAGAACCTTCTGGAATGAATGTCGGTCCCTTGTCAATTCCTCCGCCTCAGGAAATACATTTGTTTTTAATGCCATGTCCCCAAAGTTATATACTGGTCGCCGCCTGAATTATCATACATTTATACATTCCAGTTCTGTTTAGTCTAGGAGCACTTCTACTTTTTTTTTTTTTTTGCTTTTTTGTTTTGTTATAACTTATATTACTTTACTATCAGCTCTAATCCAGTGGTGAGCTTAAACGGTTAATGTATTTCAGTTTCCGACATACTATAATACTTTTAACGAGTCAGTTTATTTTGATATTGTGACCTTACATAAGGTTTTGGTATTTTTGATGTTGGTATTGTTGTTGTTGATGTTGTTGTTGTTGTTGTTGTTCTTTTTCTTCTTCTTTTTCTTCTTCTTCTTCTTCTTCTTCTTCTTCTTCTTCTTCTTCTTCTTCTTTTTCTTCTTCTTCTTCTTCTTCTTCTTCTTCTTCTTCTTCTTCTTCTTCTTCTTCTTCTTCTTCTTCTTCTTCTTCTTCTTCTTCGCGTTCACCGACTACAAACTCCGGCCAATAGTTCTGGTTGTTCGTCCACTTCTTCTTCTTCTTCTTCTTCTTTTTCTTCTTCTTCTTCTTCTTCTTCTTCTTCTTCTTCTTCTTCTTCTTCTTCTTCTTCTTCTTCTTCTTCTTCTTCTTCTTCTTCTTCTTCTTCTTTCTCTTCTTCTTTTTCTTCAGCAATAGGATCCTTCGCAATTCTGTACCAGTTATTTGCAAGTCGTTAACCTTTATTTGCAACGAATGTCTTGTCAAAGGCTACTTCCCAACATCACTTAAGATTGCAAAAGTGTCTCCACATCTAAAATCTGGTTCCTTAGACAACAGCATCCCAATGAAAGTTAACCCTAGGTAATTAAAGTTAATACGATTATTTTTGGTAATATGAAAAAAAAAACTCAAACAATAAATCCCGGTCGCTTATCACTGCCTTAAATAATGGAGTACACCAAGGCTTGATTCTCGGCCCTCTATTATTCAGTATTTGCATGCTAATTTCTCATTTCTTGACAGGGAGTCCAAGGGTTCTGACGCCCAGGTACTTTGCTTGTGAGACACTGTGAGCTGTGGATTTCATGTGGATTCTGTTTGTTTGTGTGTGTGTGCCCGTGTTGTGTTGTTGACTGCACTAAAATCGCGGATGGCCGATAACATTCAGAATAGAGTTATTTAGCTGTTGCAGTGACCTGCATTCTGCAACCGTTAGTACTGGCATGTCTGACAGTTGCTTTATGTATTTTTACTTTGCTGTACAAGCTTCAAGATTTAGCTGGGACTGAGAAGATTTTCACCGGTTTTCAAATGGGACAATGAAGGACAATGTGTGTTGATTTCCGCTAACACAGGAGCAGAGCAGTCATGTGGCGGGGCGACTGACTTGTTCACAATTGTTCACCATTCTGTTTTGCTGTTTATATGTCACACAAAGCTCGCAGTCTATCCATCCATTCAGTCCTGCGCAGAAGATTCGATATCGTTCATGGAGTCGAGTCTAGCATCCCCCTACTTCTCTCATCATTGCTTGTCCCAGAGTTTCTCTTTGAAGCCCCTGTTCCCCTCCGGCTCATTCTACCACCTACCTGTTCAGCCCCTGCTTTTCCAGGTTATGGCGGTGTGTTGTGAAATAAGCAGGCAGATAGACTGGCCGGTTCTGCACCGCTTGGTGGAGAACTGATGTATGACAAGCTAGATGTTGTGACGGCCTTTTGCGAGCAAGTGAACAGTGCGGAGGCACAAACAGATCATTGCGACCTGGGTAAAGTGGCGCTGCTGGGAGTTACCAGGGGATCAGGCCGACGCTCAACACTACTTTTTAAACACTGGTACCATTGGAATTGGAACTCTTTTCTTGTTGATGAAGATGAGGACGGAGTGCTACTGGGAGTGTTCTGAATGCTATGGTATCGATTCCTAATTTAACACTCAGCAAAACTTAACATTCATAGTTCCCATTTTATGATTATTTGCCAGCTTCGCTCCGAATGTCTCCAAAATATGACAGTGTCGTCTATCTTATAATGTTCAACCTAGTAGTTGTCTGTGCTTCTTCTTCTTTCCTAAATTCTTCCTATTTAACGTCCATCTGTACTTTCAGAAACATAAAAAATGTCAGTAGTAAGAAATAAGCAGAATTTAAGTATAGTTTTAACTAGGAAGGCTAACCCGGTCAACAAATGCCCGCAGAAGTCGGATGTGTCAGCTAAAGGGGGAAAATTTCTCAGCCATGCTGCAAACGGGCATAACACAATTACATCTTAGGATAAACGGAGAAAAAAATGAAGAAAAAGAAGAAATATAGTTATTGAGTACGAAGTATTAAATAGCATTACAGGCGATATATCTGGGAACATCATTTACTGAAAATGGAAACTTATGTGAAGAAATTAACATCGGATGAAGTTATGCAAACCAAGTAGTCGATAATTGGCATGTCTGACAACAACCTTCTGTCTTGTGTACTTGTAATCAATTAATTAACTCTATCACTTATGATCTTCCACGTCATGCTGTCAGACTGTCCAGAATTTTCTCGATCTGTCTCCATCTGCCTTTTTTACCCTTCACCTTTCCAACCACCACGTCGTACTCCAGTTTTCACCTTTTCATGACATGACCAAAGAATGTAGATTGTCTCCATCTGATGTGGTCAATTTGTTCTCTTCTTGGGTCATTTTCTCCATGTATCTGGTTTAGAGTGTTCTCATCATTTGTCTATAAAACCACATACTCTATTTGGGGAGGGGGGGGGGGGCTAGTCTAACTGTGCGGCGTCCGTGGCTTAGGCTTCGCGAGTCCGACTCGTAATCCAACGTACCGCGATCGAAACCCACTGCTGGCTGCGTGGATTATTATCGTGGTATGGGGCGTCGCAGGTCGACCCAGCCTAAAATGGGTACCAGGATGGCTGTCCTGGGAAAGTAAAGACGGCCGGAGTAATGCTGACCACATTATCCATTCCAGTGCTGATTGGTCTGTAAAAATATGGGATGCTCTTCCCATATACCCGATGCGCCTAATGCGTGAAAAGGGATCTGTACTTTACTTTACTTTTTAATCGTCAAACTGTGTATGATTCACTTCGGTAAATCAGAAAATATATTGTTTTAAGAATTATCTTTCTCACCTCAAATGACCGATTGGACCACATACTTTATTTTGCTAATAGTCTAACTGTGTATGATTCACTTTGGTAAATCAGAACATATATAGTTTCAAGAACTATCTTTCTCACATTAAATGACCGATTGGACCACATACTTTATTTTGCTAATCGTCTAAGTGTGTTTGATTCACTTCGGTAAATCAGAACATATATAGTTTTAAGAACTATCTTTCTCACCTCAAATGACCGTTTGGTCTATAAAATATAGGTATATCCCTTTTTGCACAATACGCCTTACATTGTGGGAAAAGGGTCCTTTACTTTACCTCAAATGACAAAGAAAGATTGCTTGGGATGCTCTTCATTTTTCACAGAAACTCCTTATATAAAGAAAATATTTATCCCCTTCCTAGCTACAGGTTGTCAGACATGGTTACACACAGCAAATCAGGAGGGGGAGAATGTAGCTCTGAAAATGAGATATATGAGAAAGTCATCAGAGAATTATACAAGACAAGCAGACAGAACGAGAGAAACTACAATAATGCGACGTGGCTATGGTCGAGGTGGCCACAAAAACATGAAGCAGAACTCAATACCGCGGCCTATAACCGAAATTGTAAAAGAAGAAGTGAAGGAGAAGAGGAAGAATGTTCTTACATTTATTTAGAATATTTGTCCGTGTCTTTTGAAGTTCTCCGATTTTTACTGGTATGTCTAAGCATTAAAATAACGTTAAAATTGAAACTATGTAACTTGGTTGCAAAACACGTTATTTTGGTTACCATTTTAATGTGTTTCTTTTCCCTCTTGTAGGAAGAAATGGACGCCAAACTTGTGGGAGATTCAACAAGAAGTCGGCGTGACAAAGAATTACTGGAAAATGGCGATACTCATTCAATGGATCAGTTCGAGAAATCGATTTAAGTCGCAGCTTCAGACCAGACAACCTTGTTATCGTTCACAAATAGTTCTTCTTTTTAACCAACTGGATACCTTTCGTGTGGCTAAAACGTGACTTCTCGTGTGAGAATCTGTTGGACCAACACTGCTTTAGAAAGCCGATTAAAGAAACAATGTTTGAAAGAGTTATTAACAAGACTTGTTCTGGTAAACGAGCAGAGATCGTTTGATGAGACGGTGCTCGCTGGCACACAAAAGGATTTTTTTTTTTTTCACTTCAGCTGCCACAGAAGGTGAAGTGATTTGATTCGTCATCTCAGTATACCAGTTCTCAAAGCTATTTCATTATTCAGCGTCTTTGCTGCCCATACATCGTCAGCTCACAGACTGCTTAATGTTTTTCTCACATAATTGATTTGATTAAGTACGTTGCGTGTTTATGACAGGACGTCCTATAAACAGATCACGGCATTTCTAATCTGCTGAGTGGCTGAACTAGGCGGTTTTACGAACAGTAGTTTGCTATTGCATTCTATTGGAACGACGCTTATGTCTTTGCCGAAATCAACGCATATCGATCGTGTACTCCATCACCTGCAGCTAACACTTCAAACTCTAGAATGTTAAAATTGTGAAATTGCGTTCACAACTCTTAAGCCGTATATATTTCAATGTGCGGCAATGCTTTTCATGTATGCAGACATGAACCTGGGATTATTAAACAGAAATCAATTACCATCTGCTGTTAAATTAATCGCAAATCTTTTTTAGAATTTTTTTTTTTTTAGTCGGTGTCGGATGAATGTGTTCTCCGGCATCATCACAAAAGACCTAATGTTTCATATCCTTTACAAAAATAAATTTGTGTTGGGATCCAGAAGACCATTCTGATGTCCATGTGATCTAGCAATGACAACATGGCATTCATAGGCGTACTACTTCCACAAGAACAAAATAGACACTTCTTGAAGAAAACTAATTCATCGCCGTAGTATTTGTCTATTCGCTGACTAAATGGTAGCTGAATTTGTGAACCTGAATAAATGAACGAGTTTGCCACAGCGGCGTAAACCAAACGACATGGAGACATTAACGCCATGTTAAATTTTCAAGATCACGTTCCATTTAGACTTTCGCGTCAGAGCTAACAGGTCTTTATTCACTGCCTTGCCTTCTGACTCCACGAAACCTACAAAAAGATTTCAGCATTGAGAAAACTATTGAAATGTCGCAGATTAACGTCACCCAGTTCGTTGAAAGCATCATATACCCACCAACGGAAGAGCGCGGATTTAATTCCTCTATCTATCCAGACATCGCGGATTACGATGATGTCAACACGTGGGTAGGGGATGACAACAGAACACAGCTTCTCCTAAGCAACGGGACTCGAACGAAAGTGCCATACTTTCATCGCACCCCCAGAAGGCCAACAATTGCAGCCATTGTTACCATAATTAGTTTCTATACGTGTCCAATCATTCTGGCTGTGGGAATGCTATCCAATCTTATGGCCTATCTGGTATTCACAAGGACTCGTTTGCGCAAGGTCCCGTCTGTTCCATATTTAGCCGCAATGGCTGTGGTTGACAGTGGCGCCCTGCTGACGGAGTTTATCCAGAATGGGATCGCACTGCATGGAATTCACATCATTGTCTTGGTAAATTAACTAAGCAAAGACAAACATGACCTTTGCATTCATCCTCATTGCCATCCTCACCACCATCATAATCATCATCATTATCATCATCATAAAAAGCCGTGCAGACTGTTTTGAACTATCATACCTCTATCACAAGATCTCGAAGAACATGTAATTACTGACCATTTCCTGGTGGTAAGTAAAATCAAGTTGAAACTAAAAATATATATAACATCTTATATTCATTGAAACCAATATAATGTAGGTTATCTCAGGGATAAAGAAGTTAAGGAACAGTTTTCAGTTACAGTCTCTAAAAAGTACAAGGTGTTGCAGCAGCTAGCTGAAAATGTCAGCATACAAGTCTGCTGGGATCAGATCAAAGGAATCTGGAATGAATCTTGCGTAGAAGTTCTTGGCAAGAAAGAAAGAAAACATAAAGATAGAACCAAAAACCATTAAACTGATTGAAGATAGAAAAGTTATCTGATGATACCCTGGGGCAATTGGTATTAGCGCATTTCTTTGCCTATACATCAAACATTAAAGACAAATTATATATATATATATATATATATATATATATATATATATATATATATATATATATATATATATATATATATAGATAGATAGATAGATAGACAGACAGACAGACAGACAGACAGACAGACAGACAGACAGACAGACAGACAGACAGACAGACAGACAGACAGACAGACAGACAGACAGACAGACAGACAGACAGACAGACAGACAGACAGACAGACAGACAGACAGACAGACAGACAGACAGACAGACAGACAGACAGACAGACAGACAGACAGACAGACAGACAGACAGACAGACAGACAGACAGACAGACAGACAGACAGACAGACAGACAGACAGACAGACAGACAGACAGACAGACAGACAGACAGACAGACAGACAGACAGATAGATAGATAGATAGATAGATAGATAGATAGATAGATAGATAGATAGATAGATAGATAGATAGATAGATAGATAGATAGATAGATAGATAGATAGATAGATAGATAGATAGATAGATAGATAGATAGATAGATAGATAGATAGATAGATAGATAGATAGATAGATAGATAGATAGACAGATAGACAGATAGACAGATAGACAGATAGACAGATAGACAGATAGACAGATAGATAGATAGATAGATAGATAGATAGATAGATAGATAGATAGATAGATAGATAGATAGATAGATAGATAGATAGATAGATAGATAGATAGATAGATAGATAGATAGATAGATAGATAGATAGATAGATAGATAGATAGATAGATAGATAGATAGATAGATAGATAGATAGATAGATAGATAGATAGATAGATAGATAGATAGATAGATAGATAGATAGATAGATAGATAGATAGATAGATAGATAGATAGATAGATAGATAGATAGATAGATAGATAGATAGATAGATAGATAGATAGATAGATAGATAGATAGATAGATAGATAGATAGATAGATAGATAGATAGATAGATAGATAGATAGATAGACACACACACATATCATCCTGGATTAATTTTGCTTTGAGTTATGAATCAAAGAGACCCTTGTCACAATGGCGTAGCAAAGACAGGTGGTACCTAGTGTGGAAAATTTCCTGTCACCTCCTCCTTCCCCCACCCCGACCCCCACCTCACAAATATTTGTTACATTTATGTATATATATATATAAAAGTATGCGAATATATATAATTCGCATACCTTTGTCGTGTTGTCATGCCTCTCTATTATGACACCCATGTTAGCCCGCATTCCCCCGCCCCCTTTTTTTTTACGTTCCTGTGCCTTGTCCTTCAAACATGTTATCTCTAATATACCCATGTGATTGTTGTCAAAGTGTATAATTCCAGAGACCGCTGTAGACAAATACATCAAGTATTTATGTTTTTGCTAACAAAGTCTGACAGGTCAGTAAAGTGTTGTCTTTTCAAATTTTGAAACTACGTTCTACAGTTGTCTTGTTTTTTAGCATTGCGCAACAATGAGAGTAGTATCATAGGAGTTACACATTTTAGTTAATCAATTAGGTGTCGTCTGCACAATGAAGGTTACATGTAATAGATCTCAAGCACATTCTGTCTCTCGTCCTGGTCGTGCCCTCTCTGAGACTGTTGTTCGTCCATCTATTGATGTTATCGTTCCACATCTTGTTTTTGAGCGCTTGCCGTCAACGTTTTCCTCCAGTGTGATGTTGACAGGAGTTAAATCTCAATGGCCGAAATTGTTACCCTCTTTCCCTATTTCTTTTAATTTATCACTTTTTTTCAGAGCCTCTTGAAACTTCTGTATTTGATAGTTTTGTTGTGAGATAAATATCTCTTTTAAAAAGCGAACAATTGTCGCCAGGGTATACAAGTATGATGGGAGACGAACAAGCAGACAAACTGGCTAGTTCTGTTTTTCTTGGTGGTAATTTGATGCCTTACAAGCTAGATGTTACCAAGGGTCTTTGGGACGAGTAAACATTGCAGAGGCATAAACAGTTCAATGTTACCAAGGGTCTTTGGGACGAGTAAAGATTGCAGAGGCATAAACAGTTCAATGTTACCAAGGGTCTTTGGGACGAGTAAACATTGCAGAGGCATAAACAGTTCAATGTTACCAAGGGTCTTTGGGACGAGTAAACATTGCAGAGGCATAAACAGTTCAATGTTACCAAGGGTCTTTGGGGCGAGTAAACATTGCAGAGGCATAAACAGTTCAATGTTACCAAGGGTCTTTGGGACGAGTAAACATTGCAGAGGCATAAACAGTTCAATGTTACCAAGGGTCTTTGGGACGAGCAAACATTGCAGAGGCGTAAACAGTTCAATGTTACCAAGGGTCTTTGGGGCGAGTAAACATTGCAGAGGCATAAACAGTTCAATGTTACCAAGGGTCTTTGGGACGAGTAAACATTGCAGAGGCATAAACAGTTCAATGTTACCAAGGGTCTTTGGGACGAGTAAACATTGCAGAGGCATAAACAGTTCAATGTTACCAAGGCTCTTCGGGACGAGTAAACATTGCAGAGGCATAAACAGTTCAATGTTACCAAGGGTCTTTGGGGCGAGTAAACATTGCAGAGGCATAAACAGTTCAATGTTACCAAGGGTCTTTGGGGCGATTAAACATTGCAGAGGCATAAAGAGTTCAATGTTACCAAGGGTCTTTGGGACGAGTAAACATTGCAGAGGCATAAACAGTTCAATGTTACCAAGGGTCTTTGGGGCGAGTAAACATTGCAGAGGCATAAACAGTTCAATGTTACCAAGGGTCTTTGGGACGAGTAAACATTGCAGAGGCATAAACAGTTCAATGTTACCAAGGGTCTTTGGGACGAGCAAACATTGCAGAGGCATAAACAGTTCATCACAGACTAAGGAGAATGGTGTAGCGGTGAGTGACCGGGGGATCTGGCCGACACAGCAACATAATATATGCTCACAACAAAGATACAGACACCAGGGTCAGTCACATAGAATAATAGAGGTGGGTGATATCTGTAGAAAAGAACATCAGAGGCTTGTAATGCTAAAGAAGAGAAAGACTAGTCAAACAATTGTGGTAATCAGATTTTGTCATCTTATTCTTATAGTCCATGTCATGGCCGTATGACACTGGTAATAATGATTCTCCACAACCTCCTGTGTCGAGAACTGTCAGTCATCTCTGATTCAGAAGTTCTTCCATACCATCATGCTAAACCAACCAGCATTTTTTCTATGTTGGTCTTCCTCTGCCTCTCACTTCCTGCAGCTCGTCAGTAGCAGGATGGATTCCAGTTTAACCCTTCTCTCAACTTGACCAAAGAAAGTAGATTGCCTTCTAAATTTGCAGATAATAATTTCTTTCCATGAGGTATTTTATTTCAAAACATCTTCATTGCTCTTCATTTAAAGTGTCGTTACTTCCTATATTAAACACTCTTTGGACTGTGCATGACAGAGGATTTGGACATAGGATTTAAGGCTGAATGACTGATGCAGTCACCACGAAATGTGCAAGTTATGGTGTTCTTTTTTCCATATAGGGAGAGAGAAAAAAACCACGTTACCTCGCCTAAGATTCGAACACGGGTTTCTTCACAGGAAAGCCCAGGTGTTTTGCTAGCCACTCTTCATCTGAACTCATATGGTACTGAGTGCCCCGAAAACGCTACCCGTGCTACGAATGGATTTCCGAAGCCTACTGAACACTTTAACATTGCCTAAATCTCTCTTGCTCTAGTACAAAAAACAGTTAACTATTTCATTGCTACCTCAATCCGAGGTTAACAATTCAATCCAGAACCGCTTGCTTGACTGATTGGAGGCTAACATGAAACATTTGTTTTACATTTTCCTTTTGTGCGACTATCCTGAGAGCTTCTGTCTATTATACAGGAAGCGCTGCTCTTCCATTGCTGAAATTACTACTTTTACACAGCTGTAGACAAATATATCAATAGTTTCTGCTGTTGCTACTAGAGTTTGATTAATCTTCATTTCATTCTGGGTTTGTCTGGGGCAATGCGACTTCCTATCTTTAGGTTCTGTAGTTCTCAATGTATGATTAAGTAATACTGATAGAGTCGTTTGATTATAGATTGTTGGCGACTGTATCTTAAAGGTTAGAAACGCACTTTAACAGCTCCAGCATAGTATGTTTGATTTGACTTCATGCGATTTGTAAGAAATAACTTTTCGTTTATTTCGACAACGGTAAACGCGTTTACCGTTAAGTTGGCAATGGAAACGAAAAGATTTTCCCCTTGAGGATTGTAGTTATGAGTTATGATTTAAGAATCGACATCATCACACTCGACATATTCACTTAAGCGCTTCGTTCCTGTGACGGGCGGATGCTTGTGCGTACAATGTGACGTGTTGTAAAGGATGCGTGGTGATGTGCGGCGTACCAAAGTGACTAGGGGGCGTCGCAATGTAACAAATGGCATCAACACTTAACATGCCACTGGCCAAGAGTAACACAACATGATGAATGTAGAAGCTTCCAAACGTAGTGGAACGAGAACTCTTTTTAAAGGTTCCATTTGTGTGTTGACAATAACGATGATCAGCACAAGGAGAAATATGAAATCAATAATCCAGACTCATTCAAGCACATCAACAAAAGCCTGCTCGTACATCCATGGACTGATATGTCCTCACGATAGGTCGCCGTCCGACCTTGAGATCCAGACAGTAATCTTTGTCTTCAGCTCCGCCGTCTGAATTAAGTAATGAAGGTATACCGGCTTACTGCCGAACTGTGTCAATATACCAGCTTTCTGCTGAGGTCTATATTGGATTCCCAGGGTAAAAACGTCCTCAAGGATCCAACTGTATATAACGTTTGCTTCCGTGGGATCCCGGGGTAAAGCGTCCTCAAGGATCCACACGTCCGTCTCCTTCGGACTGTAAACATCAACTGCCTTTGACAAAAATACCTTCACAACGTTACGTATTGTTTTTGACGTCTTGTTTGCTCACTCAGTACCGGTGCGTTCTAATGCACATTCGCAGGCGACAGTTCCTATCTTCAGCTGTAAACGCCGAGTTCCAATTCCAATGGTAACAGTAAAATGTGTATGTCCGTCTTTCTCCTTCCCTGAGTGTTGAATGTGAGCCAGGTAAAGGCCTAGGAAATGAAGGTGACCACTATGATATAAACCACGTCACCCGACCAGACTGGTCCATGAAAATTTGATTCTAGACCCATGTGTCAAATTGGTCCCTGGTGCTTAAATGGACCTTTACTTTACTACTATATGTCCAGGAAGCATTGTGAAAAGTGGTCCTTTATTATTTCTCTAGAACACAGCATCTGTGAAAAAGAACAATCGTTCGTGCTATCATGCAGAACATAAAACAGATTCATATAACAGTGAATCAAGATTGTATGAGTCGACTCCTGGGACTAACAGTACTTTGTGTCTCTCCCGGAACTAAAAGTACAATAAATCTCGTGTCTCTAGTAGAATTAACAGTACCATATGTCTCTCTTAGACCTAACATTACCGTGTGTCTGTCCTGTAACTAACAGTACCATGCGTCTCTCCTAAAACTAACAGTACCATGTGTCTCTCTTAGAACTGACAGTACCCTGTGTCTCTTTTAGAGGAAACAGTACTATGTGTCTCTCCTAGAATTAACAGTACTATGTGTCTCTCTTAGAGGAAATGGTACCATGTGTCTCTCCTAGAACTAACAGTACTATGTGTCTCTCCTAAAACTAACAGCACCATGTGTCTCTCCTAGAACTAACAGTACTATGTGTCTCTCCTAGAACTAACAGTACCATATCTTTCTCTTATAGCTAACATTAACATATGTCTCTCTTAGAGCTCAAAGTACCATGTGTCTCTCTTACAGCTAACAGTACCGTGTGTCTCTCTTAGACCTAACAATACCATATGTCTCTCTTAGAGCTAACAGTACCGTTTGTCTTTTCTAGAACTAACAGTACTACGTGTCTCTCCTAGAACTAACAGTACCATGTGTCTCTCCTAGAACTAACAGTATTACGTGTCTCTCCTAGAACTAACAGTACTATGTGTCTCTCCTGGAACTAACAGTACTATGTGTCTCTGCTGGAACTAACAGTACTATGTTTCTCTCCTAGAACTAACAGTACTACGCGTCTCTCCTAGAACTAACAGTACTACGTGTTTCTCCTAGAACTAACAGTACCATGTGTCTCACCTATAACTAACAGAACTACGTGTCTCACCTATAACTAACAGAACTACGTGTCTCTCCTAAAACTAACAGTATTACGTGTCTCTCCTAGAACTAATAGTACTACGTGTCTCTCCTAGAACGAACAGAACTACGTGTCTCTCCTAGAACTAATAGTACCATGTGTCTCTCCACAGTCTGGAGTGTGCCAGTACACCACCTACTTCAGCTATATCTTCATTTTTTTGTGTATCTGGTACCCTATTGCGCTGGGCGTAGAGAAGTTCATCAGCGTCTACTACCCTTTGAGGAAAGCTGCCTTGTGTACCACCTTTAGAGCCAAGGTTGTCGTCATCAGTGAGTAGAGTTTTGTATATAGAACATGCAGATCCACCTTGTGTGTGTGTGTTTGTGTGTGCGCGCGCGAGTGTGTATGTGTAGCAGTGGGAGGGGGGCGCTGGGTGTGTGTCTATGTCCGTTTATGTCTATGTGTGTGTCAGTGTGCGTGTATTTATGTGTCTGTGTGTGTGTGTGCGCGTGTATGCCTACACATGTATGTGTGTATTGTGTGTATGGTGTTTGAGTGTGTGTGTGTGTTAGTGGATGCGTGCGCCTATGCGTTTTTATGAGTATTTATGTCTTTGTGTGTGCGCTACATGTGTTTCTGTGTGTGTTTTCGTTCTGCTATGTTGTGTAGACCCCCAGGTGAACCAGCTTAATGACCATGTGACGGGAAGGATGTAATGACTTTTGAAATAACGAGATATACTGATGTGATGCTTGACCTGCTCACTGGTCTAAATGGGTGGTTTATCAGAACGGATTTTCAGAAAACAGAAGAAAATAGTCACCACAGAAATGAAATGTTTACGTATTATGCTAAGTGTAATTAGGAAAGATCGACTTAGGAACGATGACATCAGGAGGAGAGTCGGCACAGAATCAATACTGAATCGTATAGGTACATAACCAGTCAAATGCTGTGACCATGGTAACAAGACTAGCATCAGACAGGGCATCCTAGAAAGCAATTTTATGTAGATACAGCAGTAATTGAGCCAGAAGCTGACCAGGCAAAAGATGGGTCGCAGAAATGTAGATACACTAAAACAAAATTTGCTGTACAAAGCGAACAGAAGGGCCGTTTCCAGAGATCTCCTGCTGTTGTGACGCCGCGAGGCATTCCAAGAGTAGAGAAAAGAAGAAGAGAAAGATCTGGATCACCTCTATGCCTCGATGCACGAAAATGTGTGTGTGTGTGTGTGTGTGTGTGTTTTCTTCTATTAAAAGTATGAAATATACAGCAGTAAATACATAATTCTGGTGCTTTCCCAATATCTCCCCCCCCCCCAGGATGACGTCACATGGACAGTCTATTATTTTTTAGGGTGCCCAAAACATCTAGAACTGGGCCTGAACCCAAACCACCTACGTCCCACGAGAGAGTGCAGCCTAGGTCACACGACTGCATGCAGCCTAGGTCACACGACTGCATGCAGCTTATCTACCATCCCTCTAAAATATTCGACTGTCTGTTTGGGGGGAAATAGAACCATAATTACATCTCAGTATATAACCTCCCCCCTCCCCCCTCATATGATTTGAATATCGAAAAGAATTGACTTAAAAACAGCATTCTGTCCCGAAATCTAAGCCTTTGTGTCCATGTTAAACGTCATAGAGAGTTGTGGATGGTACAGTTTCCCGAAGACGAGGCAGCCACCGACCTTTATGAAGGTGGATAAAAACGTTGAAGGGACATTGGCTACGAAAGCACATATGACTGGACAGTTGGCTAGAGGAAGAGAGACTTCCGTGTGTGCCATGAAGAGTGACGCTCTGTAAAGGATCTGCTGATTGACATCATCTTTAGCAGTTGGTAGACGCTTCGCTGTCGGCCTGAAGGTTGTGGGAGCAAGTCCGTAAAGAGACGGACCTACTGACTTTGGCTCCCAGCCCTAAATAAATGCCAGCTAATCTCCTGGTAAGGAAAAGCAGCTGACGGTAAACTGACTACATCGCCCATCTAGTGCCAGTTAGTCTCTCAAACTATTAGCCTAGCGTCATATGGTATTCGTCGCTTGTGTGCAAAGTGCCCATTATCTGCGTTACAATATGTATATAGAAAACAACTATTAGACATTGTTCTACTAGTGGTTAGTTTGCGTATCCTTTACAGGACGTCGCAGAACCAACCCCAACAGCCCTATGCGGTTGTGTGGTTTTTCTAGGCATTTACGTCCAGTAGTTTGCCATTGCCTCCTGGACGGTCGGCTCTCTTGATACCACTGTCGAAACCAACGCAAGGCGCATGGCCCGCAGCTTGGATCTAATCCGGCATCCTGGCATTACGAAGCGTTTGCATCGACTTAGCCCCAGAGCCGACTGTTAAACTAGTAAGTGCAAAAAATGGACACTCCGTGAATATCAAGAAAACAGACACAATGGTTATATCAAAGAAGAAGATAATCCCAAATTGTGACATAGCAACAGTAGAGAAAGTGCTTTACCAAGCCAATAAATTCAATTATTTGGGAGCATTCATAACATTAGATGGACGATGTGTGACATAAATTAAGAGCAGAATTTGTCAGGCGAAGGCAGCTTTTCAGAAGATGAAAAGGATTTTATGTAATAAATCACTCTCATTAAACATCAGAAAGCGAGCATTGAAATGTTAAATCGAAACTGTTTTGTTGAATGGTAGTGCATCTTGGAATGTGAGCAAACAAATTAGGAAGAGTTTGGAATCAACTGAGATGTGATTTTTGAGAAGACCTTGGACTGCAAGAATAACCAACACTGAATGCCTGGAAATGGCAAATGAAAAAAGAACAGTATGTACAACAGTGAAAAGGAAACAAAGTTCTCTGTTTATGTAATGAGAAAAGGAGCACTGGAAATATCCTGACGACTGGAAAGAACACTGGTAGAAGAGGCAGAGGCAGACCAAGAAAAAATATGGTGGATGGCTTGAGACAGTGGCATGGAGGAATATCATCAGTGGAATTGATGCAGAACACCAAAGACTGAGATCTGTGGCGACGCATGAACGCCCACCCCAGCTGGCAAGGCACTTAATAGTGATGATGATAGATATAGTCAGTAAAGTAAAAGTAAAGGATCCTTTTCCCACGCCTTCATGCGCGTTAGGCATATAGGGCTAGACCTATATTTTAAAAAGCTTTCTTCTTCTTCTTCTTCTTGTTCACCGGCTGTGAATTCCGGCGGTAAGTCGCGGTTGTTCGTCCAAAATGGACTTTTGGCTTTTACCTTGACCTGAGTTTTGCGTGTACATCCGTTTTACTGGCTTATTTGTTTGCAGTACTCGTTCCCCGCCTCTACGGCAGATGTACTCCGACTTAGGAGGAAATTTTTATAAAGCAATCGGCACTTCATGGGTGATGTGGTCAGCACCACGCCGGCCACCTTTACTTCCCAGGACCGCATCTAGTACCCCCGCATGTTGGGTCGACCTGGGATTTGGGGGGGGGGGGGGGGAAATGCAGACCTTTCAATCATATATACATAGATATTTATATGTAGGTGTTTATGTCTATAGTGCAGCAACTAACGCTCTTGCCTTCCGGTGCAGTGATTATGTGTCTAAATTCCTGTCGGGGCAGACGTTTCAAATGAACTTGGGCTCCCAGACGAACAAACGAACGAACGAACGAACAAACGAAATTTTTTTTCAAAGGGTGACAAATTAGGCACGCAGGCCTGTTTAACATTCGGCCCTTGCAAACTCCCACCTCCGACCTATCAAAGCTATGGATACAAGAAAATTTCCTGACAAGTAAAAATGGTCGGCTTGATGTTGACAAGGTCACCTATCGAGTGCCCATTCACATGCACAGGATCAGCACCACTAGCCCAACACTGCTCATGTCAATAATACAAATAGTGGGTTTTTTCCCATCATAATTATCACGCGTGGTGTCAGTGAGCGTAGACTATATTGTTTCGGCACCCCACACGATCACCATAATCACAGGTCATGTCAGTGTCCTTGCCTTGCCCCATTCATGTGGAAAGACCATTCAGGTGTGTGTCTTTGTCGTCCTCTTGCTCACGTTCCACCAATCCTGCCAGTTGTTAGCAAGTTCTGGAGTCAAATCCTTCTCAATACATTTCCAAACCACATAGCCTACGTCTAGGTGTTTTAATAAGTTTACGACTTTCATCTGTCTTGATAAGGGCTGCCTTTTTTTTTGTTTATCTGTCCATTATGTTCTCTGCATTCTTCTCAAAAACCACATCTCTGCGGTAAGCATGTTTTTTTCCCCAGCATACATCTTAAATGACGTATGAAACTGTCAAGGTGGTGTTATGGCATGCAGTGGCTTTCTGTATGAAATATTTACTAAAGTGAGGTTCTTAAACAAACACACCCCTTTAACGGACGTGGTAGAACCAATTCCAGTATTGTTGTACTGTGATTTTGCTGGGGCATCTACGTTCAGTAGTTTGTCATTGCTTTCTAAACGGTCAACTCTGTATACCACCGTCTAATCCAGCTCAATGTGATGTCCTGCCACATCGCCCGCAGCCGGAATCGAACTCCGCCGATTGGCATTGCGTAGCTCGTTCGCAACGCCTACGCCATAGACGCTGACTTATCTTTGTGAGTTTGTTGTGTATTCTTTACAGGACGTTGCAGAACCAACCCAGTATATTTGGTATCACAGCACAGAAGCACTGACATATGTCCTGTTTAATTTTATACAACACTACACAGACGCTCTAACATATGCCCTGTTGGATTGTATGTAACACTACACAGAAGAGCTAACACACATTCTGTTCAATTTATATAAAACTTCACAGAAGCACTATCAAGTGTAGGTAGGCGTAGGTAGTTGTACCCCACCAGGACATCACACAAGCGATAAACACCCGGTGAGACAAATACCACCATAAGGATGAAGATCACCCGTGAAAAGGTCCCAGAAACTCCACTAGGTCATCACACACGCGATAAACACCCGATGACGCAAAGTGCCACCGTGTGGATGAGGATCACCCGTGGAGAGGTCCAGGGAACCGCGTTAAGCCATTAGACCTTGGACGAGCGATATTGCGGCCCCTGGCAAGAGCCAGGGTGTGGCTTTGAAATAACGAAAAATGGCATCCCACAAGGGGATGACTAATGCTACCAAAAAAAAAGTAACAAATGTTCTGTTTAATTGTTTATAACACCATACAGACGCACTAACATATGCTCTTTTTAAGATTGCATAACACTACACAGAAACACTAATATACGCCCTATTTACTTTAATCGCAGGTATGTTTGTGATGACCGGCACCTGCTACTACTACGTCATCTATATGACAGGCCCAATCTCCTCTGGTCCCAACTTAATCTGTCAGGTGTGGGACTTCTTCAGAAAGGACTTTTACAATCTGATGATGCTCGACTACATCTTCACCTTCGTATTTCCCAGCATGGTTCTCATCGTACTCTTGATCCTCATCTGTGGTCGGGGATGCGAATACTACCGTATCTCCTCCACGATTGAGGTATCCAGCAGACCAGGTAGTATTAGAAACTCGTCGAATCGGGCGCCGGTTCGAGTCACCAATGTTATATTTCCCATTATTCTCGTAATACTGCTATTGAAATTCCCAACGGGGTTGTTGAGAATGTATGCAACTTTCAATTCTTCTTCACGAACCCAACTCATGATCGATCTTCAGAATGTGTTTCTTTACCTGGGCAGGTTCGAGTGGGTTATTAAGTTTTACGTGTATCTCATTTTCTCGCCAAGTTTTCGGCGCAGGACTAAGGCTTACGTTTGCAGTGTTAGATCAAAACTAAAAGGCGGCTGTGATCAGGATTCAATAGAAGATGGAGAGATCGAAGGGATCGTTGATGCGCCAAGGATTAACCTTCCCGAGACAGCAGAAAGGGAAGGTAATCCTCGGACGTTTCTCATGACGTCTGATGTGTAAAAACAATGAGGGAATATATTTGTGACATCTTCAGTTCTCAGATTACGTGCCCTTCTTGAGCTTCCGGTCTAATGATCCAGCTTCCGGTATGGCAAAATGTTTAGCTTCGAAGTTATTTTGCTTTCTGACAATGTTTTGCTAATGAAATTTCCACATATTGAATGAAGGCTACATTTTTGCTACCTGAGCTACAGCGTTCAGTGCTTGGTGCAACACTGTGAGCTGTTTTTTTTATTTTTCTCTTATCTGGAATGCATTACATTTGCGCATTGGTTAGGTCTTGGTATTCAAATTAGCCGGTTTACGTGTGGGCTGGTGAAATACCTTATGTAAAAATGTTACGCGTGTATAACCAACTTATTGTACCCAACTACTTCCATCATTGACAAACTGCATTTTTTGGCGACTGTTGGCTTTAGCGCCTCTACCATCTTCAATAGACAATTATGTTTAAAACGTGCGCATATTTCTGAATTGTGCCCGGACTTATTGTTTGTTCACCAGCTTTTCAAATGAGACATTTTATTTGATTTTCACTGGCACAGGAACGGGGCAAGTATGGGGTGACCAGATTGCAGTGAGGTTCAAACCTCGACTAAGATTAAGACACTTTAGCACTGCGCCAAAGTCAACTAAGTGCTGAATCTCTGTTTCGAGAAAATCACGTTTGGTACAGTTGCGTGACAAGTTATACTGTACTTCCTTCTGGCTTTTTTTTTTATTACGAATTCACGTGTGTTTGGTATATTGTACTGTGACAAACAGACGTGAAAAAAAAAACATTAAGATGAAAATCACACTTACGCTTCTTTGGCGTAGTGCCAAAATAAATCCTCACCTGCACAGTCGTGGCGACAAACACTAGCCATATGGCCGTAAATCCTCAGGCTGAAACACACCCCTGCCTACATCGCAAAAGTGCTATAATGAAGGCAGTAAGTGACATTTTTTGGAGGGTGGGGGGGGGGGGGCGTTGTACCAAATAGGATTCGATGATGGATGAACAGATATATAAATAGTAGCTGGTGTTAGTTATTTAGTTGGGTTCTCATCATTGCACTCCGGACACGTCCATTGGTGCTCAGATCCTCAACTTATTATGTACCCCAGAGTCTATCTATCTCTATCTTCTTTTACCCCACCAGTACATCACACAGGTGATAAACGCCCGATGACACAAAGTGCCACCATGTGGATGAGGATCACCCTGGAGAGGTCCCGAAAACCGCGTTCAGCCATTAGACCATATTTATGGCCGGGCTATATTGCAGCCCCTAGCAAGAGCCAGAGTAGGGCTTCAAATAACGAAAAATTGCATCCTAAAAAAGGATTCAGGGAATTATAACCCCCCAGCGTATTATTTCTATGTTGATTAACAAGTCCTCTGTTGTCCCTGGTGTGCATCTCATTTTTTTTTGACGATCTAAACTCCCAAGTCTATCATCCTGGTGAGTGAAAGGGATTCACTGCCCCCAGAGTCCTCCACCCTTCCCATTTCCCTGAGGGTATCAATATTATCGGCATGATCCATGGGTTGACCGTCGATAGTGTGGCTGGTGTGTCCTAATCAACGAACCCTACACAGAAAAGGGAGACAATAAAGGAGTACGTTTTAGAAGTCTTAAGAGTCAGATTATATACCCTTTTGGACGCTGGAACTCAACTATGCGTCATTAATCCGTTAGTGAGGGGAAAGGGTGGGGGGGGGGGGGGGGGGGGGGGTGCTACGAATATAAAAACGTCTGAGGTTTTGAACAACAGATCAACGTCATGGCACACGTGTAGTAACCCATAAGTTCTTCATTTTTCTTCTAAATCGTTCTAGTACGTTCGCAACGCCTAAGCCACAGATGCTGCCAAACATACTGTAGGCCTGCAGAAATAAAATGTAAACAAATTTATCTTATGGATTAACAAAAAATGGCCATTGTTTGGAAAAAGGGGTGGGGGGTCATCTCCACTTTGCTTCTTGTGATTCATGTCCTGATAACTCATCAGCATTGTTTTTAATGTTATTAAATGTTCTTTGTTAATTTTGTTGTCGGAAAGTTTTCAAACACATCATCTATTTAATGAACTGATGGGCTTATTAACTGTAGAGATGTTTATGTGCCATGTCTTGATGAAAATGTGAAATGTTTTTTTTTCCTAAGCTGACAACTAATTTTTTATGTCAGCGCTTGGAACCGGTCCATCGTCATCTCTTTCCTCGTCTCCTCGTGACTTGCCGGCCACGCCTGGGGAGAGGCAAATATTGACTTTTCGGGCGAGTATAAACATATATTTTAATGAAAGTGGAGTGCCACTGTACCACTAGCAAATGGTTAGAACATCCAAAAGAATTACTAGCAATACCTGGCAATAAGGTGAACATCTGGGGTCATCAAGAAAAGTGGAAATCTAAGAGAATTACTCAGAACACGTAATAGTATAATGGTAATAGGCTTGTGGTTGACTAAGACTTATTAACGAGGTAGGTAGGTGCTTTAAAGGGAGGGGGGGGGGGGACAATCTTTTAACCAGCATTCCCGAATAGGAACCTTTAGGTTATAATTGTGACTAGATTATATGTGCCATATAAAATGCCTAGCACTGCACGCCACCAAGAGCCTGCAGTGTTGATGCGATCAATGGAGACAGACCCAAATCCTGTCCCGACCGGCGACAAAGTCGTCTACCGGCGAGCCAAATGGTGACCTGGTCGCCGATGTACTAAAAAACGATATGCAACTAATTACTTGAATCAGACCCAACCACACTGCGTAACCATTTTGTAGTTCTCCAGTATAACTGCTATGTGGTTGAACGGGGTTTCCAGGATTTGTACCGGTTTGATTCTCATGCTTGAGATGTTAATCATACAGAGTGCGATCCTACAGAGAAGAAACTTGGGGTTGGGAGAGTGGGGTGGAAGTTACATCTTTACCCACACAGGTGAACTAGTAATATCCTATTCGGATATTGAACGGAGTCTCTAATATATGCCAGGTAGGCTTGCCATCAAGCTTAACATTTTGTAATTTTAGAGCGTCACACTTTCAAGCAGCAGCCCGGAATGGGCAAAAACAGAATAGCTTGGACTGAATAATACAATAAATAAAAATAATACATTTGTTTAAAAAAAAACCCAAGTAAGAAGAACGTTGGCACCAAATACAAAGAGATGTTACTGGAAATCAATCATATGCTATTGCTGTTTTTATTTTATTATCGTTTTTGAGTAGTAAAGTATTTTGTAGTTCGTTTATAAAGACTATTATCAAAACTTTTAAAATAATTTTAGTATAGCGTTGGCCATTAGGTCTTCCCAGCTCTGAAGCTGTGGCCACTCCCCACTGCGTTGGACTGTAATCTTTGCTTTTTTTTAAGGAAAAAAAAGGGGGAGGGGGAGTTGGGTTAACATGCTTTGAAGGAGTTTTGACCATCTAACCTGTCATGCAACTATAGCACTCAGAGTACACAAAGAGCATTTCCAAAAAGCATAGAGCATTACTGCTAACAGTTAACAGGAGGTGGAAGGTGTAAGAGAATTACTGTTAAAAGGTAACTGTGAAGTGTAGATATGAGAGAATTACTTGAGAAAGATAACAGCGAAGTGAAGATATAAGAGAGTTACTTGACAAATACAATAGTGGAGTGAAGATGTAAGAAAATTAATTAAGAAAGGTAATAGAGGAGTGAAGATGTAAGAGAATTACTTGAGAAAGACAATAGTGGAACAAACATATAAGAGAATTAAGAAAGACAACAGTGGCGTGTAGATGTAACAGAATTACTTATGAAAGACTTAGTGGAGTGAAGATGAAAGAGAATTATTTAAAAAAGATAACAGTGAAGTGAAGGTGGGAGAGAATTATTTAAGAAAGACAACATTGGAGTGAAGATGTAAGAGAATTACTTGATAAAGATAACAGTGGAGTGAAGCTGGAAAAGAATTATTTAAGAAAGATAATAGTGGAGTGAAGATGTAAGGAACTTACTTATGACACTGGATTGAAAATATCTAAAAATTTACTAGTAATAGTGGAGTGAATATATCTGAGAATTACTAACAGCCGAGTAAAGATTAAAGTGATTTTTTTTTTTTAAGTGCTATGAGCATCTTAACGGGTAAGACTACCAAGAAAAGATATTTTAAAAATGGCACCGGAGAGAATATGTTGTATATCTATCAAAGACAGTCAGTAAAGGTAATTCTCTGTTCAATCACAGTCATCAGAAGTCAATGCTGCCTGCCTAGATAGTCTGACATATTTTTGTTGTTGTTGCAAACTTTCACATTCAGTAGTCAGAGGCAAGAAAATCTGGTCTACAGGATCAACTCTAAATTATGGAGCACCGGTGAAAACGAAGCAAACCACTCTGATGTGGCACCTGCTAGGAGAGATGTAAACTTTGATCACTGAAGAAGAAAAAGATGCAACCATTAAATTGTGTCTCTAGGTTGCCAGGCTGGCCCAAGAAATGCCATGGGAAAGTAAAAACAGCAGGCGATGCTTTTCTTTTAATGGCAACTTATTTGTGCTTGTTACCTGTCCGTGCTGTTCTCATCATTCTATACAACTGCATCTCTACAGCACATCTCATATGCAATACACATCAACCATTGTCTCTGCCTGATAACACCATTATGTAATACTACTCATCAAGGGCCACCCTATTATTTTCAGTACACTCTTATATAAGCGCATAGAATGATTAAATCAAGAATGTTTTTAGTTAAAATAGATACAATATCTTCCTATGACAGTCCTCTATACAGGTGAAGCATGGAAATAACTCATAGACAACCATGGTGATCAAAAGCAGTTTGATTTGCTGACCATAAATTCACATTCTAAATCTGGTTTTTTTTCCCTTCAAACGTATGTACAGTCAAACAGGTAAGGTAATCATACTCCATTTGAATTGCAAGTGTTCATAAGCAGAGTTCACTCTTAATGTGTTTAACAATCAGAAGAGTTTGGATTGCTCCATGACTTGCAAAAACCAGGTCATTGAGACGAAGTCTTGACAACTTACGAAGAATAAGGGCTATAGCGTGGGTTTAAAGTGATTTATCTATCTTTGAAGCTAGACGGCTTGCAGTGTCAAACTCTATCCAAAGGCTTTTGGTGAGATTTCAGGCCATAGGAAGTGTGAAGGATCGCCACCAGCTGGGTGGCCTTAGATGCATGAACAGATTTGATGAACGTTTAATCTTGCTGTCAGCCCTGCACCATGGAACAGTGACTTGTCTCACTCTAACATATCAGCAGAGACAAACTGTAAACGTCAATATCAGTTAAAGCACCACACGCAGGTGTATATATGAATTTGGACCAGCTGCTCAAAGTCCTGCAGTCCGAATCCTACTCATCACGAGTCCGTGTTGCCTGCTATCCCGAGCACATCTAGTGGATAAGGTAACAATGGAGTTGAGTCCTCTTCACCGATGAATCTTGCTTCACTAAGTCATTCAATGAAAGCAGGATTTGAGTCTGCAGATGAACAGCAGAGATGACACAATCCGAGAGATCGATCGTTATGGAATAGATTCTGCTGTGGTCTGAAGAGGTTTCTAAAGACACGGAAGAGCACCATTCTACATCATGCAAAGCAAATTTACCTGCCCAAGATACAAAAAGAGAGCATCAGTTAAGCCTGCGCTGAAGTCCATAGGTGGTAATACCATCCTCCAAGATGACTCCATCGAGCTCATCTGCTTCTATACTTCAGTCTTGGTCCAGAACTTGAGTTTTGCATATAAATCCATTTTATAGATCTGGCTTATGTGTATGTAGAAAATTATCAACCAATATGACAGAAGGAGTATAAATGCACCATTTTGTTTTTACATATTGTGCTTTAAGAATTTTTTTCTTGAAACTTCCTTAACTTGTTTTAACTTATTTGTTTTCTTTCCTCTGCTAGGATTTATGTCTTGTAAATAAACTTTACGATTTTGCCAGATTTGAGTACATTATATATCACTGTAATAACCCTTGTCAGTTGCCTATACGATTATTTTGGACAAGACAGGGAGGGTAGAATGGTGGGACAATTACTTGGCTAGTCTAAATGTTCTGCCTTTTACCAGCCAACTGAGCAAGAGCCCTTTGTACCAGCTTAATAGAAATCCCCCCTTCCCCCCCCATTTTTGTTACCATTTTGGTAGCTTAGGGAAAGAGAGGTAGAGGGAAACCGAAAGGAAAGGTGTTGGACAGTTTGACGTCATGGCACGGAGGATCATCTGTATCAGAGTTGACAGAAAGCATACAAAACAGAAGGATGTGGACAGACAAGACTACCAGTGCCACACCGCATGGACTTTAAGAAGACTAAGAAGGTAGCTTACAAGGAAAGATCATAAGCAAGCTAGGTTACAGTTCTAACAACAAAGTTAATTGTCAAAGGTCTAAGACTGGTCACAGACACAAAATGTCTTTATTCAGGGTGGCACACAAGCAGCAAAAGAAAAACTCCCCATCACTGGATTTCTTCTTTATTTTTCAACTTTGTGTTCACCGGCTGTGAATTCTGGCAGAAAGGTTGTTCATCTGTTAAGACTCAGGCCTTGCACCAGGATCTGAGTTTTGCATGTACATCAGTCTGTTGGATTTGATAGTCCCTAATAATTTCTTCTGGATCCTCTATGGTTCCGTGGCCCCATCTTTAAAGGGAATAAGAATACAGCATGTTGTAAAACTAAAATTAATTTAGGTCATTTCCTAGGAAGTTGGAGTGCATCTGCCTGAGATGAGTGGAAGCAACGGTCCACAAATATCCCAGATGTGTAAAACAGATGCGCACGCTAAAACCAACTTTTGGAACAAGACCAAAGTCCAGAAGTCCATGAACAACCATGAGTTTCAGTTGCAGTTTACAGCTTGTAGATAGATGCCAAGAAGAAGATTTCCTCTGGGGACATCTGACAAACACAGTTAATGTAAGTAAACCCTGATGCACTGAACATCTCATGGAGAATACTCATGTTGAAGTATGGTTGTTAACACTGGATACCCTGCAATGAATGATGGAAAATGCTCTAAAAAGAACCCAACTTTGAGACACACAATATATTGCTTGTGTTGTTATGCTTGTGTGGAAGAGGTTGGGAGGCTGGGCAATTTTGAGCTTGGAGATTTTTGCCAACCGGATTAGTTCAATTGTCAAGAATTGTGCAAGGAGGCATTTATAACTGATCCCAAAAGATAAATTTCCATCACCTTGCTGAGATTCCAATCTGGCGTTCTAAAATTATACCAGTGGCTTCTCCAACATATGCACAGCCTGCTTAAGACACACACACACACACACGCACATATTTATAAAAAAAAGTAATGACCAGAATTTTTTTGGGTAACAATCAAAGACCAAACACAAGCATGTAAACACTTCAAAAATATCCTTCATCTTACAAGATCAAACACAAATGTTCACAACAAGGGTCCTCAAATCCCATGCTATCACTGAGGAAGACTTTTCTTAACACGGTTGGGTCTTGCTAGTTTCACTCACCATCACCATGTGTTGTGAGTCCCATGCCTCCTCAGAGCGCAATATAACACTATCATCTGAAAACAAGGAAAGGTGCCAAACAATCAACTAATGAAAACTGTAACCCAAAAACTGTAACCCAGTGTTCTAACCACTCAGCCAGCCGCTTCCCTAACTTGCGTACACCATGTTGAAAAACAACAAATTACCACATTTCTTTGGCAATGCAAAAACTGCAATACACCAAAAGAGGTTTGGTATACATGAAAGAACAGCTGATTACAAATAGAGTGGGAACAGTTGTGGCGTAGTGGCTAGACACTTGCCTGCGGATAGGAAGGTTGTGGGTTTGGGTCCTGGCGAAGCCAGATTTTTTGTTTTTCTTCAAATGACTTTGTCTTCCAGAGTGACCCAACCTTAAATAGGTAAAAGGTACAGTCCTAGGAAGTGAAAGCTGATGGGGTGGTGCTAACCTTATCCCCCACCAAGTGCCGATCGGTCTATAAAATATAGGTCCCAATACACCTGAAGGTGTGGAAAAGGGTCCTTGGCTGACACAGAAAGTTATGTTGAGGTGACAAATAGTTAATTTCGTGAAGCTGTGACCTAGTTTAGGGCTGTAGGGCTTGTCAAATACATTAAAACTGAACAGAAACTCCACCAAGAAAACTCCCCATACTATTATTCTGATAAAACACTAATAATCTCCAGGGCAAAATAGTCAAACACTTTGGCTAGCAATGCAAAAGTCATGGTTTTTGGTTTAGTTCCCTGTGCATAGTTGCTGGAGCTATGTGATTTGTGTGATGCTCCTGGCTGGCGGCTTACTGAGCTATATGGAATAACCCAGTGCACTAAAGTAAATCCTCTCGACTTCAACTTTAAAAAAAATAGCATTATCTTTTATATTGACACATACACCTTCCATTTGATGTTGTCCATACACCTAAGTATTTGAATTTCTCCACAAGCAAATACAAAAAGCAACACAGTGTTTGCTGAAATTGGATGTGTTCAGCCGAAAGGGCCACATATTACTACCTGGCAGTAAACCACACCACCACCACTTTGAGGGTGAATGTAGAGGAAGAATTCAACATCACTGACCACCTTTACTCCCCACGACTTTACCTGGTACCCACTTAAGGCTGGGAAGAACTAGCAGCCAATGTCATTAAAAAACAAACACATAAAAAGTGTAAAAGTGTTAAAAAAATGTAACCCACGATCTTCAGATCTTTCTCTTCGGATACGCAGGTGAGTGGCTAGCTGCTACAACACTGCAGATCCCCTCTATAACCAACGCATCATTTATTTTATGTACAACTTCCTTTTTTTGGTATCAAAACATTATTCTCCATCATCACAATGATGATCATCATAATTATCAACTTCTAATTTTTGCATCTGAGCAGTGGAAGTAGAACAGTTGCAGTTCAGTTCCCACAGATGGTAGCCCTGGCCATAGTTATTCTGTGTGGGAGTACAATGTCATGAAAACATTCATCACCATTATCAGGTGCCTTGCCGACTGGCGTGGGCGATCATGCCTCTCAATAATCTGCGATCTCCTGCAGGATGTATCAGTCCGTGTGCCGACACACCTCCATGCCATTTGCTCAAGTGCAACACGACTGTCAAGCATCTTCTCTGGTTGTCTTCCTCTATCTCTCCTTTCACAGATCTTTCCAGTGGTCACAACATGTTCTATTTTCCCTCTTCTCATAACATGGCCGAAAAATGATGACTGTCTCCTTCTGATGTCTGTGATAAGTTGTCTTCGGGCTCCCGCCTCTTTCAAAACCTCTTGGTTGCTCTTTTTGGCTGTCCAAGGTATTCTAAGCATTCTTCTGTAAAACCACATCTCCGAGGCCTCCAGGAATTGTTTGGCCTGCCTACCGATTGTAAAAGATTCACAGCCATACGTTGAAACTGGATGTTTATAGCAAGCAAGAATTCTTTTTCTAACTCTCAATGACAAGGATATATTGCACAAGATGTTTTTCATTTTATAAAATGCAGTTTTTGCCTGTCCTATTCTGTTTCTTATCTCAGTTATGTATCTTCCATCTGATGTTATCCATGTGCCCAGATACTTAAATTTCTGTACTTGTCCTAAAATAACACCATCACCTTTTATTACACACTTAGGAATAATTTGTTTCTTTGATACCACCATTACTTCTGTCTTCCCATTTTTCAAACTGAGGCCAAGTCTTCCACTTTCTAACACCACAATGTCTATCATTTCCTGTAGTTCTTTCTGACTTGTTGCTATCAAGACTGTGTCATCAGCATAACGTAAATTGTTTATATTGTGCCCACCAACCACAATTCCGGGCATACAAATTAAAGCTCTCATTATATATTCACTGTAAATTAAAAACAAATCAGGTGACAGTACACATCCTTGTCGTACGCTCCTCTTTACATTACCAAACATTAACACAAATGAAATGTCTAGTTCCCACTGTCTTAACCTACTGCACAGATTCAGTCAATCAGATTTTGTAACTGAGCGTTAGGTGCGATTCTGATGTGGGACTGCTAGTACTGGCACAATTGACAGCTGCCTTAAATATTTTTACTTTGTATCTGCAAGTTTCATGATTTTGCTAGTAGAGACAATTTTTTCACTAGTTATTAAATAGGACAGACGGGCATTTTTTGTGATTTCCACTCTCAAAGGAACAGAACAGTTATAGGGCCTGTCTGTGAAGAATTTGGAGCCTCAGCTAACAACAGTAAAAGAAAATAAAGGACCATTTTCCATGAAGCACATAAACAATAAGGAGCTGGCCCTATTGTTTCTGCACTAATCAATATTTGAGAGTGATGGGATGATACTATACAGGCCATCTTTACTTCCCTTAACATTTTCTGGTACTCATTTTCCAGCAGACAGCTCAGGCCAGATGACAGGTCAATCCCAGCCATCATTTGGATGCAAACACAATAGCATCAGCAGACTTGAGTCTAGCCACTGTGAACAGCAGCCTCCTTCAACAAACTACACATCAATAATCTATTACAATCAACTCTTATCAGCACCAGATGAAAGTTAAAGTAATTATTCTCCATGTAGGTTCCTGGAAACTACTGTGGGGGAACCAAGAAAGGACCCCCTCCCTCCCCTTTTTTTCACGTTGAGCATGTCATTAAGAGTATTATTTAGAGATGTTTCCTTCAAAGTCGGAGTGCATCTGCCCGAGAGGCTAGGCACCAATTGTCTGCATACAAATAAACCAAATCTGTAAAACAGCTATGCATGCTTCTTTTTTTTGTCTTCTTTGTTCATAGGCTATTAGCCGTGACGAAAAGTCCTGGTTGTATGTCCTTTTGCTTTGGGTCAGGGCCTGAGTTTTGTGTGTAAATCTGTTTTACTGGCTTATTTGTGTGCAGCTGGTTGTTCTTTGCCACTCAGGCAGACGCACTTTGATTTAGTTGACTCCTATGACATAGTTTTATTGTTTTTTTTTATTAAGTAGTGGGTCTATTCTTGTTTTCCCCCACATTGAGGTCCGGAACCCACACAGGGAAGCTATGCATACAAAACTCAGGTTCTGGAACAAGACTAAAATCTTTATTGGCTGCTGAATAAAGGGATGGTGTGAATGTGGAATTTCTTGAGCGCTGTGATGTAAATTCTTAACTCATTCATTCACCTCAGGGCATACAAGCTAACCAGAATGTATGAGCCACATGTCTAAAAATATTGTATTTCTTTTCTTCACATACATGTTCTACTGTTCGCCCACTACCAGTGAGGAGGACCACTCTTTCTTTCATCCGTCATGAAACTATAGTTGATTGTTTGCGAGTTAGGAAGTGACTTATAAGCCCAATACAGACCAAGACGGATCTAGGGCAATGAGAGCAGGGAACAGTCTCTGTTTTTATAGGGCTTGTTATAAGGGTTGTTCTAGTCTGTCTTTGCTGTTCGGCTGCCTTTTGTCTAGATGCCTCGCAACTCGCTGCGCCTTTTCAGATAGACATTCATCATATAGTCCGGTCTTGTGCAGCAGCCTCTCAAAAGCCAGTTTACTCATGCCTATCACTTAACTGCTTGCCCATCGTCACAGGACTAAGTCAGTTGGATGAATTATGAATGAAAAAGTGACTTACATGATGAATTGGTTTAAAGTGAGGACAAGTTGTGTTATATCGCTGAGGTCACTGTCTCCCATGTGTCTAATTTCCAAGTACACAGTCCACAGCTCTACACATGAAATCATTCCAGTCCACAAGTGTTCAGATCTGCTCCTCTGTGTAACAATGTGTAGTGACTGATGAAACTGTCACAGTGAACATTAATATCATTAGGTGGCAGTGTAACTGCTGGTCAGATCTCTCTATGTTATACTGCTTAAATGGATAGCAACTAAATGATGACAGATGCAAATCTCCTCCTCTGAATGACTCATTTGTCTGCAGTATAATTCTTATCAGACTTTTATCTCTTTTATCTGGTCTACCACCTTGCAGGCACATAAAACACTCTGATGTATCCAAAAACATGTCAATTTATAGTGACCCTGACATGAGCTAATCTTACCTTTTACCCCAGTGACCTAGAAAAAAATTGCCCAGATCCTATATTTTTCTTACTTTGAGAATTCCCAACAAATTTTTATTTTTTTAAATCATTAATTTACACATCATAAGAAAAATCACAGAAAATCAATATTAGGATGGAAAAAAACCTAAAGATGAAAAGCAGTAATGAAAAAACATTCAGAATTAAGTCCTTTGACCCTTGAAAGTAAATTATAGCCTGACAATTACCTGACGCTGTGATATGGTTGACTTATGGCTAAAGAGGCAAATACTTAGCCAGAATTTATGTTAAAAAAAAAAAACTTTTTTTTCATAAACCTTTCTATAGGCTATTTTTAAAAATCTATCCATTCCCAGTAATGATAAACATCTGCACAGGCTCAAAAGGAATCAATTCTGTTAACTATGATTCTCAAAATCGAGCCATCGTAACGAGCTTGGAAAGTGGCTCTTATAAGGCAGTGGCAACAACTGGAAGTACTGGGTTTGCTGCTTCTTGTGGCAACAAGGTTTAATGTCATGGACGTACACCTGTGTCTCTCTCCTTGACCGCAAGCCTCGATATGAACTCCAGCAGGTACATCTGAAGTCTAACATCATGCCTATTATTAGTAACATAAAAGCCCGGAACTCCCGCCTTCTCCAACATGCTCTGCTGATCCATCAGCTTCTGATCAAGTTCTAGAATGATCTTCATGTCTCGCCGCTTCATCTCTTCCTCCAGACGCCGGTCCATGGTCTGTAAATGTTTCACATAAAATGAAACAAATGAAACATGTTTTGAATAAAATATAAATTTCTGAAATATGTTACTTAGTTTCATCTCTTTTACAGCAGGACTATTCATTCAATTAACTCTTTGGAGATGGAGCCTTTTTAGAGTTTCAGTGCCAAGAGGACAGAGCCTTCAGGAGGGGATTCTCTTAGTTTACACACACACACAAATTGTAAAAAATAAAGCGTTTCATTACCATATACAAAACTATACATATTAATGTATCTTAAAGTCTATCAAAGTCCAACCCCATGTCCTCGTCGTGAGAGGTGGTAACAGAACAAAGTAGGGGATTGCTAGATGTGGGCGAAATATGGTGTGGCCTCGTGCCATGGGACCGTTACGGTAGCCATGAAGGCCACCCTGGGTCACCCTGAAACGTCCTGGCCAACGGGGCTCTGGTGAAGTTGCGACAGGCCTAGCAAGCCGGCAATGGAATTATTATCGCTACAGAAAACACAATGAGATATAAACGGACTGATCAAACGGTATCTGACCATGGCCTATGGTCGAGGCGGCCAGAAGAGCTAGAAACAGAACCTGATATCTCTCTCGACACCCACAGCGGTAAAAGAGGAAGTAAAGAAGAAGAAGTGAAGAAGAAAAAGACACATATTCATGTTGGAAATTTCCTGAGCTAACAATATTTTTGTATCAAACTCTAATCTCAACATTTATTCAAATTAACTATTCTGATATGCATAACTTATATAAATTTTTTTTTTTAACTTGGAATCAAAAATGACCAGCCTGAAACATTTTAGTGATTTTCTTTGATGGATGAGGACTAAACCAGTCCTAACACTTGTGTTTTGGGAAGTAAAGCCCATGCAGGTCCTTCAGACGCATCTGGCACATGGTTCTACTCCTTTTTCTGCCTATGATGCAACAATCCTTATCACAGTTGTTTGGCACAGGTAACCCCACAAAACAATAAATGTAAAATTACAGAACACGTGAAACTTTCTAGAAAGCTATCACTGAACAGCCTACATGTGCAAAAAATGCAAGAAGCAATCTGACCGGCTGATCTGAAAACCTGCCAGCCAATCTCAAGGCTTGTATTATATAGGGCCGACCGATTGAGCCCAGACTCTTTTTGGCTATTTTGCTGTTGGGGTGAAAGGGTTAAGTTTACTCGTGGCCCAAACAAAAAATGAATTTTTTTAAAAATAAAACCAGAGATATTCATGGGCCAGAGTCCCAGCATAGAAAGATCATTAATACAATACAATTGGCAATGATATGAGGGATGCCACTAGGCCTCTGAGGGCCAGATTTGGCCATCGGAATAGCTCTGCTTTAAAGGATCTTGAAATCCAACCAAAACAATGGTTAGCTATTTTAGTTTTACTAGGCAGTGCTTTTTACTAGTCTGCCATTTTTTAAAAGGACAATGTTCATACTAATTCTCAAAATCATAGAAAAGCTTTTTGCTACCAAATGCTATGCAAATGAATCAAGCCTAGCGTGCAGGAGTTATGAAACCACATTCATATCCAATAAGTCACATATTGTTGCGTGCTGATTTGGGAGAGAATAATATTGTGTGAAGGGACAGTGTGGTATGATAGCACTTTCCGGGAGTTCAAGGGAAAGTGTCAACAGTGGCCCAAGCAGTGAGGGGAAGAGAATGTTTACCAGTGAGAAGTGTAGTGTCACGAGAAAGTAGATACGTGAGTTCACTGTGGAGGCTGACAAGCATGGCTAACGAGACACACACAGAAAAAATTAATTACGTGACAGCGTGATTCTCATGTAACATCAGCCACCAACATAAGCATGATTCTCATGTAACATCAGCCACCCACATAAGCGTGATCCTCGAGAACGCCCACATGAGCATGCCTCTTGTGTAACATCATCCACCCACATAGGTTTGGCAGAGATATATTGGGGCTGCGTAGTCAGTCAGAGTCAGTCAGAGTCCAAAACAGCGAAAGAGAGAGACCAAATCAGGGTCAGTCAGTATTTCTCGAGTGAGTCAGACTGAGTACCGTACAACTATCAGGCATCAAGGTCTGAGAAGGGTTGTGGTTACGGTACGGGTCGAAGGTATACTGGCGAAGTAAGGCCAAAGGGACTGGGCGCTCCAATAGTGACTGTTCTGGGTGACAGTGCAAGGAGACGTAGGATCCCACGGAAACAGAATAGTAGGGATGCCGACGAGAGCTGTGTGCTAGAGGGGACTTGTGTTAGAAGTCCTGTCGGTCACCGGAGTCCTTCAACAGGCTGATGTGCTGTGTGCTGTGGAGAACGGGCAAGTAAAGTCAGTTTCCTCAGCCAAGGTTGTCTGCTGAAATAATATCAAGGTCCAGTGGATAGGAGAGTTCGTCCTGTTTGGCTGTACAGCAAGCCCAGAGTTGTGGGACACTGTAGACCTTCAGAGCCGTAGTGGTCAGGGAGAGGATGCTACAAGTTGAGAGACAGCAGGTGAGGACTATATGGACTACGTTGGAATGTCAATTAGGATCAATGTCTAAGTCTCTGCAGTTTTGTTGATGTGAGGGCTTGTAACTACCCTTTTGTGTTTTGTCGAATAAATATGCCATGTGACAGAACTACTGTAGTCGAGTCCTGCTTCAAGAGTGTGGGAGCGAAAGTTATATCTATAGACACTTGGAAGTGTGCTGATTAGTGTGTAACTCAGATAGCACACAACACATATGCCAAGTTGATTGATAAACAAACAAAAATGGCACAGAAACACAAAAAACATAAAAACATATCTAACTGCTTAACATATCACATCTGAAAATAAAACAAACTAAGCTAGAGACAAGCAAGTGAATGCAACAAACTGGATAAGCAAGATTGTTTACCTCTAACTCTCTCTCTACTTGTGCTTCAACCAAAGGGAGATTATGTGGTTTGTGCTGGTTTTCCATGAGTAGTTCCTTGTGCTTCTTATTCATTTCATGGCGCTGAGCTGTGGATGACACAGACAGATTGTACTGCGAGTAAAAATATTTTATCTTCTCACCAGAGACAATCGAGAGCTGCTGTGATATAGTGGCTTGATGCTCTAACTCTAGCATAAAGGTCTTGGATTCAAACTCTCACTGAGTTTGATTTTATTCCAAAAATGATCCTGGCATTGGCTCCCACGCCAAAGCAACCTTAAATGAGAATGAGGTTAAGTCACAGGAAGTAAAGGCAGCCAGCATGATGTTGACCTCATCACCTATCAATTGCTATTTAGTTTTTATATGTCCAAGACATGACTGCTGTGAAAAGAGTCCTTACGTACTTATTTTAAGAGACTGTTACTGGAGAATGACTCAATACATGCTAGATCAACTACTTAATGAGATGGAGTAATTCCCTTCCTCAGCACTTTTCTTTCCATCACAACTTTCAGAAAATTATGAACATTAACATTTACACTAAGACCACTGCTTAGAAAGATAGGGGAACCTCATTTCCTTTCCTTTCTTGACATTTTACAGTACCAATTTTACAAGTATGGATTAACCCCAGGGCCAAGCTAGTGACAAGAATCCATTATATGAGTTATCTATGGGTTAACCTCAGGGCCAAGCTAGTGACAAGAATCCATTATATGAGTTATCTATGGGTTAACCTCAGGGCCAAGCTAGTGACAAGAATCCATTATATGAGTTATCTATGGGTTAACCTCAGGGCCAAGCTAGTGACAAGAATCCATTTCCTGGGTTATCTATGGGTTAACCTCAGAGTCAAGCTAGTGTGACAAGAATCCATTTCCAGAGTTATCTATGGGTTAACTCTTGGGAAAAGCTAATGACAAGAATCCATTTCCTGAGTTACCTGTGGGTTAACCTCAGGGCCAAGCTAGTAACAAGAATCCATTTCCTGGATTAATTATCTAAAACAAAACTGGATCTTTTTATATCACTCCTATATTCAAAGATCCTCACCCAGTACTCCTAATTTGTTTCACTAGAAAACCACTGCATGCACAAGATACTATTTAAATGACAGACCTCTCATTTCAAGAAATCTAACTTTATCCAGATAGCCTTAGAAATATACACAAAATTTACGAACTCCTATTTCCTGACCATCATGGAACTCCCAAGTACTTTTCACACATCAGAGTTGCCACAGAATGCATTCTGACCAAAAGAGAACAGTCTGCCTTAGAAATTCAGATGATAACCAATCAGACAGAAGATCAAATGGTTTGGTCATCCTGTTAGAATGCAACCACAACCACCAACACAGGCACATCATCATCAGTTCTCGTTATACCTAGTGGCACATGAGGCTTCATAGAGGACTTTCCACGCTTTCTTGTCCTGCACAGTTTTCCATGTGAAAGATGCCGAACTCAGGTCACTTTCCATGGTTCGTTTCCATGTTGTTTTTGGGCGCCCCTGTTTTCTCTTTCCCTCTGGTGTCCATGTGAGAGCTGTTTTGGCGGGTATATCAGGATTCATTCTCATAACGTGGCCAAGCCATTTCCATCTTCTCTTGGTTATCATACTGTCTAAAGTTGCTTGGTTTGTGACTTGAAGTAGTTTAGTATTTGAGATTGTATCTGGCCAGCAAATTTTGATAATTCTACGTAGACATGTGTGGTGGAAGGTGGACAGCTTGTGTGCATTCTTTTTGGTCATTCTTCAGCATTCCGCTCCATAAAGAAGAACTGGCAAAATGATGCTCTTGTAGAGTCGGAGTTTCGTTCCTCTGCAGTGATTGTTTGATTTCCAGATATGCCTCATCCTTCCAAAAGCAGCTCTAGCTTGTTCAGATGTGACTGTATGTCCTCTTCGGTCCCTCCAGGCAGGGACACCACACTGCCAAGATATGTGAAATGTTCTACATTTTCAAGAGTTTGGTTATTTATGATCACTGGTTGTTGGTTTGGACTGCTTGTCATCTTAGATTTCTTTGTATTTATTCTCAGTCCCACCATTTTTGCTGTGCTGTGTAGTCTGTTACTTTTCTCTTGTATATGTTCATGTTTATGTGATAGCAGTGCTATATCATCTGCAAAATCAAGGTCCTCAAGCATGGTGAATGGAGTCCATCGTTTGCCTCTCAATGTTCTGTCTACTGTGTTCTTTAGTATCCAATCAATCACAAGGTTGAAGAGGAGAGATGACATAACACATCCCTGTCTTACATCTGTCTTTACTGGGAAAGATGTATTGCAATTTTTTATACTGCAGGAAAAGTCTTTAAAGAAGAGAGCAATTATGTTGACTATTTTTTCTGGAATTCCATAATGTCGTAAAATTTTCCATAGACTGTCTCTATGGACGCTATCAAAAGCTTTCTCAAAGTCCACAAAATGTATATATATACTACCAACACAGGCACTACACATAAAAAGATTGATGTGAAAGCAAGAGGTTGCCCTAGGAGAAGGTGGATGGATGGAAAGACCTTCTAAAATAAAGACCTTCTACACTGATATGGAATGATAATAGCCATTGCTACCCATGAAGCAGTGAAGCACAAACTGTTTCTCCACATGACACCTAATGCAAGAGCAGAAACTGATCATGATCATGATGACTTATCAGTTGTTAGAACAAAACTAACCCATAAACAGATGAATATGAGTATTCATTGACGGCTCAGCAAAGGAAACTGAAAAGTGACAGAGTAGGTAAAATACATAATGAATGGACATTGGAGCAATCAGAGAAAGCATTCATCCTACATGACATTGCTGAACTTTCTGCCAGAGTTTACAACCAGTAAATATGAAGAAGAAAAATATGCTAGATCTGCCCTGGAACTACCTCAACATATTATAGAATGGCCCATCACAGAACTTACATTTGTGGTCATTGATGAGTTTGAGGCGCTGAGTAAATAGACTCTTCTCTTCCAAGTGCTGCACTTCCTCCAGACTTTTCACAATTTCAAAAGCTGTGCCGTCCAACAGAGCCTTGGCCAGTGCTGAGAGGAGGTCATACGGGAGACGTTGTTGGAATTTACTGTAAAATATCATATTTTAAAAAGTTACATTACAATAAATTTAGGTTACCCAAAATAATGGAAGCAAAACAAAATAAATCTGACAATACTGTAGTCTGTGACACTAAATAGTTATCACCATTATGTTCCATGCCTCACCATGTGGGTTCCAGGACCTCACTGATTTGAAAGGGGGAGGGGGAGGGAGGAAGACCCTATACTCCTTAACAAGCTTGTCATAAAAAGCAATTATTAAGGATTCGCTAAAACTGAATACGTAGAGCAGATAGAGAGGTGTATATATCAACAGCCTAGATATAAAACCACAACACAACATGCCAACCACCCTTTCAAGGGCAAACATAGAAAAAAAGTGTACCACTCTAGGCAATCATCCATATTCTCTTATCATTTATCTCCAATGGAACATACCCTTAACCAGCTGATGCCAAGTCACCTTACTGGATGCCATCATGTACAGCTCATAGATTCTTTCCCTCTTATTCACCTCTGTCTCTGCTTCTCCCATCCACGTGTAGTTTGGTCTCCTATTATTTCTTCTGCCATGTTCAAGCATATTATAAATCTTCCTAAATTTATTATATCCAGCACCAGCATCTTTTCCTCACCTGCTCTGACGCATTCAAAAGTAGCATTGAATTGTGGTCTGATTAACTACTATCTAGTTCAGTGTGGTGACCCCCAACCATAGTTATTTTTGTTGCTACTTTAACACTTCAATGAATATCTGTTTTAGGATGGTCTCAGGCGACCTCTGAAAACGCTGTTCGACCCAAAAAGGGTCATGACCACAGGTTGAAAACCACTGATCAGTTCAACCACTTTTGATAAGGTTTCTGATAGTAATGCTACAGTTTCTGATGGGAAAGCATAGTTTTTTGTTTTTGTTTTTTCTAGGATCATCCGATGTTTTCCTTGCCAGAAGCGCAGCTGTGCGGCTTTGAAATTATGGAAATATTTCACTCCGACATATATGGTTCATTTTTCACAGTGGATAATTAAGATAATTAAAAAAAAAACACTCCTAACTTAAAACACTGGTATGAGAGTCACACCATGGAGTAGCCTAGCTCTTCAGCATGTGAGTGTAATATTCCCTGAGAAAGCAACAGATAAAGTGCAGAGAACCACCATTGTGGAGACATCACAATTTTTTTTGCCGCCAGACTTTGCAGTTATTTTCAATCAGTCCAGTCTTTTTATCTTTTTTTACTTTTTACTGGCTGTTTTCCAAATATCATTTTATATAGTTTCACCATTTAGGATTGATCTTTTTCTTTATTCTAGTAAATTTCAATAAATTTGCATGACATGCAAATGACCTGATACATGAAGTGACTTGATCTGGGACTCCACTTGGAAGCATTCTTGGTGACTTCAGACGTTATGGCAGACTTCGGACTCGACTTCAGACTGAAAGGGTGACAACAGTCAAACCTCTGCTAACATCTAAGACAAGCCTATGGAAATGTCTGGATGGCCATGAAGATAACAAAACTCAAAAGGCTTGAGAATCAACTTATTTTACCCAATGATCAAACTCTTTGCCCGTATTTTACCCAAGAATCAAATTCTTTGCCTGTATTTTACCCAGTGTGACACAGTCACTCTTCAGAGAAATGCTGGTTACCAATGAAAGAGCTGCACATAGAACAAACTCCACAGCTCCAGCAAGGAACCCTTAGGAACTATAAAAAATACCAAAGAGCAAAGCCTTCAAATTAACACACAACTTTACCATGGCGACTCTGAAACTACAAAACACTCACCCAGGCAATTCCCTGGCCATACTCTGCAGCTCATTGAGAAACCTGTAATGCTTATGCTGAAGCTCCTCTTTGCTGTTATCATCCCGACTCATCATAAATGGAAATACATATGTATGATGAGCTGCTCAGTCCTAGGAAGAACAGGGTTTTCTTGAAAATTTCATAAAGTGGCATTCCTGAAAAAAAAAAAAAAAAGACTGTAAATGCATCAAATCAAGTACTGTTCTTACAAAGAAGGTAGGCTGCAGTTGATTTCCAACAAATTCCGTCCTTTGCTGTGGTGATAAGACTCCATCACCATAATCTGTTTTTTCTTCATCTTTAGCATTCACAGCACTTGAGTCATTCCTGCAGATATCACCAGCCTCCATTCATCTGTGTGATTGCTTCTCTTCCAGTTGGAGGCTAAATGTTTCTAGTATCTATCCACTATCTTCTGGTCTGCCTTATAAACTACTCCCATTCAACTATTCATTAATCATAGTTTTAGCCTCTCTGTTACCTGTCATTCTCTCTATGCCTTAACCAATGTAATTTCAGGCTATCCTCCGAAAAATGGTCCTAAATTATCGAGGCGGAAAATATACCCTAACAGGGCCTCAGTCACGTGTCAATTGCGCACTTCCGTCGTCTTAAATTGCACGCTTACGGCAACTTTCGCCACTGCCGAGAGTAACCCCACGCCGCTCATGCGGCGTGGACTGGGCTAAACTAGATGGCTGGGACTCATGAGCAGCAGCTACGGCATCTCCTGTAGCTTCCTTTATTTTTTTTGCTCGTGAGTCCTAGCCATCTAGTCTAGCCCCAATCCACGCCGCGTGAGCGGCGTGGGGGATACTCTCGGCGGTGGCGGAAGTTGCTGGAAGTTCGCAATTTGGCGGTGGCCTTATAGTCCCTGAAAGTGCGCAATTGACACGTAACTGAGGCCCTGTTAGGGTATATTTTCTGCCTCCATAATTTAGGACCGTTATTCGGAGGATAGCCCAATTTTATCTGATGCTATTGCTTATTTTTTAACTATAATTCTTCCATTTACTTTAACTCAGAATTAACTCTTTAGGGCCTGAGCAACAGTGTGAGCATTGATTGAGAAGTTAAATTTTTCCCAAACAACGCTAACATCATCAATCGTGTGTCCCGTACATGTTGCTTCGCACACGGCTTCGTACTTGTTTCTAATGTTCTGAACTATGATTCAAGTATTCAGGGAAAGTCACTCTAACGATTTCCTTTCAACGACATTCTGTATCCCAAGCCAAGGGTGCTAAGATTGATTGTATTCATGGCTACATTTTTTTCAACAGTGCATTTTCTAAGTTTGTTTTCGAGTGCCATGAATACCAATGTTCCAACCACAAGTACAGGTCACAGAATGCATCTTTCTGCAGCCAAAGCTCTAAAATTGTTTCAGTCATATGTTTTTAATTCTGATAATGATAATGAGAATTTAGATTTTTTGGAAAGTAATTTGGACGGCGAATATTTTACCAGCGAAGCTGAGTGATTAGCTGTTGGGAATCTAGCGATTCTGATGAGTTTACAGACAATATCCCATTGCTACCGTATTTATGCTGTAAGAGAAGGAAAGTGCTCTAAACAAAGAGACAGTACTATACTATGGATAAGCTACAATAAAATAAGTGTAGCTACAGTCTGTATATAACTGTACAAAGTAAATAGTGTGTTTGTAATGACCCATTTTTATCTCTGAAATGTTGCCCAGCACTCTGTGAGAACTAAGAGCTCCTGAGTGCTAAAATAACCCAGAAACTTACCATAACTTTGGAATTTGTTTGGAAATTGAACAAACTTTGAAGTTGTGTTCTCAAATAAGGATATTTGCTACTCTTGAGGTGGCAAAACCATGGTAAGTGAAGAATTTGTTTGTAAAACGTTGTTGTTATGAAATTACCATCTGCTGAATTCTTCTTTCCTACTAATTATAACAAATTTAAACATACACTTATTATCAGATTCAAAATTTACATTCATTTCTCTTTAAAAAAATATATACTTTTTTAGAGATTAGAAGTATATTACATTCTCTAATGCCTTTCTTGACCACAACCCCTTCTGCCATTTTTGTAAAGGGAAATTAATGTGGGCCAAGTCTGTCAAAATTCATAAGCCTGAAAGAGTAAGGAATCAGGTAATTTTAAAATAAAACATGACAAGGGAATTTTCAAAATGAAGAGAATTGAAGAGTGTCATGATGGGGAGAACATGGGGTGCGCTGCAAAAGATGGCAAAGAATAGGATGACTTAGAGCATGTCGGCTAAGAACCTATGCTGAAAAAAAAAATACAGAAAAGAAGAAGAAATCACACCCGATGCACATCTTATTTCTAGACAAGGGTTGATTTTTGTTTTTTTAACAGTAATGCCAAACTGGATATTTATTAGCCGCCCTTTTTTTTTAGTTAACTATCCATTTCCAAACAATAAGGCATGTGGTTCTATGCCCCCATTGCCATTATTGTAGACCAATCAGCTTTCAATATTTGATTTCAGCTCTAAGCATCATCAAGATATTTTATATTAGTAATGTAAGCTATCTTCCGAATAACGGTCCCAAATTATCGAAGCCGAAAAAATACCCTAACAAGGCCTCAGTCACGTTATTGCGGACTTCCGCCACTGCCGAGAGTATCTCCCATGCCGCTACGTGCGGCGTAGAGTGGGGCTAAACTAGATGGCTGGGACTCACAAGCAAAAAAATTGAAGGAAGCTGCAGGAGATGCAGTAGCTGCTGCTCGTGAGTCCCAGCCATCTAGTTTAGCCCCAATCCATGCCGCGCGTAGTGGCGTGGGAGATACTCTCAGTGGTGGCAGTAGTCGCCGGAAGTGCGCAATTTAAGTCGCCGGAAGTCTGCAATTTACATGTGACTGAGGCCCTGTTAGGGTATATTTTCGGCCTCGATAATTTAGGACCGTTATTCGGAAGATAGCCGTAATGTAATTATCTACAAGACGGACATTTAGTATTTTATGGCACGACTATTAATAATTGCATTTGTCCTGTTTAGATTGAACGGTGAGACTCTAATTATACTCATATTCGCAGTACTGTGGTTGAGACTGCAAACTAATCAGAGACGGCCCAAAGAACCGCCTGTTGTAAATTGGTATATTGTATAAACGAGGACAAACATGTAGAAACCAGTTGCAGGTCAAATAAACAACGTATTTAAAAAAAAAAAAAAAATCAGATATGATGCTAAGGCTAATCGGCACACTTCCGAATACCGGTCCCAAATTGTTCACAGCGAAAAACATCCCTTTGAGAGCCTTAAAAAATTTTGTTATAAAAATATGTAGGCCATCATCATCAGTTTCCACTTCTGCCGGTCATGCTCGATGGATAGCAATGTTTAGACGTTAAGCTAAGTGCCGTGAGAAAGAATGGTTTTCTATCCATTGAAGCGACGTGGGGAGGATATGTTTTCGCTCCATTAAAGCGGCGTGGAGTGAAATAGTTTTTCATCCATTGTTCACGTCATTACTCGTAACTCGTCGTGTGGTTTCTAGGGCCACAGATTTAAGGAATTAAAAAAAAAAAAGAATAGATCCACTGCCACCTAAAACGCCTTGTAAAAGGAGACTAAATAGGACTTTGCTGAAATCGGTTGTTTTGGGGTGAAAGGCGCAGATACCGCAGTCTAGCTGTAAACCACAAGATCAAGCGAAAGGCGCAGGTATCAAAGCCTAGCTGTAAACCACAAGACCAAGCGAAAGGCGCAGATATCGAAGCCTAGCTGTAAACTACAACACAACGTATTATCCGCCCTTTCAAATGCAAAAACATTAACACCCGGCGGGGAATCTAACGAAGGTCACCCGCGTGACAGGCTGAATACTTGGAAATGTACCACCCAAGACTCGTGAGTTTTGTTCCCATAAAATTAGATAACGAGAAGCATAGTTCGTAGTGTTCCTATTCCATATGTTTAACTATATGACCTCTTGATGCGCTGAATGCAATTTTTTTCACAGTGAATAATTTGGGACCGGTATTCGGAAGAGTGCCGGCTAATCAACTCCTGCTGGGTAAGTAAGTGTCGCTGAGTTACTTGCAGCATCAGACGGGACAGATCAATATTTGATCGGACCAATGTGCTAGGATGCCGAAATGGACAACAAATAACAAGATACACAACTGGAAAGAGGTTCAACTTCTTTAACACGGGTTGAGCACGGAGCTTTGTAATTAGAAACGTACACGCAATTTTTGCAAAATGATGAATGTGGTTATTCGGCGGCTATTGTTGACGGAAGTGTGCTTTTTAATGGTTTTTATACATTAAAGAGCATGACAAACATTTGGAAGTCCAGAACGTGCGACGTTTGGTTGTTATGTTTTTTGTGGAAGTCTGAGTGCGAGTGAACAGTGCAGAGGCACACATGGATAATTAGCTCTGAGGAGAATGACGGTGCAAGTAGTTACAGGGGATCTGGTCGACACTCAGCACTTCGGGAAAAGGCGAGACAGAAATTCAATCAGTTATTTACTGGTGCTGTCAGAATTATAACTCTTCGCTTGCTGGTGAAGATGGGGACGAGGCGCTTATGAGAGTGACCCAAGCAATGTCATGTCGATTCTGATTTTGACATTCAACTCCGAGGAGAAAATAAGGGTGGTTCAGCAGTGTTTACACTGCTGCTGGGCAAGATTGCCAAGGGAAAAAAACGCCATTTTGCGCCAGACCCAAATTTCGCCATAAAAGCGCCAAATAAAATGTAGCATTGTACTCACTTCACATCTAAATCTCTAGATTGAATTCCTGACTGTCATTCTCACCGGAATAAGTGGTAGATACATCGGAAACCTTTTCAGCCTCAAGTGCAGGCGATATAATATTTTTTATTATGCATTAGCATTCAGTTCTATGCAACTGTATATGTTAATATGTACTTACCCGACCATGTGCTATCATGATTTCATTCAGATGATCAATTCTGCGTATTGCTCAATGGCAGGTCATGCTTACAGCAATTTGCAACTCTGCTGCCTTAACTTTATCATTACTTTGCCTAGAAGTCATTGTTGAAATAAGCTATGACTGGCATTTTGATGGAGTCTTCATCCTGTGTTTTGGATTTTTCATTATTTCAAATAATATTTGATGTTACTAATTTTTGGTTACATTAGTGCACTGACAATTTACAATGTGCTGCCTCTGATCCGTCTGAAGATCTTTTGAGCCATGGATGTGTTTTCTACCAATTACTGTTTTACTTAAGACTGCTGTCCTAAGATGCTTTCCATTGTGTGTGTGGATAACGTGGCCATTGGTTTAAAAAAAAATATGTCACAGTTAGAACTAGGTCTATATCATCTTTACTTTCTATCCTTGAGTAGTTTCTGAACAGTCTGAATCACTTGGTAGCACTGGTGGGTTTTGTCATCATGCTCACCGTGCCCAGTAGGAGTCGACTGGTATGTTTTTCCTTGTTGTCTGCACATTTGTCCTTTTTTAATATTAACTTCTAACATGCATTCAGTTCAGCTACTTCTAGAAAGACTTGCATGGCTGGCGGAAAAGAAAGCAGCTCATATATTGATCGTTATCAGCATGCCTAAGAAGACCCAAACTTGCAAACTCCGCCTATATTAGGTTGACAGCATCCAGAAGTTCTCATCAAGCAACTTTATTGGCTGTACACACCAGGATACTGCGGGGAGAAGGGAAATGAAAGAGTTGACAGACAGGCCGTGTCAGCAGTGGTTAGTGGAGGAAGAACTTCGGACAGGGCAGCCATACGTTCTTTTAGACAAGGAGCACTGAACCGCCTGTTAGAAATAGGTATGTGAATATAGAGGAGAGCTGACTCAAAGATAGCATCTTTTCTCGGAAACAAATGCTTAGGTTACACTAAATACCATATGATTTGGAAAGAGCAGTAATGGCGGGTTTAATTCATGGGAAAAGAGGCAGGAATCGACCAGCCTAAAGATGGACATGGAATATCCAGGGCACCCTAAGTTCACCTGGTGGGACATTTGGCAAGGGACCGAGTAGCCTTACAGCGTCCCATAGTGATACTAAGTTATGCAAAGGGTCTTCTGTTATATGAAAATGGTGATGATGGTCATGATGTTGCCGAATTCATAGAAAGGAAATTGCTATTGAAAATGTTATAAAACTGTGACCAAGTAAGCAGCGGACAAAAACTCTTTACTTACACATATAGCTCGCATTATTGAAAATTAAGCATCCATTATTCTTGCATATTCCAGATACAAATATTTGAATAATCCGTGAAAAAGAATTGAAAACTGCAGATAATTAACAAACTACATTATAATGATACATTTTTAAGTGGTATTCACCTCTGATTAGCAGCTTCCTGTTTGTATGTGCCGGTCAGGACAAATTTGAGCGAACTGTGTCCGGAAAGACGGTTATTTTATTGTAATAATTTTGGCAATGATAAATTAAGGATTTCTGAGGATCGCTCACTTCGTGAAGTTAGTTTAATTAATATCAGAATCGTTGCAGCCGTCCACAGTACGTATTGAAATTGTTTTTGTATTATCAGTCCATCCTTGATCCACCCATTTGATCATTTTGATCAATTTCCACTTCTGCCGTTTAGCGTTGTTAGGAGGAACAGTTTGCTATGAATTGCTTGATGGTCAGCAATGGCTGTTGTCATTCACTGTCGATGTAGAAGCTCTTGCTTTCACTTCAGATCTATTAACATGTAGCGCCTGCGTTGGTTGTTGTTCTGGCTGCATTCCTATTATTGACCATACCAGCTGATCTTCTATTTCTTCATGAAATTGCTGCATGGTGTTGTTCCTACAGTTTGTCTGATACTATCATATCTAACTTTGTCTTGGTTAGTTAAGTTGGCGGCTTGTCTAAGGCATATCATTTCAGAGGTGTTAATTTTACACAGGTTAGCCTTGGAGGATGTCCAAGTCTGGCACTGGTAGCACAGTGTTGGTATGTAAATGCTGTTTATAATCTGTTTCTTGGCGCTCATACTTGTGTTTTTATGTGTTAATAACGGTGTCATTTGGTATGTAAGAACACTAGCTCGTTGGCATCTTGTTTCTATTTCCCTAGATATTTTCCTCCGATAGTACACTTCCTATATATTTAATTTATTTAACTTGCTTCAGACAAATACCATGCAACCCTATATGCAGCAGAAGAGGAGTTCTTCTGATCTGCATTAATTCAGTTTTAGTAGTAATTATTTTCATGTTATGACTTCTGCATGTTGAACTTAGCCTGTTCAAATATTCTTACAGTCTACTCCCCTAGTTGTAGAGCAGGCATTGTTCGTATGCAAATAGTAGCTCAATTACTATGTGTAGATCAAATTCTTTTCCTGGAAATTGAATTTCTTCATTGTTTAGGTCGACTGCTTTGAAGCTTGCTTCTTTTGGTATTCTGAATATTTCTATAGTAAAAAAGAGAAGAAAGAGCACATATCCCTGCCTCACCCCTGTATTGATCGTAAACATATCAGATATGCCTTCTCGTGTTCTCACTGCCCTTTGGAAGTATGGTACACGACCATGATGTTTTCTAGCAACTGTCCTTGTATTCTATAATCCTCAAGAAAAGCCCATAGTTTGTTTCTGTCTATTCTGTCAAAAGCTTTTTCTTGATCTAGAAACACAATTTGCAATGGTTTTCTGCTAAACTTATCTTAGTGTAAATAATGCATCTGTGCAGCCTTTTCCTTTCCTAAAACCAAATTCTGATGTACTCAGGCACTATTCCATTATAGGTCTAACTCTCTGTTTTAATAACTTTGCGAAAAATTTTCCTATGTGGCTCAAGAGTGACATACCCCTGTACGACGCAAAGTCTCTTGTATTGCCTTTCTTTTTCCAAACTGGTAATATCAATGCCTGCTACCAGTCAAACGGAACTTTCCTTTCTTTCCATGCTGTACTGAAAATTCTTTTTAGCCATTTGATACCAATTTAGCTTTTATAGTTATTCCATCTATATCAGCGTCTTTGTTTTTATGGGTCTGCTGTATTACAGCTTTTAATTCTGATGTTAAAAAGTTTGATGCATTTTTGTCACTGCTTTTAGGAACAAATACTGATGCTATCTACCTCGTTTTCAGGGTTTGCGTAGCTCTTTAAAATATTCTGCCCTTCTTGATAGACTGATGCGGATTAAATACAGGACTTGTTGTTTATATGGTGGTTGGACGATACCACTCAACTCTTGCTCTCATATTTTTAACCTGTTGTATCGAAACTTCTACTAAGTGTGGCCATCTGTTCTCCCTACGTTTTCCATAATTCATCTTTAGAAGCTTTGATCATTCGTTTGGATCTCTTCTTGCCAATTTATATGTAACAAAATCTTGTTCACATTTTGATTTAATCCATTTTTTTGAAATGATATCTTGGACATCGTTATTCCACGATGCAGTTCTTAATCGTTTGTCTGTTCCTGCTTTACTAGAAGCAAAGCCTAAAGAGGAAGATCTTGTATAGAAGGCAGAAGAGAGACACAATTGAGAATAGTAACAAATGTAATCCAATAATACTAAAAATTTGAAAGGTAGCATAACGCAATAAGCATCATTGACAGCAACTAAATATTAATTACAAACTCTGAAATGCTCTCGACTGGCATCTACATGTTAAAACAATAATGCAAAGTACTAAAAAAATTACTAACAAATTCAAGGCAAAAAAACCAAATGCTTAGCATACTATAAACGTTTAATGGGGTAATTTGTATGCATATAATGTATGTGGTATGTAGTAAGATCATATTCAAATGGTTTGCGACGGTATGTATAGGGGTAATTGGTATATCTGACTGGCTGTGAAAGGGATACCACAGCTGAGCTGCAGAGAACGCTGACGAGGAACTACTTTGTGATACAGCGGGCGTGGTGAAGGGTCAATGAAGAAACAGTGGAACAGAACAGACAAAATTTCAAACTCTAGAGATAACGATTTCTGTTTCAACCTGAAGGCTAACTGGGTGAACAAATGCTCCATGAAGTCAGATGTGTCGACCGATACAGGCCCAATATAATTAGGTCACTCTGATCCGGAAAAAAAGGCTTAGGACAAGTGTCAACTGGCACCATCAGTACATGAAATCTTCATTGGTTGTTCTGGAAAGGGGACGGAGCAGGTAAAGGGAGTACCCTGAGTGCGGTCTGCTCTTGATTAATTCATGCGTACATTTATTATGTGAAAACTACCACTGCTACGTTTGATATTCTCCCGCAGACTGGCATCAAACGTCTGAACATGGGATTTTTTTTAGACTCATAGCGTAACGATAATAAATTACTGTTTCAAATATAATGCTTTGATAGGTGTTCTGGCTCTGCTTCGCGATATTAGCTAGATGATCGACTGACCCGATGGGCCTGGATTTGGATTTCAATCGAATAAGAACAGATCCAAGATACTTTACTGACTATCCCTTCAAATCGTTTAAACAAAATTGTTATGATTAACAGCCGTACAGACTAGATTCTTCATACGAATATAATGTTCTTGTATTCTTTTACCATTTATACCCCACAACCAATGTACCTACCCCTCCCCCTCCCCCCCCCCCCCATATACTTGTCAGTACTTTAAAGTTATGTTTATTTTAGATGTCAAGCACTCCAAGCCAGATCGTAAACAGGTTAAGATCATACAAAAATAACTCACGAGACTCGCAAGAACTGAGAAAACGGCGAGAAGAAGAAGGCGTTCAAATCAGAAAGCTGAAACGTGATGAACAGGTAACATTACTGTGGGGCATTTTCTAATATTACCTTGTGATTTTTTTTAAATTTCTTCTGGGGGGAATTTCAAAGATTTTATATGCGGGGTCTCCTAGAGTCATTGTTGCGATGCCAGTCCAAAAATAGGAAACACCATGCACCCTGTTCATTGTTCATTGTTAAGATAATTTTCCTCGGGCATGACCATAAGTGCTCCGATCTCCTCCTGTGTCTTTTCCAAGTGTTTTTAGGCTAACAACTCCCAATCACGCACCCTATTCAAGCATTTTACACAGGTATATTGGGTCACCCTACGGTTAGAAAGTAACCTGCTGTCTTTTGAGGGTAAAGACATGAATGTGCTGTGTCATATTCGTCAGTGTAGGTATGCACACAATGAGTTTCGCATCCTTTGCAGACGTTAGGGGAGCAATCCCATCACTGTGTGTATGTCTGTGGCTGTGTGTGCTTTAAAAAGGCACTTTTACTACATTAGTTTGTCATTGCTTACTAAACGGTCGGTTCTGGATACCACTGTCAAAACCAACGCAGGGTGATATACTACCAGATCGCCTGCAGATGGAAACTAACCCGGCATCTCAGAATTTGGAAACTCGTTCGCAATGCCTGATAAAACAATGTTCTAAAAAGATAGCTGTAGTTTTCTGTAAGCAGAGGTGTATTTGAGGCCTCATCATCATCAGGTGCCTTGCCGACTGGCGTGGGCGATCATGCCTCTCCATAATCCGCGATCTCCTGCAGCATGTATCAGTTCGTGTGCCGACACACCTCCATGCCATGCAACAAGACTGTCAAGCATCTTCTCTCGTTGTCTTCCTCTATCCCTCCTTCCACAGATCTTTCCAGTGGTCACAACATGTTCTATTTTCCCTCTTCTCATAACATGGCCGAAAAATGATGACTGTCTCCTTCTGATGTCAGTGATAAGTTGTCTTCGGTCTCCCGCCTCTTTTAAAACCTCTTGGTTGCTCTTTTTGGCTGTCCAAGGTATTCTAAGCATTCTTCTGTAAAACCACATCTCTGAGGCCTCTAAAAATTGTTTGGCCTGCCTACCGATTGTCCAGGATTCACATCCATATGTTAAAAATGGATGTATGTAGCAAGCAAGAATTCTTTTTCTAACTCTCAATGACAAGGATATATTGCACAAGATGTTTTTCATTTTATAAAATGCAGTTTTGCCTGTCCAATTCTGTTCTCTTATTTCAGTTATGCATCTTCCATCTGATGTTATCCATGTGCCCAGATACTTAAATTTCTGTACTTGTCTTAAAATAACACCATTGACTTTTATTACACATTTAGGAATAATTTGTTTCTTTGATACCACCATTACTTCTGTCTTCCCATTATTCAAACTGAGGCCCATTCTTCCACTTTCTAACACCACAATGTCTATCATTTCCTGTAATTCTTTCTGACTTGTTGCTATCAAGACTGTGTCATCAGCATAACGTAAATTGTTTATATTGTGCCCACCAACCACGATTCCGGGCATATCAATTAAAGATCTCATAATATATTCACTGTATATTGAAAACAAATCAGGTGAAAGTACACATCCTTGTCGTACGCCCCTATGCTGCCTGTGTCAGACCCAAATAGACCTTTGCTACAAATAATGAGTGCAGTATCTCGAAAGACATTTTATATGTATTAGAAGATCTGCTGGAGTAAGTGAAAAAAAGCATTACCAGTAAAGAAATTAGAAAAAAACTGATACTGAAATCAGTCACAGTTCACTCAAGGGAAACAGAGATGGTTCGGCCATCTGACTAGAATGTCAAGTAGCCAGCTGCCACAAGGAGCCATACTGAAGAAATATGAATGCAGAGCCAGGGGAAGACCACGCAAAAAATGGACTGGTAGCTTCAATATCAACCTTTAAGATATAAAAACTAACTTGTGCAACACATTGAAAAGAGCACACTGGGGATCCTCGTATCTTCCTCCAACATTTCGATGAGCTAACTGTCGGAAGAGAATAAGAAGAAGGGTTGATGGTTTGAATGGTTTGAACAACAGATCAACATCATGGCGCAAGGGTAGTAACCCATAAGTACACCGTTCTACTTCTAACTCACGCCTGAGTTCGAAGAATCTCAGGGCAGTGCCCGAGCTCCAAAGCACCGGCGAGGAACCTTAACTACTTTTGGTACATTTTTTTAATCTTTAAATTTTGCCCGAGAAGCGCCGTTAGGCTACTCCTTTCGATTTCTGAATGCCAAAGGATTTTTTTTACGTGCGCAACAAAAGACACATGCTTCCGATCTTACAACTAATAGATCAAGAGAAATTAGAAGTCCACGTGAAAAAATCCCAGCCTTTACCAGGGCCTGAACACGGGACCTCCAGCACTCAAGGCTGACGCCATGCCTTGAGACCACTCAGCCCCCATATTTGGTATGACAGTCTAGCCTTGTACCACTTACAGACCACTAAGCCCTCAAGCAATAGTTTACGTTGGGAGTACCAGGAGTATTGAGAATGTAATGCACCACATTGTTTGCTCTCGGAAAATGTTTCTGTAAACGGTATCAAATTTAGAGACATTATAATTTACTATTTCCTTGCAAATCATAATTTTCTGCGTGGCATCCGTCTACATTCCGGACTTCACTGCCAAACAAATTCAGAGTGAAATCTTCTTTCTGATAAGAATTTGTTAATTTCACGTATGAGTTTGTTTAATTCCTCAAATACAGGTTTTCAAGCGAAGAAACGTTGCAGAGCCAGAAGTAAATCAAACGGACTTGTTTGCAGATGGTCAGCGACCCATCAAGCCGTCGAAAGTTAGTTTTAGACAATAAATAGTTTTGTCAATATTGAAGTGACGAAATATGGGGCATTAGGTACCTCCACCCCCCCCCCCCCCCACACACATCTTTATTTTTTTTGTGTTATGTTGTTAACCTCTTTAATTTATAAAGGAGCTAAGCTTCCCCCCCCCCCCCCCCCACTAGTTCTCTTTTGAATTTTTTTAAATACACATAATATTTCAAATGTATTATTACTCATTTTCGTTTCAATTCAGCACATTAAAATATTATTATTATGTATTATTGTTATGTATTATTATTATGTATTATTATTATTATTATTGTAACGCACTTAAACAGGACATACGCCCTATAGTGCCTATTATATTACATGTGCTGCTCACTATAACACGTTACTTTTTGTAACACATTTGTTATAGGAGTCCATGACTTTTAACTGGCGAGTTTCTAGCTGCTGCCGCGGTTCCTGGCCATTTTTTTGAATTGATTCATAGGTACTCATAGCAGAACTTACGGAGTGCCTACAGAACCACCTACATCAAATTAATAAGAAGGGCGAGGAATATAGTATGAAAATAAACACTAAGAAGACAGAGACAATGGTGACAGAAAGACAATTTGGAAATAAAATTAAAAAACGACGCCTTATGACAAACAGAGGAATTCAAGTATTTGGGAACAAATTTCACATCCGTTGGAACACTGGACAGAGAAATAAGCGCGACGTATACCAAATCTAATCAAGTAACGGAGCACCTACCTTCCCTGTTGACACACCCAGAGTACTAAAGTGAATCTTATCAAAACTATTTATTGGCTAACACCATGCTATCAGTGCCAAACATGGACACTTAAATCCTCTAATGAACGTAAAATTGTGACAACAGAGATAAAATGCACTAGAAGAGCTGCATATGTTTCAAGGAAAGACAGAATACGAAATTAGATTAATGCTGGGAATAAAGCCAGTCTCACAAGTCATCAGAAAACAACAAATGAATTGGTTTGGATACCTAACAAGAATGCCCTGGTACTATCTACCACAGCGAGCCACACTGAAACGTTACAACGGGTATAGAGCGAGCAGATGACCTCGTAAAATAGTGAGTGATTTCATTAAGAACAGTCATACATAAATTAACGACAATCTTATTAGTGCTTTTGACAGAGCTCATCAACGAACGTTACATCTCCCCCACAACACTTCACTGAGATACAAGGTGGAAAAGAAGAAGACGACTAATTTGTTTTCCACTGACTGCTCTGTTTGCTCACAGTCCATGGCTTTGTTAATACGTCTTCTTCTTTTCTCTACTAATGAAACGCCTCGCGGCGTCAGGGCATGAAGAGATCTCTGGAGGGGGCCCTTCTGTTCGCCTCGTATAAAGTTTCTTTTCAGTGTCTGATAATTTATGCGGTCCATGTTCTGCGTGGATCTGTTACCGCTGTATCTCTATAACTTGTTGTCTCTGGTGCCCTGTCTGATGCCAATCTTTTTTTTTTAACGGCAAAACCATTTGATTTAGTGTCTACGCATAAAGTTCAGTATTGGTCTGTGCCCACTCCCCTACTGATATCATCTTTCCTTATTCGATCTTTCCTTGTTATACCTAGCATAGTACGTAAACATGGCTTTTTTTTTCGTGACTATTTTCCTTCTGTCTTCTGAAGACATTGTTCATGTTCGACATTGATAGCATGTAGCTAAAAAGAATGTTGTGTTGAACATGGTTCTTTTAGTGTTCATATTCTCAAGCTTGCATTTCAAAATTGGAGTCATTTGGCTTAAACCTTAACTGGCTTTATTGCAACTTTCTTGGATGTCTTTATTAATTCATAAGTCTCCTGAAAAAAATCTCCTCAGATGTGTAAAAATCCTTCGCCTGCTTTAACTGGTTTTCATTAATTTTGTTATTGGTGGTTCTTCTTTTTAAGGAAAATGTCATCACCTCTGTTTTGTCTACGTTGATCTTCTTATCATAGTTCTCGCATTCTGAGTGTAGTGTATTAATATGTACTTGTATTTGTACGTACTGCTGTTGGTGCTATGTTTGCCTAGTCATTTGCGAAAAGAAACTCAATGATGTCCTCTTCCTTTACTGGTGTTAAAAAGTAAGTAACAGAGTAAAGCTCCCTTTTGCACACCTTTAGGCGAATATGGCATATAGGGCTAGACCAATATTTTGCTAGACCGATCGGCACAAGATGGGAGATGTGGTCAGCATCACGCCGACCGCCTTTACTTTCTGGGATGCACCCGGTACCCACTCAAGGCTGGGTCACTCAAGGTCATATTTTTGCTGGCGATAGCTGACCTATGTGATAAACCGTAGTGGTGATAGAACTCATCCCTGTCACACTCCAGGTCTAATGCAGAACTTTTCTGACATTCCTGTATATGTTCTAACTGCGAACAAGGTGGCATAATGCATAGGGAGAAAAACAAATATGTATCGATGTTAGTATTCTTTAACACATAAAACGTGTTGTGGTTAGTTTGGGCCATTTTTCTAGGTAACGATTGATCCTACGATGATAAAGGCACTGTACAGTGAAGCTGTGGAGGAGCAGGAAATGGCAGCACAGAAATTCAGAAAGCTCTTATCTACAGGCGAGTCATTGACTGTAGACGTTTCTCTTCTAGACGATTTCACGTCGATCCTTAAGGCAGGGTCTTTATCGCTCACCCGATATCTGTTGTTGATGTTATTGCTTTATATATGGCATAGGCTTTGCGAGTCCGACTCGTAATCCAGGGTAGTGCGGTCGAAACCCACTGCTGGCTGCGTGAATTTTTATCTTGGTACAGGGCGTCGCAGGTCGACCCAGCCTAAAATGGGTACCAGGATGGCCTGTCCTGGGAAAGTAAAGACAGCCGGCGTAATGCTGACCACATTACCCACCGAGTGCTGATGGTCTGTAAAAATATGGGGCGCTCTTCTCATATGCCCGATACGCCTAAAGGCGGAGAAAGGGATCTTTATATATATATATATATATATATATATATATATATATATATATATATATATATATATATATATATATATATATATATATAGATAGACTAAATACGTCGCTGAACTGGTCATTGTGGAATCTTTTTTTCCCATCTTTTTAGCAAATGTAAAAAAAAATAAAAAAATAATGATATCTGAGATTCAAAGCGGGGGTGGTAACACGATTCACACGTTACACATGCTAGTTAGTTAGTTGGGTATCCCGTACAGAACGTTGCAGAACCAACCCCAACAGCTCCTGGCTGTTGTGTGATTTTCTAGACAAATTTATGTCTAGTAGTTTGCCATTGCTTTCTGGACTGTCGGCTTCTTTGATACCACTGTCGAAACCAACGCAAGGCGCATGGCCCGCAGCTGGGATCGAACCCGGCATCTCGGCATTACGAAGCGTTACACAGGTACAGGACACTTTTTTAACAGACATCGGAAAAAACAGGGAACATCTGGAGCAGCGATTAACTCACCATTTCGGTAACTAAAGAGTTGAGGTGAGTCCCATGCATGCTCCGTCCTCATCTTCAGCAGCCAGCGCAACGTTCCAATACTGAAGGTACCGGTCACAATCTGGTTATATGTCCGTCTTGCCTTTCCTCTGAGTGTAGTTAGAAAGGCCAGACCCTCTGGTTACACCCAGGTGCCTCATTCTCTCCAGGCCAAAATAATCTTTCTCAACTGATTCCTTTTGCGTATCCCCAAATGACCTTGGCCACATCTGCCTTGTCATGTATCAATTCACCACCCAGTGGTACAGATCCAGCCAACAGACAGATTCATTCCCTTCCCCGTCCCCATGTATGAATGTCACACTGATACTGAATTGGAGTAATTTAGCCAGGCCGATGAAGGTATCATACTGCGTATTATATTTCACCTTTCTTCGCGATGACATCTCATTAGGATACACCAGATACACCTGAGAACACGACATTCTCTAAGCACCCAATTTACCTGCAGTTTGAGTATGCGTGCTGAATTTTAGTAATACAGTGAGATAGTATTTTGGCTACGGGACACCAGTAGCAAACACATATCTTCGTGTAGGGAGTCGGCAGTCCGAAACCCAAGTTCAAGGTGTCTCCTTCGTGCCAAAGAACTGCATGGCTGTTGGGTGAACTGTCGTTAACGAAGGCAGTCAGGTCGTTGTTGGGGCGATGCTTGCTGGTGGATGTAATGTCCTAAATCCCTTTCCCAGCTAATAGTAGGGTACTGCTGGGGTGACAGTTTATTAACCCTCACTTAATGCTTCAGGTCCAAATGAACACTAGGCACTGCCACTGTTTTGAGCCGAGGCAAAAAGTGTTTGCTTCTGCCAGACTGTGGCCGTTGCTTTTTTGCTCCATTTGTAGACTGGAAGTATATAGTCTTTCCACAAGGGACTGTGATAAACATTCTGTGTGTTTTTCGTTGGCACAGGAGCGGAGCAAAGATGGGGTGACCCGTTTGCTATGAAGCTGAAATTAAAATTACCAGATTACCAGATACTATGTGGGTAACACATGATCCCTACACTACTGCCCTGGTGTTAGTGCCGTGTGGAGGAGGAATTTTATCTCTAGCCATGAGCCTTACCAATATTGATTTGGTGTTCTTATTTCCTTCAGAGCCGGACCCGCCAATAGATGCAGTAGTTCAGGCTGGAATAATTCCACGACTTGTTGAATTTTTGCAGACGGATAGCAGGTGGTCTTTGCAGGTTAGTGTGTTTCATCTTTCTTCTCTTTCTTCTCTTCTTTTGTCTCTCCGTCTCCTTTATATTCTCAGATCGCTTCTTCTTTTCTTTTCCTTCTAAAGATGTTGCCATCACCAAGTTGTGTACAGATACCTCCCCATACCATGACTATGGCTGTGAAGTTAATCCAACTTATATCTCAACTGACAAGACAAAAATCTGCTTCCTATCTCTTTTTCTATGAACCTTTCTTCTAGTCGTCACTTGTGCTCATTGTTCTCTTCTCATCCATCAGACTATCAATCAGGCGCCATCTCCGCAATGACCACAATAGATCTGCCGGACTCCATGTCTCCTGTCTTGGTAGCATTCTCTTTCATGCTGCTGTTAGTGCATCTCTTGATTGTGTCCCTCTCCTGGCTTCACTTTTCCCTCCAGTATATTTTTTAAAACAGTGCTGTGTCTTTTAATGAGACAGCACAATTTCAAATTTTTTTTCTCTCTCTCTTCTCTCTCTCTCTCTTTCCTCTCTCTCTCTCTCTCTCTCTCTCTCTCTCTCATTCTCACTCTCACTCTCTCTCTCTCTTTTCTCTCTCTCTCTCTCTCTCTCTCTCTCATTCTCACTCTCTCTCTCTCTCTCATTCTCACTCTCACTCTCTCTCTCTCTTTTCAGTAACTCACTTGTAATTCCCGTCTCTCAAGAACCTTTGTTCTCATAATCTGACCAAAACGTTATGACCGTCTTTTTTTATGGGGGTGATGCTCTATGGCCATGTTAAGCGTCACGGCAGTTGAAGAGAGCAGTGATGGAAAGTATAGTTTTTGCCTAATGAGGCAGAGGCAGGTGTCCGCGAAAGTTGATACAAGACATTGAAGTTGAATTTGCCATCAAAGCACACATGGCTAAAGAAAGCGAGACTTTCAAGCGTGCTGAAACGAGAGTGACGTTCTGTATAACACCTACTGATTGATGTTGATGATGATGCTCTTTGTATCTTAACCTCTGACATCTAGACTGCTCATCTGGAGTAATGTGTGACGTTCTTCTATAAAACAATGTGTGAGGCACCAGTGTTTCCTTCTATATCTATATCCTCTTCATGTCGCTGTTGACACATAAGGCGTTCACAAGTGATCTCCATTGCTGCCGGTCTGCTGCTTTTCTGCCCATGGTATCCCATGTCGGTTTACATTCCTTCATTTCCCGTTCTGTTGTCCTCCTCCAGGTTTCCTTAGGTCGTCCACGTCTCCTTTTCCCATCTGCTGTCCACCAGAGAGCTGTTTTTGCCAGAGTGTCACAAGGCATTCTGCAAACAGGTCCAAGCAATCTCCATCGTCTTACTTTGATAACATTTGCCAATGATGCTCATTCTGTTTTCCTCCTCAGTTCTTCATTTGTGATCTTGTTTGGCCAAAATTTTCGTAGAATTCTCCTTATACATTTATTATGAAAAGTCTGTAGTGTTTCCTTGCTTGTACAATATTCAGAATTTACATATATTTACTAGAACTGGTTCTACAAAAATTGCAATTCTTTGTCTAACTCTGAAGGGTTTAATTGCATAAGATACCCTTAGTATAATAAAATGTAGTTTGTGCATTTCCTATAGACTTTTTTTCTCCAACTTTGAGCTTCATCCCTAATCTATGATCAAAATAAATAACAAAATCAGGGCTGTTTTCTGGCGGTACGCAGTACTAGCACCAGTTTTAAGGCATCAATTATTCAGCTGCTGTAATGGACACTGTGTGGTGATTGCGGGCATATCATTTGTAGAATTATCTATGAAAGAAAAGTGACGAGAAAGAGAACGTGGCAGTCTGCCTCATATACTATAGCCTAGAAAATGTGAAGGTATAACACTTCATACACCAGCAAGACTGACTGCTGTTGGATTACCTTTACCTTTGGTTATAAACAGTTGCACACTTTTAGTACCAACCAACCGATCACGCAAATGATGTTCTGTTCCAAACGTTTCTGTGTTACCTGTTCCCAGGAGTGAATAAGGCAGTGATGGATCATGACTCATGGGCAACACATGATCTCTACAAGACTGCCCAGTCTTTGTGCTATGGAGAAGAGGAACACCTCCACCCCTCTCCCCTGGCCTGTTTTATTTCCCAGGAAACAAATCGAGAGGCAGCAGTTATGGGTAAAATGACCGTGTTAATAGGAGCTCTGATTCCCACGCCTCCATAAAGCATAGTTTAATACTGTCATCTGGAAAAAAAAAACAGAAGGGTCCCAACCAGCCATTCACTTGTTAATTTATCACATCTGTTCCAACAAAATGAGGTTAAAGTAAACAGATCGTTAGGCCAAAATCTGTTTTGAAAGATACCATGAGACGGCTCTTTTGGTAGTGAAAGAGTTAAATGTATTATTATTAATACTAACTGTGGCCGGCCTCCACAATAGAGGCTGGCTATAGTGACCTACTGCTGCCTTTCGGGATATTACAGGGTGAGTCTCCAGAATATTCAGTGGTGTGATTCTCGTACCACTGTCTGAAAGCAATGAGAGCATTTACAAATATATATATATATATATATATATATATATATATATATATATATATATATATATACATATATATATATACATATATATATATATATATATATATATATATATATATATATATATATATATATATATATATATATTTATAGCCGTCCGCCTCAGACACTAAACCCAAGTACTCGAAAATCATGAAACTGTTAAATGCATTCACTAACCTAACCCACAGTTTGAAGCGGCTTGGGCACTGACGAACATTGTATCCGGTACATCCCAGCAAACACAGACTGTGATTCATGCGGGGGCAGTGCCCATATTTATACGTCTGCTTCACTCTACAGTTGAAGACATACAAGATCAGGCAAGTGTTTCTGCTTTGGTTTGGATGGGGATTCCCCGTTTGTTTTCCGTGCCTCATTTTGTAGGAAAGAAGAATAGACGCACATTTCTTAACAAAGATGTCGTAAAAGGCTACCTAATTAATGGTTTGCTGAAATAAGATGTGCTGGGCCGAAGGGCGCAGACATCGCGACCTATATGTAAACAACAACACAACATAACAACCCCCTCTTTTTATGGCAAACACAGAAGAAGGAGAAAAACGGCATATGTTTTGTATATCCTAGAATTAAAATGGCAAGCTTTAGATATTTTCTCAGGCCTATATCTTAAAAAACAAACAGACAAATAGATTAGCTGTTTATGCCCCACTTGGTGGGGATGCATAGCAAGCTAGATTTAGTTAGAACTTTTTTGGGAGCGAGTAAACAGTCTAGAAGCACAAATGGTTAGACAATCACGGTGTGAAGAGATTGGTGTATCATGGAGGGACCAGGGGATCTGACCGACGCTCACCACTCCAAGGAAGGGCGAGACGGAAATACAACCACACTGCTACTGGCATCATCGGAATTGGAACTGTTCACTTGCAGCTCAAGATGAAAAGGAAGCATTTATGGTTATGTCCCAAGTGCCGTCGTGTGAATTCTTAACTCATAACTTGAACGGCAGGCTGGAAGTCTTTCTGAAGTATACTTATGTAGCAAACCGACGCAGGCAAAGTTAGGAATTGGATGTAATACATGTTTCTTAAAAGTTCATGTTTTGGCCTTCATGGCTGTCCACATTCTACCGTTGCAAGTACTGCTCATCATTTTTTAAAGCACAAGAAGAACAGATATCCATTTTCCCCAGAGAGTGGAAAACGGCAGCACCATTTGTCTTCGCCTGTCGATTCCTCTTTGGGATTTCTCGAAGCAAATACCTAGTTAGCTAGGTTTTTCTAATCCGTGTTCTAACCATAGTCCGAGATTTGGCGGTAAAGGTGTTTGTAATACAATTATGTATGTCTTCTACATTTACTGCTAATACATTTTTGAACACCGAAAGAACAGATATCATGTTTTCACCGACCAGTGTAGAAGACACAGGCGCCACTTTTGCTTCCGAAACCTTAGCCCATATTTATTTTGCTCTCTGGGATTGCTAGAAGCAAACACATAGAGAACTACCGGATTATATTAGAGACACTTTCCTCATCTCGGATCACAGGTAAAAGAAAAACCTAGGCATTTTCAGGAACAATATTAACAGGCCTACATACTTTACATATAATTTTTTTTTTTAAATTTAAAATGCATTCCTCTCTTCGATCGCTGGGAGCAGAACCAGTTCCACTTCAGAATCATAGGAAATGCAGGGGTCAGGGGAAGAATTAAACCATTTCTCTTTAAGAAGTAATGCTGGTAAATGTTGGAGAACCGCTAAACACATGGAACGAAGGTTACCCGCATTTGACAAAAATGCCTGAGGAAATTCAATGAAAATTAAATTAGAGGAATTCAAACTGAGCGAAGAAATGAGAAGCCAGTTGACTGAGCAACAAAAGGACGTCAAAGAGAAACCCGAGGGGGGGGGGATGTTGATGAGAGAGACCAAGGGTGCTAGATTGGATTTCATTCATGAATTGTATCTGACACCATAGTGTCATCAGGCCTTCAGACTTGAGAAAATCAACAGACTTGAGAAAATCAATGTATCTTGTTTTTTTTTAACTCCTTTCTAAGTATATTTAAAAGTGTTGATTTATTGCTATGATCAGATTTGTTTCAGTTATCTTTCAAAATTGTGATATGTATAAAAGCCATTGAAAGACAATCAATTTATCATGATCATTGGTATTCATTAGGTTTCAGTCCGTATCCTTGCTTTCAAGTATCAATCACAGTCTCAGCCATAATTCAATGTTTCAGTGATTATTGTTTCAGTAATTATACTGTCGTGGTATTGGACGTCGCAGGTCGACTCAGCCTACAATGGGTACCAGGATAGGCTGTCCTGGGAAAGTAAAGACAGCCGGCGTAATGCTGACCACATTACCCACAGAGTGCTGATGGTCTGTAAAAATATTCGACTCTCTGCCCATATGCCCGATGCGCCGAAAGGGGTGAAAAGGGATCTTTACTTTTTTTTTTAACTTAATTATACGGTGAGAGATGTTTCAGAATGATCTTGCGGTACTTTCTCTGCAGGCTGTATGGGCTCTAGGAAACATCGCCGGTGACAGCTCAGAATACAGAGACTACCTGCTAGAAGCTGGCGTCCTCCCTCCATTGTTGCGGTAAGATCTGGCATTTTCTGTGGCTAATGTTTAGCGCAGTGTTTATTCTGAATCGTTCCTGGCATCCCATGTACTGTTTGTGGAAGATCTTGAAGATCTTTTAACTAGCAGATCTTGCTAGTCACAATAGCAGTCACCACGGGCTATGAATGCCGTCCCCAACCCCGTTTTGTAGAACAAGTCAAATACATTTACAAAGGGGCTTTGTATTGTTTATACAACAGATCAACATCATAGCACAAGGGGGAATAACCCATAAGTGATCTGTTCTACTTCTAACTCAAGCCTGAGTCCGAAGAATTTCATCGCAGTGCATGAGCTCCGTAGCGCCGTCGAGGATCCTGAAATACTTTGGGTAGATTTTTAACTACAGCGCCGTTAGGCTACTGTTTTCGATTTCCAACTGCCAAAGGATTTTGTTTACGTCTGCGGCAACACACACGGGCGTCCGGTCTTACTACCCAGAGACCACGGAAAATTACTAGAAGTCAACGTGAACTCAAAATCCCCAGCCTTCACCGGAGATCGAACCCGGGACCTACAGCATTCTGGAAGGACGGCAGATTGCCCCCCGGGGCTTTGTGTAAAAACCTTCAGAGTGTGATAGAAATTACAGTAACCACGCCATTGTCTTGTAATGTGTGAGATTTGTTAAGGATGTTAAAAGTGTTTAGCAGACAAAGACGCTGACTTCGTAAAAACAGTTTAAAGATGGTCGCTACATTTTCAACATGCACCAAAGGGGTGCAGCTTTCTGTTTTCTGAATGTTGTTTTTATTTTTTTAAATCAGTGAAGGGATGGTTTCACACCTGTAGAAAATAATCGGGAATGAAGGTCCGGTATGTTGATGCATGCCTGTCAGTCTAGTAAGTGTTTAAGTTGGTTAGCAAGTTTTAAAACAGGCGTGACTCGGGCGTGCCTGACCAGGTCGTGAACAGTCTCTAACAGAAGTCACGTCGGCTGGAAATGTCTACTCCACTAATGCACAAGCTGGCGTGACAGGCATTATCAACAATAACTAATCTCTTTCCAAAATCGCCTGCAGCTTTTGAATCCTTGAATGTCAAAAGTAAGAAACAAAATTCATAACCATTAGACCGTTGGAGGAAGAAAAAGAAATTAAAATGTCACAAAATGTAAATGTGTGCTCCCTTACCGTGAAATTGTCGACATTCCCACAGACTGTTGTGTCGATGTGCAAGTTTAACTATAACGAGAAATGCAGTCTGGTGTTTGTCGAATCTATGCAGAGGCAAGAATCCCCCGCCTGATTTCACTAAGGTGATGTGAAACTTAAATGATACAGGTTTATATATATATATATATATATATATATATATATATATATATATATATATATATATATATATATATATATATATATATATATATATATAAACAAATTGCTAGTTAAGCTGTGTGAAACTGAAATGGTCTTGGTTGCTTTTAAAACTAGATGTTAACTAAGCTTTTGTGAAACCGAAATTAATTTGGCTATTTATTAAGCAAACTCCTTTACATTTTGATGTTTACATCGTTATTAAGATGCTGGAAACTCTGAGACCATTATACCTTTTAAACTGTATTATGCCTAGTGTGTCTTCTAACCTCTTTATCTGATGTCTTCTTCTGCCAATGCCCATCATCACTTGTGAATCATCATCAGTCAGCATGTCCTTTACAGAACGTCGCTTTCTTCGCGGCACGCCTGAAGGAATCCCTTTCCCTAGCCAGCTGTCCGGCCCCATGCGCTTTCAGTGCCAGTGCATCTTCATTGTCCTGTATCCATCTTCGCGGCAAGCCTGAAGGAATCCCTTTCCCTAGCCAACTGTTCAGCCCCAAAAGCTGTCAGTGCCAATGAATCTTCATTGTCCTGTATCCATCTTCGCGGTGGTCGACCCCTGCCTCACTTCCCACAGACTGTACCCTCCATCACCGTCTTGTCCAAGCCACCATGTGGCCAAAATACTTCATCTTTCGGGACAGGACGCTGTTTATGAGCCAGTTCTCCTTTATGTTTACCTCGCTTAGAATGTCGATGTTCACTTGTGAATGCATATAATAATTCCTTAGCATCTATGTAAACAAAAAGTGCAAAAAAAAAACAAACACAAAAAAAAAACCAGTCAAACAATGCTTATTATTCAAAATGTGTCAAGCAAACAACTTGTAAAGAGCCAAGTCCTTCAGGGTCATATGGTTATAAACTTTCTCAAATTGCTATATGGTAGAACTCGCATTCTACGAGTAGAACATCACCCTGGATTCCTGGTCACAGTTACTTCACGTGAAATGTAAGGGCAGACAAACGTGTTGATGAACCTCCAGGGTGGATTAGCTAGAAGCTTGTCTGCGGATCCGAAGGTCGTATGTTCAAATCAGCTATCACATGAGTAAAAATCTTTTACGTTAAACGATGATGAATATATAAATATATGATTACAGTTATTATTCTGACCCACCACCATCATAGTCGGAAAACATGGCGTGTCGTTGAGTCAGCTGCTGTTGACTGTCTGATCAGGTCCCCTCTACGTCTGTCAGTCCGATGCAGTAGACTTGAATCATGTGTTTGAAACCTGTCCGTTTAGCCACATTCAGTTTCCAGGTAGTGTATCCTCTACATCTTCTCCTGTGGCGAGCACTGTAGTATCGCTTTGGAGAGATCAGTGATTAGTGAAGGTATCATCACAGCACTCTGGACAGATCCATGGTTGGGGAGAGGTGGGGGGGGGGGGGGGTTGTTCCGATCTCCTCCTCAAAAGCTCAACAAGTGTAAAACGACTGATGACGCATATTCTTTGTTCATCAATGAAACATCTTGCCCCTTGGTTAAATGTTAATTTCTTGAAGCTCCAGGCTGCAATCCCATGTCCATTCGCCTATACAGGGATACGGAATCGTGCCCTTTTGCGTGCTGGTCGCCACGGTAAGTCCTGCACATAGCATTGATAACATCGCTTCTGTCCAAGAGAATGATCGGTGCAAGTCCAACGCTTCTGTCCAAGAGAAAGATCGGTGCAAGTCCAACTTTAAGAGCCGTTGAGAGAATTACAGAAGACAGTTATGTTCATACTAGAGACAACATTGCAGTTTTAAATAATTTATTTCAAACGAACGAAAGAAGAAGAAGAAGCTTCTGTCCAGTAATAGACCAGCCATAGCAATCGCAGTGTCTGCATGATAATCTGCGCGGTCGTTCCCTTGAACACCCACATACCTTGGTACAAAGATGAAGGTTGGTAAAGTGCATTCTTGTCTGATGAAACCAACCTTCATTTTTTAAAGCATATTCATTAAGTCAATTAATAGGCACATATGTGTAAACTCTTGTGTACCAAGCCAAGCTAATGCCCTTGTTACAGTCATAGTTTCCATTGTGAGGCTACTAGTTGTAACAGCAAAGACACCATTCATCTCCTTAATGGTTTTTTCCTTAAGCTTACTGTGAATGTCCATGCTGTCCGATCTCGCTGATCGTATTTCCATGCACTTCGCTTGCCCCGTATTACTGATCCGTCTGTGTAAACAATAGAGATGAGTACATCTTGTTCCAGACTTGCTACTATCTGTTGGTACCTGTCGTGTGTACTGTGCTCTATTGTTTTACATTATGCTTTTTTTTTTAATTTGATTATTGTGTATTCGTCTGGTTTTGTTTAATTTATGTATGTGCTGATGAAGGCTTTGTAGCCGCAACGTTAACTTTTCGATTGTGCTTGTTATATTGTGAAGACAACTGATCTACTTTTCGTTCGGTTTTATATCTTTCCGTCTTGTCACATGTTCTTCGCGTCAGCCTCTTCTGACTACCATAATGAATATGTCAAGGTACAATTGCCTGACAGGTTAGACTGGCTCTGCCAGTTCTGTCGCGACTACTGTATCACTCAGACAAGGATGTGCTGGCAGACACATGCTGGGCGCTGTCCTACCTGTCCGATGGCTGCAATGAAAACATACAGGCTGTGATCAACAGTGGCGTTTGTCGTAAGCTGGTGGAACTGCTCATGTAAGTCTGCTTGAAATTCAGCTTCGTCACATCCCTGTCCAGGAATACATTATAATGGACATAAAACAATCGACACTATGACTTTTAATAAACGTGTCGTAAAAGGTGAATAATTAAGGTTTTGTTCTTCTTCTTCTTCTTCTTCGCGTTCACTGGCTGTAAACTCCGGTGGAAAGTTCTGGTTGTTCGGTCACTTCTGGACTGCAGTCCTGTTCCAGAACCTGAGTGTTGCGTGTGCATCAGTTTGACAGATCTGTATGCAGGCTGTTGGTTCCTTGCCTCTCAGGCAGATGCACTCCGACTTCAAAGGAAGCTCCCAATTAGTCGACTCTTACGACATGCTTTTGGGTAGGCAGTGGGCCTATTCTTGTTTTTCCCATAGTAGGGCTCCGGAACCCACACGGGGAAAGGTTTTGTTGAAATCAGATGTGTTGCGCCCAAAGGTATAGATATCGCAGTCTTGCTGTAAACTAAAAATGCAAAGTAACAGTCGCCCTTTCAAGTGCCAAAGCAGAAAATAAAGCTTAATCATTGAATAACAAATTTAGGCTTTCGAACTTAAATGTTATAGCATTATTCTAAGAGTATAAAAGATCAAGAGAAGGGAAAATATTGACAATGGAGGGCTTTGTACACAAACAGAAGCTGCTCAACAACACTTAGGGCTCCAGATCATCTATCTTCTTCTTCTTCTTTCTCTTCGCCTCCTTTTTTCTTGTTTTTAGCGCTTAGGGTGTCGAGGGAGATTAAGATTCAACTTCTTGCTCTACTGGCTGCCTCGACCATAGACACATGATGCTGTTGTAGAGTGTCTCTGATGTTATCTTTCCATCTTGTTGTTTTTGGTCTACATTGTGCTCTACGCCTTTCTCCTTTTGTTGTTGTTGTATACTTGTATGGTGTGACTTGACTTATATGGTGTGACTTGTATGGTGTAATTTGTATGGTATGACGTCGCAAGACATTTTACGCCGGGAAACCACTTGATTTGATGTCTTTGTGTGTAATTTAGAATTAGTTGTGTTTTAACTTTTTTCTCTTGAAACCTAATTCCTGATTATATTCCTTTTGGTCACCCCTGCAGCCTTTCTCATGCATCTCGTTTATATAGTTACTAATTTTCGTTTGGGATTTGTTGTGAGTGAACATGTCTGGCACTGGTAATATAGAGTGGGAATGAACATCCTTTCTATAAAATGTTTCTTTTGCTGTTTGGGATTGCCTTTTGCGGTAAGAAACAAAAGAGAGCGGGGGGGGGGGGGGGGGGGGGGGGGGGGGGGGAGGTGCCCGATGGTTAGCTGTCGCAGTACTTTTGCCATTTTCCCATAGTTAGCACGGGATATATTACATCAAACCTCCATTGTGGATTCAGATCAATGGTTCTTTTTTTTTACATTAAAAATGTTTTAATAAGAAAGGATTATCAACTGTGGGCTGGTTTTTTTTTTTTTTAAATAAAGGACCATTGGAAACAAAAACACTTAAGGTTAGAGAAATGTCAGAAAATTACAGCCTAACTACAGTCGCTCTAAATTAGCCACTTCTACAATAAAAAGGTATGTCTACATGGGATTTGACTGATACAAGTAATCAGGTAGATTCTTAGGAACAGAACGCTATGGAACTCTTGTGTGTGTGTATGTGTGTGTGTGTGTATGTGTGCGTGTGCTAAAAGAGGTGTGGGGGGGGGGGGGTTAAGTAGGGGTCAAGGAAAAGATAACTGCAAATAGGTTCAGACCTGAGAGCCTGAGAAGAAGCACATTATATACATGCTCCTTGTGTGGGTTCTGGGACCCAATGTTGGGAAGACAAGAAAAGACTACTGCCTTCCTAGCAAGTATGTCGTAGGAGTCGACTAATGGTGGGGGAGGGGTGGCTTCCTTCGAAGTCTGAGCGAAGGAACCAAGAGTCTGCTAACAAATAAGCCAGATCCGTGAAATGGATGTGTATACAACACTCAGGTTCTGGAGCAAGACTAAAGTCCGGAGGTGGTCGAACGCCCAGAACTTGCCCCCAGAGTTTACAGTGAGCGAACGCCAAGGAGAAAAAGAAATATATGCAATCGCAGCAATTGCCCCGAAAACCCACGGTCTAATTGTGGAACACTTTTCCTACCCCCGGAGGGATGTGATTCCCTTGCTTCCATGTTGTATAACACTGGTCTGGAAAGAAAGACAGTTAATAACGTTGTTTCCAAATGAAACATTCAGTGTTGACTAGCGGTGAGTCATATCTCAAAACAGGCACAAACAACACGCTGTTGCCGCTGCTGCTCTGCGAGTCATCGGAAATATTGTCACTGGCGATGATTATCAAACTCAGGTAAGTTTGAATTAGGGGCCTCAGGAATCTAGAGGCTCAGTCACAATAAGGCCCCCCACCTTGCCGCAGGTACAGGAGCTGGGCCCTGTAATTGTAGGTATATGCAAAGACGCCCACACCCGCTTAAATCCCCTTGTCTCACTAGACCATTAGCTCTCAACCTTCCTACTGCCGCGACCCTTTAATAAAGTTCCCTCATGTTGGGGCGACCCCAAACAATTATTTTTCTTCATGTAAAAAATATGTAAAGGACTCTTTCCGACGCATTTAGGCGTATAGGGCTAGACCTATATTTCTATAGACCAATCAGCACAAGATGGGTGATGTGGTCAGCATCACGCCGACCGCCTCTACTTCCCGGGTCTGCACCCGGTACCCACTCAAGGCTGGGTCGACCTGGGAGTCAAGGTCATTTCTGAAAAAAAAAGTCCGGCTCCACCGGGGAGCGCACCCACAACCTTCTGATCCGCGGCGAGCGTCTAGCCGCACCACCACGCCGACTCATTTTTTTGCTTCATGACTTTAATGAATATGTGTTCTCCGACGGTCTTAGGCGACCTATGGGAAAGAGTCATTCGACCCACACAAAAAAGGGCCGCGACGGGCAGGTTGAGAACTGCTGGCCTAGACAATTTAAAAGGAGGCTGAGTGGTTCCTGCGACCCGGTAACGCTCTTTTTTTTCTTATTTAATATATATATATATATATATATATATATATATATATATATATATATATATATATATATATATATCATATTATTTGAAACTTGGGTACTAGGTAAAGTCATGGGAAGTAAAAGCGGTCATCGTGATGCTGACCAACTCCAGATCAAGTGCCTCTGGACTATAAAATATAGGCCTAGCCCTATATGCCCAATCGCGTAAAAAAGGGCCCTTTACCTTAAGAAAAATTCAACTATTTTATGTTTATTTGTCATTAACATATAATGGTGATGATAAAAATAACACGAATAAACATAAATAAACAGAGGGGGAACCCTTAAGGCCGTATACGTATATTAAATGTACTAAACAGTCGGCTCTGTGGCTAAGTCGATGCGAACGTTTCGTAATGCCGGGATGCCGGGTTCGATCCCAGCTGCGGGCCATGCGTCTTGCGTTGGTTTTGACAGTGGTATCAAGAAAGCTGACCGTCCAGAAACCAGTGACAAACTACTGGACGTAAATTTGCCTAGAAAAACCACACAACAGCTAAGGGCTGTTGGGGTTGGTTCTGCAACGGCCTGTAAAGGATACGCAACTAACAATGTATCGATTGGCACTTATAGAAAGACAGAAAAACACACTAGACAATAAAAATCGAAAGCTATAGTTACCCTGCTGGAAATCAAGCTTGTCACCTTGACATAGTGTTAAATGTGTTTTCCTGTGTAATTGTTATTCCGCATCAGGTGGTTATCAACGCCTCTGCCCTGCCATGTTTGCTGCAATTGCTGGGCAGCTGTAAAGAATCTATCCGTAAGGAGGCGTGCTGGACTCTGTCAAACATCACTGCTGGGAATCCATACCAAATTCAGGTAACTGGGAGTAATGGATAACAGGGAGAATCCTCAAGATTATCATAAAACATGAAGAATGAATGCGTTAATAAATAAGTTAATTAATTAATTGACATCACTGCAAGCAAGGAACCCAAGTCATTTTGACATCACTAGAATCTATTATTTCACGACACCAGGAAAAAAAAAAGTGAAATGCGGGTACAGTTCAAAGGGACATAACAGAAAAACCAATGAACTGGATCCTCGGATTGATGTACCTTGAATCCGATGGTCTCATTGCACGAGAACTTTCCTGGCCATCATCAACCTTATCAGTCAACCCACTCTACTTAGTTGATTATATTCTGCTTGTTTGCTCACCGGCTGTGAGCTCTGGCGGAAAGTCCTGGTTGTTCGTTTATTTGAACTTTAGCTTTTTCCATGACCCGAGTTTTGCGTTTTACTGGCTTATTTGTGTGTAGTTGATTGCCAATGCAAATGTGTGTGTGAATGTATGCGTGTTTAAGTTGTGTAGGCGCGTGTAGTGGGTATGTGTGTGTGTGTGCGTGCGCTTGAGTGTGCATACACTCACACCCATGCTTTTTTTTTTTGGGGGGGGGGGGTGTTCCTTGATAATCACAGTATGCATATTATTATTTGAATATAACATGCTTTATAGATGAAATACAACTTCTGTATAAAAGACGGGTGTTTAGAAGGGCCGAATGTAAGACGCGCTTGCGTGCCCATTTTGTGACCCTTTGAAAATAAAGTTCGTTCGTTCGGTTAAGATTTGACAAATTAGGGGTTTCCTTCGGAGTGCATCTGCCTGAGCGGCTATGTTTCAACAGTCTGTGTACAAATAAGCTAGATCTGTAAAACGGATGTGCACGCAGAAGTCACGGTCTGGAACAAAACTTAAGTCCCAAAGTGGTCGGACTACTAGAACTTTCCGGCGAAGTTTACAGCCGGTAAACGCAAAGAAGTAAAAGTTATCAAATCTCAATTCACTAAAGGAACGTTTATCTTTCCTTCTTTTTAAACTGCAGAATGTAATAGATGCCAACATAATTCCCGCCTTGGTTAACGTTCTGGAAAAGTCTGAATTTAACACCAGGAAGGAAGCGGCCTGGGCCATAACTAATGCAACATCTGGAGGTCTCCCAGACCAGATCAGGTCAGCAGTACCGCCACAAACAAATCGGTTTTTTTGGGAGAAAAAAAAAAGGGGGGGGGTGTGGGGGGAGTGTTTAAATGTGCAAAAATACGTTGTATTATTATTCTCATGACTTGCAAATCAGTATAACTGAAATATGGTGGTACCTCGGTATACGTCCGCTTTCTAAAAAGTCCAACTTGGTCTACGTTCTGTTAAAACACAACAGATTTTGCTTCGTATAAGACTTTTGTTTGGAATATGACTTGCGTACTAGAATTTCTATGAGTCAAAAAGAGTCGCAACACAGCGCGCTACCCTCGTCGAAGCTAGTGAGCCTTAACTAAGTCCAAGTAGGGAAAAGAGAAGAAGAAGAAGAAGAAGAAATACCATAATTTCATTTTTCTTAAGTTTTGTTTTGGGTGCTTTATTAACCTCCTTCCCCAAATAGGGATATCCACAGGTCACAGGACTGTCTTAATATTTCAGGGGGTGGTAGAGAGGCTGCATGCAATTGTTGGACCTAGGCTGCACTTTCTCGTGGGACATAGATAGGTTGGAGATAGGGCCAGTTCTAGATTTTTGGGGTCGTTAAAAGCATCAGAAAGCCGGGAAACCCAGTCTTACCACCCTCTAAAATGTCGGACTGTCCTGTGACGTCATTGGGGGAGGGAGGGGGGGGGGGGGGGGGGGGGGGGGGGTGGGGGGGGGGGGGGGGGGGGGAGGGGGGGGTGGGGGGGGGGGGGGGGGGGGGGGGGGGGGGGGGTATAGGGAGGGGGGGGGGTATTAATAATTAGGAATCTTTTTTTTTAAATTTTGGAATATTACTCCCCTTCCAACTTCTCTTCTTCCTCTTTCTCAGCACCGCTCAAGTAGGCACTTTGCTTTTCTCAGCAAGGGAAAGTTAGGTTAAATTGTCATATATATATTACGGAATTGCTTTTGTATTATATGTTTTAATATTAAGCAGTGTTTAAAAGTTGTCACACAAACAGTCCGACATTAGAAATGCAGTTCATCATTGACGGAAGAAGCAGTTGCACGCACGATCAATTGTAATCATACAAGGCACTACAAATTATGTGGCAACAGGCCACGAGCCATTTTCTGAATCTACACGTGACAACATCACGCCGGTCACAGTCGAAACACATTTCAAAAGAAATCTGCAGCTCACAGTACCGCGAAATGCACTTAAATAAGTAGCCGGGTGACAAAGCTATATCTGTTCAGCCTAGAAATGGTGGAAAATAAACAGCCACAGAAGCAGACAATTTGCCACAACTAAAATCATGCCTATTCTCCATTTTGACCAGGAAGTACATTATGTGTTCATATATGAGAAGGAGGAAACTGGAGGGGAAAGTTGGAGGAGAAAAGGGGGAGCAGAAGACCATGCGAGAAGATGGTGCACAGTCTGACATCATGACATGGAAGATCAATCATCAATGTCAGAACTGATTGAAAGTACATGAAGCAGAAGGTTGTGGACTACTAACGCCACAAGGCATGGACAAGAAGATGGAAAAAGAAAAAAGGTGCCTACTGGTTAGAATCATTGAAATATATGGCAGAAAAGAAGATCCTCAAAAGCTTATTATCATGATGTGGAAAATAGTGAGTACACTAGTGTTGGATGCCGAGATACTTTCAGGTATGATCACCCTTGGCAGTAGCCACAGCATTACGAACATATTGACTTAACATATGATTTGATGACAACATTTCATGAGTTGCTGCTACATAATGAGTCATCAGTTGTTTCAGCACTGGTTATCTCCTCCTATTCCAACAACAGATACCTGGTGAACCAGAACTGTGTCCCTCACTTGTGTGACCTGCTGACTGTGATGGACAGCAAGATTGTGCAGGTAGCTCTAAATGGTCTGGAAAACATCCTCAAAGTAGGAGAGTCCGATGTCAAGTCCGGCGGTGGGGACAACGTGTATGCGTTTATCATCGAGGAATGCGGTGGTAAGATGTCTGTTTAACTGACGATTCGTTGTCTGATACGAATGCAACTTCTGGCTGATAATTACATTTCTGATTGACCCAGCCTTGAGTGGGTACCTGATGAAGTCCTAGGAAATGAAGGTTGACCACATCACCCACCAAGTGCCGATTGGTCTAAAAAAAAGAATTTTAGCTAGCGAATGCGACTCATTTAGAAGAAAACCCTATTCCACGTTATGATCACGCTGTGCAAATCCAATACAATTAATAACATGTATAGCTGAAATTTTCTCCACCCACTGGAATATTGCAGTTAACCCCTTAACCCCCATTCTTAGTTTGGGTGTGGCATGCCATGCTCTCTAAGTCACCGTTCACCCCCCCCCCCCCCCCCCCCCCCCCCCCGTGAATTTGCACTGTAGCCTCATCGAATCTTACCGCTCCTGGCCACTGACCCATCAGTGTATACAATCACATTCCCTAGGTTAGAAGTGTGTTCTACTGGCTGTTCAGACGTTGCATCTGCTCGTCCTGCTGCTTGTTCACAGCAATCCCCTACCAGGGTGATTCCCACCGAATGCCGCTGTTCTCCTGTATTTTTACCCATTCCTCTGATCGGTTAATCTTTTTAATGTTGCAAACACTGTTGTATTTTCAGCCTGGGCCATCCAGTATCTGCCCCTTCTGAGTCTGCCAACCTTCACAGTGCCTGATACCATATGAAGGATATGCTCTGTATCATTTGCAACCCTAAAATAGTACCCAGCTTGCAGTATTCTATGTCTAACAGCTATATAGGCATAGCCCTGGTTGTCTTATACACACAACCGGTGTGTCCCTCATGTATCCCACAATAGTTTGCATAGGCTCATTCTGTAAGCATTCCATATTCTCAAATAGTTCGTGGCATAGTTAGCATTCCCAGGCCATATTTAATGACTGACATAAGACACAAACTGTGAACAATATCCCATGTTCTACACCCGCAGGGGCAATAACATTCAGTGCAATAAGGCAGGCCTCTTTCCTCCCAAGATCACTGCATCGATGTGATCCTTCAAAGAGAGATCTCTACTGAACTCCGAGATACTTTACTGTCCATGCCGTCGAATGCGCGGATTTAAAGGAAGATGATTTAAGTTGCTCCAGTGTGCAGCTTAATGTAACATGTGTAAGGTATCCCATTTGCAGAGTTCCTATGTCTTCTTTGTTACAGGTCTGGATAAAATAGAAATGTTGCAAAGCCATGAAAACAATGAGATATACAAGCAAGCATATGGCATCATCGAGCATTACTTCGGTACCGAGGATGATCGAGACCAAATTACGGCAGCCCAGATTAGCCAGGTGCCCCATCAATACCAATTTGGCAGTTTAAATGGTGCTTCGTTTGAAAATTTCAAATTCTGATTCTCAACCAGGCAATAATCATAGACAGCATATGCCAGGTCTTTTTTTTTTTTTTTAGATGCCTTTTCGTTTTTATTTCATTTTAGATTAAAATTTATTAATTTTACGAAATTATAACTAAAGCTCGATGTTTACAATGAATCTTGTGATATTACCATGTGCTATAACTATAAATGTTGTTGAACGTGGTTTGCCACCTTACACTTATACGCGACATAAAAGTATCTCAGATGAGATCGGTGTTTTAATTCTGTGAAACTTGAAGGGCAGAGCAGAACATTCGTCTTATTCACTTCATGGCACAGTATGTTGGCTGCGGCGGATGTTTGGTCAATAGTTATTACCCTATTCCTCGGTGTGTTTTTCCCAGTTGGTGGTCTACAGAACAATTTTAATAGGATTTTAGATATCACCCATCTCCATCCAATTTTAGAATGTAAACATTGTTTAGAAAGCAATGGCAAACTACTGGACGTACATTTGCCTAGAGAAACCACACAACAGCCAGGGGCTGCTGGGGTTGGTTCTGCAAGGTCCTGTAAAGGATATGCAACTAACTAACCTTTAATCATTGTTTCTTCTTCTCAAAGTTTGGCACTGTTAGCCATGTCTATCCATAACCTTCTGTCTTGTGTACTTTTAATCCAATCTGGCACAGATGATCTTCCATGCCATGATGTCACACTGTCCAGGATCTTCTCTCTTGATCTATCTCCCTCTACAACTTTTCCCTTTCAGCTTTCCCACCGTCACAATTTACAGCTTCCTCCTTTTCATGAGCACTTCCCTCCCACTCCCCTTTTTTTTTAATGCAATAATTTTTTTTTCTTAGTCCATGCCATGTGGTGTTGGTAGTCATGTTTATCCACAAACTTCTGTCTCGTGTGCCCTGACACAGATGGTAGTCCATGCCATGATATCAGACTGCTCAACATATTTTCTCTCGGTCCCTCTCTGCCTCCCACCATCAAAGTGCACTCAAGTTCTTTTTTTTCCTTTTCAGGACATCATTAAAAAAAATGTAGGTTGACTCCACCTGATGTTGGCTTTCTCCGTGAGTCAATTTTTTTCCAGACGTCTTCCTTACTCTGTTTTATCTGTCCAGGTTGCTCTAATTTGTCTATAAAACCATATCTCCATCACTTCCACATGTTCCACTAACTTGCCAACTAACTGTCCAATGTTTTTAGTAATTCTGATATTTATAAATTATAATGTTCTTCAGTATGACGATTAAAAAGTACGGGGTCCAGATCTTTGAATAAAAGGAGAAGAGTTCACAAGCCTGTGCTAACTGGGATTTCAGTGCCCTATGTTTTCATTTCACTAACTTGACTAAGTGAATCCCTTTAGGGCGCACTATCTCTGCCTGGTGAGATTCTATAGAATTACATTCAGCTTTCTTCTTCTTCATAAAGTGGGCTGTGTTGCATTATTTCATTAAAACCAGTGGGTTGTGTTGCACTATTTCATTTAAACCAGAGGGCTGTGTTGCATTATAACATTAAAACCAGTGGGTTGTATTTCATCAAACCTTTGGCTCAATATATCAAATTTTGGCTATCCTCCGAGGAACGGTCGGTAAAGATGGCGGCCGAAAGATATCCTTTCCAGCCAGTCTCGTGACTTAATTTGCGGTTCTCTGGCAGCTTTCCGGCGACTACCGCCACTGCCACGTGTCTCCCATGCCGCTCACGCGGCGTGGAATGGGGCTAAACTTGTGTCATGTGACTGTGGCTCGAAAGGATATTTTGCGGCCGCCATCTTTACTGACTGTTAGTCGAAGAATAGCCCAAATTTTTAACTAGCATTACTGGGGTTTGCTTTGCCTAGTCTTTCGCTGAGCTCAGCCTCCTTACAAAAGAGCTGGTTTGAGACCTTATCTATCCTAACCAGTGACCTGTCCAACACGGGAGATCCTACCAGTATCCCTCACGGGGTCATTGGAAAACACAAGTCCCTCTGCCATGTCCACCAGGAGACAGTCCCATTAGATGGGAGAGGAATGTGAAAAGGGCCTGTCTGCCCCACTATTTAAAAATATGCTTTATTTGTTCTTTAAACTATTTTAAAGAATCCATGAAGTCTTTTAGAATTTTAACTTGCACCATCTATTTTTTAAAAAAAAACAATGTGAAAAATCATATTTTGATACTCCATTGTAATTCAGTTTGGATATACATACTGCTTATTATTTCACTTAGTGACTTTTTCATCGATTCATATGTTCTTCACTTATTTAGAAATAATGATGTGCTTTCTATTTCACAGATGATAATTTAATAGTTTCTCAGCAATATTTCAATGCTAGGAGGTAACCTAGCATGTTTTACTGTGTGTGTATGTGAAAGTCACATGTAAGTTTGTATCTGTTTACAAATATGCCATTATTTTATCAATACATTGTGTATGCCTTGTGATATCTGTGTTACGTTAAAATTGTTAGTACATTTAACTGTTACCTAAAGGTCCTTCAAAACAAGCGGGATGCAGACACCACTGGTGCTCATTTAATATTTATAGGTACATCATTCATGTGAAATAGAAAAGCAGAATTTTGGTACAAACTTTTCTTGCTGGACATGAGAGACTGGAGCCAATGGTTCTATGGAAATGGAGTTGCAAGAAATTCAAGTTGGAGTTTGGGATATGGAGAGTTGTGACCATGTTTCAGAAGAAGAACACACAAGTGTATCTGAATAGATGTCACATTTAGTAAATGAATAGATGTAGACTCTAGTATTTGAAACAAAACAACAAAATAAGACGACTGGAAGCCTTCCCCCCCCCCCCCCCCCCCCCCCCCCCCCACTGTGAAGCAAAAATTAATATAAGAGACTCCATCTTATTTTGAGGGAAACACAGTACATATTTACACCAATATACAATTTAAAGACACTCCCAATTAAACATACTCAGGCAAATCTGTTTTTTTTTTTAAATAAGATAAATTGTAATCATCATCTTTTCTTGCCTAATAAAGCTAAAACAGCTTCTTCATCTTTTTCAATGGCATCTGCTTCAACACTGTCATCCTCCTCTACCATCTCACTATCATCATCTTCATCATCATCAGACCCTACGACCTCTTCATCTGCAGAAGTATTTTCATTATCGGTCTCTTCATCCTCAGATTTGCCTTCTGAAGCTGCATCAGAATCTCTGCTCATCTTCTGTTTCTTTGATCTGGGTCTGGAAATTTAAAAAACAAAAAAATCAAAGTCAGAAACCTCTAAAAACATACAATTCCTAAACATCTCAAATACAAACACAATTCATAATGTTAATATAACTCCCAAAACCAAAATATTCTATAATAGTAATATTAAGCTTCTCAAATTGAATAAACGCACACTATAATATTAACAAGTCGGCTCTGTGGCTAAGTCGATGCGAACGCTTCGTAATGCCAGGATGCCGGGTTCGATCACAGATGCGGGCCATGCGCCTTGCATTGGTTTCGACAGTGGTATCAAGAAAGCTGACCGTCCAGAAAGCAATGGCAAACTACTGGACGTAAATTTGCCTAGAAAAACTACACTGTAGGGGTTGGTTCTGCAACGTCCTGTAAAGGATACGCAACTAACCTAATAATATTAACATCAAATCTCCTTAAATAAACACTTACTGTAATGTTAACTTTCAACCTTTCAAAAAATACTTACAACACAATTATATTTAACCCCCTAAAATTAATTAAAATTAACGATAGGGCCTCTTCAAACAAACACAGCCCGTAATGTTAACATTAAATATGTAACTAATAGACTACAAACATAGTGTGTGCGCAGAATAGAGGAAATTATTTGGTATGAAAAAAATCCCTTATGCTGAGCTTTGTGAGAGAGCTAAAAAAGTTCCAGTGGACCAAGAGATGAATAAAAGACATGCTGTGAAAATCTGAGAACAATATAACTAGAATGTCTGTGCACTGGAACCTACAAGGCACAGAAATAAAGGCAGAGCAACAAAAACAAAAAAACACATGGAAAAGGAAGCTACAGAGTAAAGTTAAAAGGATGGGGCGGACATGAGGTGAGTGCGTGTAACAGCGAGGGATAGAACTTGGTATGAGTTGGTTTAGGGTCTATGCGCCACTGGAAGCTAGAAGGCAGAAGTAGAAGAAGATGTAAGTGTGGCTCATCAGGCATATGAAGCTAGTCCAATTTTTACTGACCAATCAAAGATGTGGTCAATATCATTATTTCCAAGGGATTTTACCTGGTACCCATTTCAGGCAAGGTTAAATCTTTGAGTCCCAAGGAACGCATCAGACGTTCATAGATTCCTGCCTAGAAGCCCAATGAACGCATGATGCGCTGATTTTACGCCTATTTCAACTATCCCTTGGGCCTGTGATGCTCAACTCTCTGGGACTCAAAGAGTTAAGAGTAAACATCGGCCCCTAATAGCTCCCAGCAATGTTTGCATTTAATGACCCAAAATAAACACATCATTGATGTAATTATAGATTTCCACGCTTTATTTCTGTATCATTTCTGTGGTTTCCAGTGCAAGAACATTTTGGTTACATTACTTAAAGGTTTTTTCACAAATGGGGTGTCTCCTTGGCGAAGTGGTCAAGCCATTTGCCTCACACTCTGAAGGTCACGGGTTCGTTTCACAGTGGCCCTGTTCAGTTCACAAATGCAATATTTATAGAGATCCCTTGGGGTCGCCGCCAGAGCTACGGAGTTTGTGCTCTGTGCAATGCTCTCCGCAGGCAAACAGATGTTCTGCGGAGAGAGAGAGAGACTGAGCAATATGGGATAAAACCCCTGCACTGAAGTTGATCCTCTCGTTTTCTCAATGTGTGTTTTATTCAGTGTTGGTTTTTTTTTCCTGATTTGCTGTAATGAGCTTTATCCTCTCCGACAGTTCTACATTAGTGACTCTAAGGCATCGATTACCTCTGCTGTTGTAAAGTCACCAGTCAATTATTGTTTCTAGTTTATTAGTAATTATTAAGTGATTCTCCATATTTCTAAACCCATACTTCTTTTACTGCATGTTCTCTTGAAAGGGAAGTTGGCACGTTGTGTTATGGCTTATAAATACGAAACAATATCCCTGCCTGTCAGCCCAAAACATCTGATCTCAGTTAGTTAGTTAGTTAGTTAGTTGGGTTATCCTCATTGCACTCCGGACATGTCCATAGGTGCTCAGATCCTCCCATCAGTATGAACCCCAACGTCCGATGGCTAATAGTACCAGTTCTATGTTGATTAACAAGTCTTCTGGCGTAGCTGGTGTGCGTCTCGTTTTTTGCTGTGCCGATCTTAATTCCCAAGTCTGCCATTCTGGCGAGTGATGTGGATTCACTGCCACCAAAGTCGTCTATCCTTCCCATTTCTCTGAGGGCATTGATAATATCAGCATGATCCATAGGCTGACCGTCGGTAGTGATAGCGGATCCAGCCAACCTGTCAGCTCTTTCATTTCCATCGACGCCTGCGTGTCCCGGAACAAAAATAAAGGGGACTCCACGGACAGTGGACTTCTGTAATGATTCAAGCCATTGTCTTCGCACTGAACCTGCCTGAACCCTCCGGATCATACTCATTGAATCACTGAGTATACACACGCGGGTGTATTTTTGTGTTTCAAGCCAGGCAAGCGCTTGTGTCACTGCCATCACCTCCTTCGTCATGCTGCTGGTTGTCATGGAGAAGGCGCCATTGGCTTCTTTGACTGTTCTGCCCGCTGAGCGTGCTGTAAATGCCCATGCGCTTCTTCTTTGGCGTATAACGGATCCGTCTGTATAGATTATTGCATCTGCTTCGTCTGAATTTTCACCGATGAGAGCGTTGACCTCTGTATTAACAGCAACAGGATTCTCTTCTCTACATCGCCTGTTGAGTGTGACAATACAGGAAAATGTACAAATAAACGCCTGAGGCACAGGTATCCATTCTGCACCAGGTATGATGTCGGTTAGGCTGCATATTTGCCTAATAACATCTACTGATCTCAGTAAACCCCTAATTAGTCCCCTTTTATGATATGCTTGTTGAAGGCACATGATCTGTTCCCCCGCTCCCCTCTTTTTGCAAAATCATTTTTTTTTTAAATTTTTAATTTTATATACTTACTCATCATCTTCACTGCTGGGCTCATCGTCACTGCGACTAGCATCTGATTCATTGTCACTACTGCTGCCTACATCATTTTCATCATCTTCTGGAGAGCCCAGAACCACAGCATCATCGTCCATCTGCACACAAAAATAAAACAGCTTGTGTAGTGGAAATGCAGCCATTAAGTATAACTGTCTAACAATCGGACACTGACGCTGAATACCTAACCTTCAAGTATTAGGCTTAACTGATGTTGACCACCTCACCCACCGAATGTAGACTGGTCTATAAAATATAAGCCTTGCCCTATATGCCTAATATGCATGAAGGGCGTGGAAAAGGATCCTTTACCTTTTACTTATTAGGCTTAAACATTTAATATCAAGCATTACAGGGTCTCCTCACTTACAACCGAGCTCCGTTCCAACTTACAGGTCGTTAGCTGAACTGGTCACAGAACAAATTTACATTTTTCAAAACTGTTTTCATTCAAACTGCGGTATCTTGACAGTCTGCCATACGTGACCAGGTCAACAAGACTGACGTCTAGACCCTGTGCTCTAAGCATCAGTTATCTCTATTTATTTACTATTTATATTTATGAATAAGCCAAAAGGCGCTGATATTGCAGGCTAGCTGCAAACTACAAAGTGCTAAATGTCAAAAGAAGGTATAGTTCTGTCGCCCAGCTACTGAGCTGAGTGCATTGAGCAACACAGTGAGGTGCAATTTCATTTGGAATTCCTATCCTCTGTGCCCATCAAGGTGTGTGCTGTAAACTTTAGATTCTGAAAATGACTAGTGGCCACAGAATTGGTGATGGCTTATGCGATAGTGTGTAAACAATTGCCATTCTGTAGTAATTACTATTTCCAACAATGATGAGCTGCAGTTCCAATGGCAGACTGTTTGCGTTGGTGCTTTCAACAGCTAGGTGTCTTATGCATTAATATGCATGTATGTTATTGGCTTTGCCAAGACTAAATTCAGGGGCAATTTTTTAATAAGGGATAGTGATATGCTTTCACTGGTACTGGAAAGGAGCAACTATGAGGTGATCACTTTGCCTTAAAGTTGGGGCTGCGATTAACTGATTAAGAAGAAATTTAGATTTTGCATTTACTTTTTTTCTACAGGACAAAGTTAGTTTTCATCCCAGCTCTTCACGCTTGTCTTGTTTTGTATACAAAGTCATGTTTATCAAGGTCAAAGGGGAGGAAAGTAGTTAACTGTTTGCTTTATTTGTATTCAGCAATTAATGTGTTTTTGCAAGAAAAAATATTTAAAAAAATAATGTTAATTATTATCAAGAGCAGAAAAGAATAAAGCCACCAACACCGACACAAGACGATTATAATATTATAGACAGACCAGAGCAAGTAATTTTTCTATGCCTCCAAACAGGACACAACTGACTTGGCAGCCATGTGTACACAAAATTTAAGACTGGCGAATCAGCCATGTAAACATGTGGATTGGCACCTGATGCAACAGATTAGTCCTTCAAGACTGTCTTAAATACAACATATCAAGGCAAAACTTCTGGCCTAGTGAAACCCCGGTGCAAGCCAAACTTTACGGGTTGCTGGGTGAATTACAAAAGACAGTGTGTCATATCTGCAGATAGAGACTATTTGAAGCGAATAAAAAAATAAGAGGAATTCATTATTCTTTTAGTGATCAGGCAACAGAAATGCAGCAGTGAACTTTACACTTGCCTGTTTGCTCTGTGATCTAGGGTTTTGACACCCCCCTCCCCCTTTCCATATTTATAAAAACATAAAAACTGTCCAAGATGCTATGTTTTTTTCTGCTTCTACTTTTCTCCTCCTAGCTTCTCAGGCTAGAGTTTGAAAGAATTATAACGGTGCATTTTTGTGTGTAATACAATTTTGAAAAAGTCATTGTTTTAAAAAGATTTTTATGGGGTGAAAGGATAATTGTTACCACACACAAAAAAAATCATTAACATCAGAAAGAAGCAGTTATCATATCTGGTCCAATTATGAGGACACAAAAACTGGAACATATGATAACTAGAAAGATTTATGGAAAGAGATAATAAGGCAGACAACAAGGATAAGGTTACTGACAGTGTTAAATACACTGATAAATACTGCTGTGAACTGCAAAATGTGGAGCAGCAGTCTAACCTCATCCGCTAGCAAGACCTCATCCGCTAGCAAGAAACTTGATGAAGAGGATGATAATGAAAAAATAGTAAACTCAATGCAAAAACTTACGTCTTGGTTCCGCTTTTCAAGTTCTGCCTGGCGTCTCTGTTCTTTCAGCTTCAAGCGTTTTTCCTGTAGATCAACAAGAAAACTGAGTGAACTCGGAAAGTGTAAAGGTTAAAAATAAGCTAATTACTGTGAATGCAAACTTTTGAACGAACATTTGTAAAGAAAATTTTATCTCAATTTCCAAAGTACAAAGCAACTATTTTATCATGCAAATAGGAATGAACATAAAAAGTGACAATTTTATTTCTTCTCTTCTTCTTCTTCGTGTTCACCGGCTGTAAACTCCGGTGGAAAGTTCTGGTTGTTCGACTACTTCCAGGCTGCAGTCCTTTTCCAGAACCTAAGTGTTGCGTGTGCATTCATTTGACAGATCTGACTAATTTGTATGCAGACTGTTGGTTGCACTCCGACTTCGAAGAAACAATTTTATTTGTTATTAACTCAAGTACCAAGCGGGTATTTTAACTCATTCTATTCTGTTACTTTTAACATTTTTGGCACTACTGTCACTATGCCAAAGTCAACTTTGTGCTTATACATTTTTTTTTTAGAAAAACCTGACTGAACATTGAGATCTGTTTGAAAAAAAAAATTTTAATAACAAGACGGAAAGGTTAAAAACTCTGGCCACAAACAAATAGATAACAGGAAAATCAAACGAATGAAAATATGCAACTATTTAGGTACAATATTTAACTGCTTAACAAACTAAGAGAAGAACAAAATCTAGAATACAATCTGGGAAAACAGTACACTTTGCCCTAAAACATCTGCTAAAACCAAATGTTCTATCTTGTAACACCGAAATTACAATATATAAAATGCTGACAAGACCAGGTGCCTTTTATGGCTCTGAAACCTGGAGCACAATTAAATGAGATAAAGCTTTTTTTTACAAATTTGTTGGAAGTCTTGCCATGATCCTTTTGACCTATCTCTAAGAGTGGTAGGGATAGTGAGAAACGACAATGAAATGTATTATCTAGCTGTTTAAATCACCACTGATCACTGGCATCATGAGGGCTCAACAGACAAAAGGCTGGTACAAATACATGGAATGGTAGATGACAGAGGCAACAACTTTGTACACCAGGGAATAGAATGTGTAATCCATGAGGCAGACCAAAAATATGGTCAACATCATCAAGCGCCTTGCCAGCTGGCGTAGGCATTAATGCATCGCCACAGATCTCGGTCTTTGGTGTTCTAGATCAATTCCGCTAATGATACTCCTCTATATCACTGTCTTAAGCCATCCACCATCCTGGTCTGCCTCTGCCACTTCTATCAGTCATCTTTGCAGTCGTCATGATATTTTCCAGTGCTCCTTTTCTCATCACATGACCAAAGAACTTTGTTTGTCTCCTCATTGTTGTATATAATGTTCTACTTTCAATAGCTATTTCCAGGCAATCATTGTTAGTTATTCTGGCAGTCCAGGGTATTCACAACATTCCTCTCAAGAAGCATATCTTAGTTGCCTCTAAACTTTTCTTAATTTGTTTGCTGCCATGCCAAGATTCACTGACATGCAACAGAACAGGCTTGATGTAATATTTCACTTAAAACATGGTGGAGAAGAGATTAATATCCAGGCAGACCTACAAACATCTGGAGTCACCAAGTGGAAAGAGAAAGTTAATCAGAGATATGAATGGAGGTGAATGATATCTACAGCAATGAACCTCGAGAGTTTGGAATGCTAAAGAACTGCTAGTTTTACCTCTCTGGCGTCTTAATTCATGTGTGCATTTTGTAAAGTATAAACAATCCCTGAGAAAAAAAGTGGGTCTATTTCCCCCTCTTCCCTCCAAATAGGGCCTCAGATTTAACAGAAGAATAGAAGACAAATTCAGAACTCACCCTATGTTGTTGTTTAATTTTTTGTCTCTGCAATTCCTTGTCAATTTTGTCCTGTTCCTTCATTCTCTGTAATGCCTGCTTGATGTTCAGTCCTCCTTTGTCATCATCGCTGTCTTTATTATCAGGCTGAAACAGGAAATAAAACAAACGATTACCTTGATGAACAGAAAATGTAGATCTGATGTTATCTAAAAACAGGCAGGATCTGCACTAGATAACACTGGGAATTACTTCTCTTTGTTAACTTGATTACAGCTGAACTCGCATTTCAAAAATCCCTTGACTCTTCACAATATATGGGTTATTCGGGGAAAAAAGTTTTACCTGCAGTCCATTCTCATGTAATTTCTGACACTTTAATGTCACAAAACATATTAACAAATCCTGGATACTTTCTCTATTCATGCTAAAAAGTTATAATGACACCAGCAGACAGTGCATTATGTGCTAAACCAGGTACTCTACTTTTCGAGACATGAATAGATAATTTCAAGTCTAGAGACACCAACCTAAATAATGCGTGATAACAGCATGCAGACTGTTGGTTACTCCCCTCAAGGGCAGATGCCCTCTGCTTTTAAAGGCAGCAAACTCCTAAACATTTGCTTTTTACAACTTGCTTATTAGGGGTCAATGGGCCTTTTCTTTCTTCTCCTTTAAAAATGGGGTCTAAGAACCCTACCTGGGGGGAGGGGGTGTCTTCTTTGTTCCAATATGAAAGAATGATTGTAAGCATTAGTGTCGGTAAATATACAACCATACTATGCTGGTAGAGGATTGTTTAAGCGCACTAAATTATTTTGGGGTACTTACATTGCCTTCTTCATCGAATGTAATTCTTGTTGTATATTTTAGCAGTTTAAGTTTCTCCCTGGCTGAAGATTTTCTTTTGTTCTTCCCTTCTTCTAATACCACCAGCTGCAGAAACAAAGAATTGATAACAGTTACAATGTTTGTTGTTGAAGCAAATGATAACATTTTGACAAACCTGTTTTCAGTTTAACTAAATGAAAAAACAGACAAACATATCTGCAGTTCAAATAAATCAAACAAATGACACTGAGAATTGGATAAACATGTATTTTCAGCTCAAGCTAATGATAGCGAGATGTGAATAAACCCTCCTTTTTTTTTCAGTTCAAGCAAATGACAAGATCTGGATAAACCTTTTTCAGTTCGAGCAAATGTTAATGAAATTATAACAAATCTGGTTTCAGTTTAAGTGAATGATAATGAAATTTGGATGGATACGCTTCATTTAGGTCAAGTGAATAACAGTGAAATTGAGACAAATCCATTTTCATCATCAAAATGATCAAAACATCTGGACATACTGTACATGTTATAAGCATATTCTGCTTCTTTTCCCTTTTAAAAGTTCAGATTTCCTTCTGGTTTAGTAATTCTAATAATAGTTTTTCCAAGGAATGTCAACTGCTGAAATGAGTAACCAGTTCTCTTTATGAGTTGACTTCTGTAAAGACATCTTCATTATCGTTGCTATCTGTTCATAATATTCTTACATAGGACTCTATTTCTGCAGGGTCTCAATCATGCCTCCCTAATATACTGATTATTTAATAAAGCTTATGTGGTCTAGGAGGGAAGCTCAGACAGGCGGACTGACAAAGCCCTATTCTGATCTGACAGACAACTTCTACGACATGCTTTGTTTTAAATGTACTGATGTCACCTTTATATTGTAGTAAACAAGGTTTAGAGGCGGGGGATCATGATGCATGGGCAAAACATAGTCTCTATAATACTGCCCAGGCTTTGTGCTATGGAGAAGTACATGCTTTGGCAACAGCGGTCCTGAAATCCCAGGCTCAGATTGCGGAAGGTTTATCTCAACATGAGCGGGTCTTGCTAGTCACACTTCCCATGGGATCTTATTCCCTTGCCTCCCTGGCATACTAATGTTAAATGCTGAATTAGAAATCGACATCACAGCACTTAGGACACTACCAAAAGCACTCTGTCCCCATCCCCAGCAGCAAGTGAAGAGTTCTAATTCCGATGATACCAGTAACTGTCTGATTATATATCCATCTCCCCTCTCCTCTGAGTGTTGTGCTTCGGCCGAATGTCCTGTAACTCCTTGCAGCGCCATTCTTATCAGACTGTAATGATCTATCTGTGCCTCCACACTGATCACTGGCTCAAAAAGGACCCTCACAACATATATCTTGTCATACATCAATTCACCATCAAGTGGTACAGAGCCGGCCAGTCTATCTGACTGATCATTTCCAACCACACCGGCATTACTTGGAAACAATATCCAATGGATGCTAACCACCCGGGACCTCCGAAGCCATGGCATACTAGAATACTCTAGATCAGAAAGATGGAAAGGTGCCCAAAAAACAAAAAAATAAAACAAAACAAGAGAGTTCAAAATTAACATTTATCTCCACAATAAAAAAAAGAACAGCAGAAGATGAAAGCAGGAATCCCACTATAACACTGCACTCTGGTATGACTGTAAGTGAACATTAGCTTTTTGTGAATATATATGGAACTGACAAAATAAATTTTTATAAAGTAAAAATGTATCACTGACTGTCAGTAAAAAAAAGAAAAAAAAATTACCTTCTCCGCATCTTTGCCATCATCAATTTCACCAATCTTAACATCTTTGACAACATTGTAAATGTTATCATCCTCATCATCATCACTGTTCACATCAAACCTACATTAAAAATAACACACAAAAAAGGCATGCTCATTAGTCTAAGACTTTTATAGTAATAACTTTCATAGTAACACAAACAATGAAAAATGGACTATCTGATTTGTATATTTCATTTGGAATTACTTACGTTTGTGTTGAGTTGAGGTGATTCAAGAACTGACATCACAGCACTTAGGGCATTCCCTTAAGCGCCCCGTACCCATCTTTAGCAGCCAGTGTAGAGTTTCAATACCTATGGTGCCAACAGCATTCTGATTATATGTCAAGCCAGATGTGGTATCATATGCTAGGCTCTCCTGCACCAAATGTCGATCATCATCTTTTGCTAAGAATTCCCCAAGCACTTTTTCTGCCTCTTGACACTGAACTGTCTGTATTTGGCTCCTGGAGCTACATTTATGGCCCAATAAATGCTGCTGCAAATTTTACTTAGTACCTGGCAATATATAGCCAAATATGCAATGCACAAAAATTGTGTAATCTGATATCTGTTATTATTATTTAAAACCTACAAGAGACAATATACAAAATATGCTCACATACAAGGGAGCAAGCATTCTACTAGTGAAATGTTCACTAATGAACCAACATATATATCTATATTACTAACTATATGTTCACTAACAGACCAGTACCCATACCACACACAAAAATAAACCTTCATTAACGAACCAGTACATCAACATTCTTTCAATAAAATGTTTTTATCGTTCGTCCGAGTGATGCAATGGCATTCTGCCTCTTTGCAACATAGCTGCGATATTTGCACCTTTGACTGCACTCTCTAGAAATCAACAAGGAGCAGCCTGCAGGTCCTAAACCTCGACAACCATACAAATGAGCAATCTTAAAAAAAGTAGTAAAAGGAATGGCTGGGGGATAAAAAGGCAATATATGGCTACCAAATTATGCCAAATGTATCTCAAACATAGAAACAAATCCTGCACTTTACAAGCATTATCATCTATCTGTAAACTTACTTCAGAGTTTTCTGCCCTTGTTTATGCCTGTCTTGTTTCAACTTTGATTCATCTCCACTTTCCTCATCACTTTCTTCATCACTACCATCACTATCATCTTCTTCACTACTTTCATCATCTGTAGACTCATCCTTATCTTCATCTGCAGTCTTCTTTGCAGTTTTCTGTTTCAGTTTTTCTAAGAATGCCAGTCTGGGAGCTTGTACTAAACCAAGAGATCTGCAAAGAAAAAAACAGCAGAATTAACAAAAGAGTAGGAAAATCAGCAAGTGATCACACTCTGAAAAAAATATACGACAGAATACTTAAGATAACAGAACCTAGGGCGCGCAGTGGCTTGGCACGTGCCTGCTAGTGGGAAGGTCTTTGGCTCAAATCCCCAATGGGATATTTTTTTTTAAAAACTGATCTAGAGCTCTCAGGTCGACCCAGCCTAAAACTGATAACACTGTCTCTGAAATCTAGAGCCCATTATATCTGAGAAATGAGTATAAATTATTTCTCAGATCTTTAGGACCATTATTTCTCAGATCTGTGGTCTACGATCTCCAAGACTTGGTGACCTAATGTCTCTGAGATCCTCTGCCAGTCCAGTTTGGCCATTAATCTAAGACGTATGACATAAAAATATGGCAGGAGTCCATCAGACGGCTCCATAAACCTAGGGAAGAGCCAGGTGGTGCGAGCCAGGTACAAGCTATTCTGTTTTTCCATGTGGGTCATGGACATCACAGGTATGGGGAGAAAGTGTAATGTGGGTCGTTGACATTATGGGTATGAGGAGTGTAATCACAGGTATGAGGAGTGTAATCAGATGTAGGGAAGAGTGCAATCAAGGGACAGGAAAGAGTGCAATAAAGGGACTGGGCAGTGAGTGCAATCACAGGTTTGGGCAGAGTAATCACATGTATAATGAGAGTGTGTAATCACAGGTACATGAAGAGAGTGTAATCACAGGTAGGGGGAGAGAGTGTAAGCAGGTTTGGGGAGAGAGTGTAATCACAGGTATGGGGAGAGTGTGTAAACAGTTAATTCTCCTCTGTGATTGTGTTACTGATTCAATCAATCAATCAGGTGCCGTCTCCACAATGAAGGTTGGCTGCAATGGATCTCCAACAAGCCTTGTCTCTTGCCCTTGATGTACACTCACTCATACTGCTGTTCGTCCATCTCTTGATGTTATCCTCCCACTTGTAACGCTGTCTGCCTTTTGCTCACCTACCTTGAACCTTTCCCTCTAGGATGTTCTTTACAATACTGTTGTCTTTTAATGTGGCCAAAATATTTCACTTGTCTCTTTTTTATTTCACCTAGCAACTCTCTTTTCATTCCCAATTTCCACAGTACCTCTGTATTTGATAGCTTTTGTTTCCATGAAATACGAACTAATCTTCTGTATATCCACATCTCCAAAGAATTGATACGATTTTCCAGTTGTTTGTTCATTGTCTATGTCTCTGTGCCATACAGTAAGGTTGAGAATACATAACATTTGACAATTCTCATTTTAAATGTATTGCTTATTTCTCTTGATGTCAGTAACTTTTGCATGTTGTTGAAAATGTTTTTGGCCATCCCTATTCTTTTCTTGACTTCTGTTTCACTTCTGCCGTCACATGTTATTACTTGTCCAAGATATAAGAAATTTTTAACTTGTTCCAATTTCACCCCGTTCACTGTGATATTCATTGTTAGCTGATTATTTTCTTTGCTAAATATCATGGTTTTTGTCTTTTTCAAATTTATATCTAATCCAAATTCTGCACTCCTTCTGTTTACTTGCTCCACTAGGTCTTGCAACTCATGCTCACTCTCTGCTAGTAACACTGTGTTGTCAGCATATCTCAGATTGTTTATTATTCTACCATTGATGTGCAGTCCTGGTAATTCTACAATTTCTTTAAAAATGGTTTCTGTACATAAGTTGAAAAGGCTAGGTGACAGCACACATCCTTGTCTTACTCCTCTCTTGATCTCTATCTGGGGTGAGCAGATGTTGTCATATCTTACTGTTGCTTCTTGCTCCTAGGATAAGTTTCTAATAAGTCTGATATCCTTTCCACCTAGTCCTATGTTTTGAAGAGCTGCAATTAGTTGTTCATGTTGAACTCTGTCGAAAGCTTTTTTGTAATCTATAAAACATGCATAAATATTTTTCTGAACTTCTATATATTTTTCAGCCAGCATCTTTAGATAAATTATGGCCTCTCGAGTACCACTGTTTTTACGGAATCCAAATTGCTCTTAAGAAACTTCTTTCTCTATTTTATCTTGAATTCTTGCTTGTATTATCTTCAAGAGTAACTTATGTGACTCATTAGGCTAATAGTTCTGTAATCTTCACAATCAACAGCTTTTGATTTCTTGGGTAGTGTGATAAAAACAGATTTTTTCATGTCCCTGGGAATGTACCCATAGTTATAAATGTCATTGCATATTTCTGTGATAGTATCAATTCCAAAAGTAGATAATGATTTTAACATTTCTGCAGTTATGTTGTCTGGACCTGCAGCTTTTCCCTGCTTCATCTGTTTAATGGCTTTCTCTACTTCAGACTTTAATATGTTTGGTCCCTCTTGAATATTATGGATTGGCGGTTTGTCACCTTTGTTGTCCCAAAACAGGTCTTCTGTGTATTCAGTCCATCTTTTTATTATATCTTTCTTATCAACAATAATTTGTCCATCCTTCCCCTTAATACACCCATTTCCTGTTAAATTTTTTTCCTTGTTTGTACGTTTTCTTATATTTGCATGTATTTCCTTGGTTCTGTGTTTTATTTCAAGATCCTCTATTTCTTTGCATTTTAACTGAATCCATGTTAACTGTTACTAGCCCTCATGTATTTATTTATTATTATTTTGTGTGTGTGTTAAACACTGTTTATGAATTTTAATAAAGTTTTTAAAAATGTATTAATAACCTGTGTCTTTTTAAAGGACATTTTCCAGGAACTTTAGGGTTCTAGGCTTTTTTACCCTTATACCCACCGCACTCGGGGCTGTCCCATATCTGTCCCATCCTTTTCATCTGTAAAAAGTATCCTCGGGTGTATTGAGCATAAAGTACCAGACCAGTATTTTACAGACCAATCGGCACTCAGTGGATGATGTGGTCAACATTACACGGGACACTTTTACTTCTTAGGATTTTACCTGGTACTCATTTAAGGTTGGGTCAACCTGGGAGCCAAGGTTGTTAAAAAAAAAAAAAGGCTGGCTCCTGAGTAACCAAAATAATAATCAAGCTAATAATAATAAACAAATATGCAACTTACGCAGCAAAAGCCTCCTGGTCAACTTCCTGAAAGCTTGGCTTGTCTAGTACCCACATTGTTTTCATCACAGACAAGAAAGCCTATAATATAATACATTTGCATTATAATAATAATAAGCACACCACCTCCCCCCCCCAAAAACCTCAAATGAGTGAGTGGGAGCCGACATGGTCTAGCGGCTAGACGCTCGCCTGCGGATCGGAAGGTCATGGGTTCAGTTTCTGGCAAGGGCCAGATTTTTTTTCAAAAATGACTTTGGCTTCCGGGTCAACCCAGCCTTGAGTGGGTACCAGGTACAGTCCTAGGAAGTAAAGGCAGCCAGCATGATGCTGACCACACCACCCACTAAGTGTCGTTTGGTCTATAAAATATAGATCGAGCCCTATATGCCCAATACGCCTGAAAGGCGTGGAAAGGGGTCCTTTACTTTTACTATGAATGAGTGAGTGAATTAATAAAAGAATGAGCCAAGGATCAGTATCACTGTGCTGATGGTGCCTGTGTCAACCACAATAAAAATGACTGTAGACGTGGTTTCACTTTCCTCCAGTGAGTTCGTCATCGTCAGTCAACAGGTCTCTTACAGGATGTCACTCTCATTACGGCACACCTGAAAGTCTCTTTCTCTAGCCAATCCTTCAGCCATATGAGCTTTCATAGCCAATACATCTTCAGTCTTATGTGTCTACATTTATAGTGGTCAAAGTCTGCGCTGTTCTTCAGAAACTGTACCCTTCAATACCGTTTCTACAGGCCATCATGACGATTAACATGACCAAAGTGGGGCTGCAAGGTCTTGGGGCATGGCGTCCGCCTCGAGTGCTGGAGGTCCCAGGTTCAAGCCACGATGAAGGCTGGGATTTTTTCACGTGGACTTCTGGTAATTTCCCCTGGTCTCTGGGTAGTAAGATTGACACCAGTGGGTATTGTTACGCATTTTAAAAAAATCCCCTGGCAGCTGGAAATTAAATAGAGTAGCCTAACAGCCCGGCCCGGGCAAAATTTTGAGTTAAAAATCCACCCAAAAGTATTTCAGGATCCTCACTGGTGCTACGGGGTTCATGCACTGGGCTGAGATTCTTCGGACTTAAGCTTCAGTTAGAATTAGAAGGCAGCTCTTATGGGTTACTATCCTTGTGCCGTGATGTTAATCCATTGTCTAAACCTATAAACCTAAACATGGCCAAAGTACTTATGCTTGCGGAATAGCATGCTGTAATAAGCCAATTCTCCTCATTGCTCAGAACATGTAGGATGTAGGTGCTCTTCTTCTTCTTGGTTCCATTGAACTACCTAGTCATCATTTGTGTTCTGTCAATTTACATCACGTACAGCTGGTTAGTGAAAGCATTTTACAAGTCTTTTCAATACTGTCTTTCCTTTGTAGGATGCAATTTTTTGTTATTTGAACCCCCACCCTGGCTTTTGCCGGGGGCCCTGAATTTAGCTGGGCTACATTTGTGGCCATAACGACTGAAAGGGGTTTTTGGGACCTCTCTACAGGTGATCCTCATGCGCATGGTGACACTTTGTGTCACTGGGTGTTTATCGCTTGTGTGATGTCCTGGTGGGGTACAACAAGCAAGAAAGCATTTCACAACCCTCAATGTACCAAGGTTCAAAACATGTGGTGGGCGGTTTGGAAAAAGATCGTTCTCTTAGTTTTTTGGGACAGTGGTACAAGTGTCCCACGGTGGACAAACTGGCACATTATCCCATAATAATCAAGGTTCGGAGGGCCTTTATCTAAGTATTATTATTTATAATTCGATTTCCCTGTTTCTATTATTACTGTCACCATTATCAATATTATTATTATTTTCGTTCCTTTATTTACGTTTCATTCAACATCTCTTCCTGCTCCTAAATTTCATATTCTCTTTACTCATGCGACAACTCGCCCCATTTGACTGTGATGACTAGGATTCTTATTATGTGATGCTCGTTGATAAAGACTTTAGCCAAAACATTTGACTGTTTCTGTGTGCACTTTAAAGCCCCTCTAAATGCCAAAAACGCATCAGGCACGCATAGCTTGAGTAAATTCATTTCATGATTCAGCACAGCATATTTGGCCTGGGTGAAATCAGACCTAGGTAGAGAATATTTTTTTTATTTATTTTAAAGATATTCCATTATCAAAAAAGTCTAACCCTATCTGCAAAAGGACTTACTTGTGGTGCCTTATGCGATTTACTCTGTGTGCAACTACTGATCTGTTGTAACTGCTGCTTCCATCAATGATGAACTGCATTTCTAGTATCAGACTGTTTGTGTTGGCACGTCTAACTGTATGCATATGCTGTTGGATTTGCTACGAATGCAGCCTGTGCCAATTTTTTTTTAACCAGGTTCAGTGATGGACATTCTCTGTGGTTTGTGTTGTCATGGGAATGGAGCAACTATGGGGATCACCTGTTTGCTAAGAAACTGGAACTGTGATTACAAGAAGGATTCAAAAAAAAAAAAAGCAGGGAAAGAAGAAGAAGATACTCTAAGGATATGAAATTACACCTACATTCAAGAAGCTAGGGACTTGTGGTAGTAGTGCAACAGATAGACACTTGGTTCAAACCTGCACTGAGGTGGATGTTTTACAACTTATAACCTGTGATCCCAGGTTGACCTAACCTAATATGTGTACATTAGTACAAGGAAATGACATGGGAAGTAAAGGTGGTCAGTGTGATGCTGACTACAATGTGTGATAGAAAATTATATAGGAAGTAAAGCTGTTGGCCACATCACTTATCATAAACCAATTTGTCTATAAAATTATGTGCTTATGTGCCCCCCCCCCCCCAAATGGCTATGTATATATTATTTTAGCTTTGAGAGAGTCAACAACAGGACTAGTGTTGCAAGCATAAGGTGTTGTACTATTTAAGAAAATGTCACAAGTTAAAGAGTAACAACTTACTTTCTGAGCACCATCCTTAAACTCCTTCTCTGAGGCGCACAAACTCTCCAGTTTCTTAGTGATATCAAAGATCTGTTTCTTGCTGACTCTAACAGTATAGAAAAATGGTGTCTAGAAATTATGTTACTCTTATATTATCAAATTCAACACCACTACCCCCATGAGCATTCTCAACTGTGCTCAGTCCTCCACTGCAGCAGCCACTCCATTTAGTACCTCTAGTTTTTATAAATGTGTGTCTCAATACTGACAACTTATATATAATTGTGTATCATGATTTCAACAATTCTGACTGATAACTTGTATAGATTATTCTGTATCTTCACTTTACAAGCTAGTTCAAGAAAGTCATTTTCTAGTCATCAGGATTTGACAATTAAAAAAAAAATTAACCCTTCATGACCATGGGTCATATACAACTCTATAGAACATACAATTTCTTTTACATGCAATGATGTGTAGCATCATATGAACAATTCATCTATGGAGTGAAGACAGTCTTTGAATGACAAGGACTTTTATAAAAAAAAAAAAAAAAGATTTCTTTTCACGCCTTTAGGCGCATCGAGTATATGGGAAGTGCGCCAATATTTTTTCAGACCATCGGCACTTGGTGGGTAATGTGGTCAGCATTACACCGGCCGTGTCTACTTCCCCAGCAGAGCCATCCTGGTACCCATTTTAGGGCTGGGTCGACCTGCGATGCCCAATACCACGATAAAAATCAAGGACTTTTGTACTATTCTATAATTCTTTCTGAACCTTAGAGGGTTAAACTTCACATTCCTTCTCCATAATTTCAAACAGAAATAAAAAAAAATTAAAATAACCAATTCTATGAATGCAGAAAGAGTATAAGAACTACTCACTTGAGTTTGATGATCGGGATCTTTCTCTTCACCAGGTCTTCAACCGTTTTCTTCTCTTCTGATGGCAGCAACATGAGCAGAGCTTCTCCAACCTTATCATATCTACAATTGTAGTGAACACTCATTTTAGTACACTCAGTACATTTCACAAAATGTTGCATTATGTGTACATGTGAATTTTATTTGATTCTTCTTCCTCTTCCAATCATCAGCTGGTAGAAAGTTCTGGTTGTTCATCCACTTCTGGACCTGTCTTGTTTCAGAAACTGAGTTTGACTTGCACATCTGTTTTACTGATCTGGCTTACTTGTATGCAGACTACTGGTTCCTTGCCTCTCTGCAGATATACTCTGACTTGGAAGGAAACATCTGTAATTGGTTGACTCTTGTGACATGCTTGTTAGGGGTTCGTGGGTCTTTCCGTCTGTTCCCCACATGGAGCCCCAGAACCCACACGAGGAATGCTAACTGACACGAGTTTTAGACAGTTTGGGGGTCTTCATGGTGAAATGGTCAAACTGTTTGCCTTTTGCATCAACGGTTGTGGGTTAGTTTCATGAACAACATCATTCATTTCATGGGTGTAATTTCTAGAGATCTCTGGAGATCTTTACTGGAGCTATGGAGTCTGCATATCATGTGACACTCTTGGCAGGTGTCTTACCATTCTTCAGAGAGAGATCATGCCACACGGGATAAAACCCATTTCAAAGAAGTCGATCCTCTCGACTTTAACTCCTGACATTTGATATTGAGTCCCTACTGTAAAGAATTTGGAGTTATACTGTAAATATGAATCTCCATGACATATTTTGTACTTACTCTCCAGATAAAAGATTTAATTACATTGTATATGAAGCAATTCCCTTCTGCTTGATTATTTTGTTTCATATACAGTAAAACCCAGGCTAATGAAGATAATTTATTCCATAATCACATTCAAAATCTTCATTAGCTGAACTGTAACTGGTGTGAAAATTCAGCTCACATTGCAAGCTGAGACGAAAAACAATGAAAAATATTTTTTGTTGGCTGAATTTTGTTTAGCCTGGTTATTCATAGCCGAGGTACCCCTTTTAAGTTTATATACTGTCGTGAATTTGTGTAATTTTCCCAAAAAAATTTGCTCTGTCTATCACTATTGTCTTCGGCACACATTGGTTATCATTTATCACCTGCAGTCTTTTGATGAAAGTAAACTAATCAACGCTCTCTGAACTGAAAGAAACTGAATCATAGCTCTTTGTGCTTCTCTGGATGGATTTTGATTCTACCCGACCATTTTCTCAATGGTCAGAAACAAAACCTATGCTAAAACATGTGCTCTTTTATTCACTGATCAGTACTTATGCTCGATCAATGTAATTACATTGTGGTGTGGCACAAACAGGTTTCAAATTAATTCTCCGTATAAAAGAAAGCTGGTGCACACACCTACAGGACAGCTGTTTTGAATAAACTACAAGACAACTGTCTTGTATAAACTACAAGAAAGCTGTTTTGTATAAACTACAAGAAAGCTGTTTTGTATAAACTACAAGAAAGCTGTTTTGTATACATTACAAGACAGCTGTTTTGTATAAACTAAAAGACAGCTGTTTTGTATAAACTACCGGACAGCTGTTTTGTATAAACTACAGGAAAGCTGTTTTGTATAAACTAAAAGAAATCTGTTCTGTATAAACTACAAGAAAGCTGTTTTGTATAAATAAACTACAAGAAAGCTGTTTTGTATAAACTACAAGACAGCTGTTTTGTATAATTAAACTACAAGAAAGTTGTTTTGTATAAATAAACTACAAGAAAGCTGTTTTGTATAAACTACAAGAAAGCTGTTTTGTATACATAAACTACAAGAAAGCTGTTTTGTATAAACTACAAGAAAGCTGTTTTGTATACATAAACTACAAGAAAGCTGCTTTGTATTAACTACAAGAAAGCTGTTTTGTATAAATATACTACAAAAAAGCTGTTTTGTATAAATAAACTACAAGAAAGCTGTTTTGTATAAATAAACTACAAGAAAGCTGTTTTGTATAAACTACAAGAAAGCTACTGCAACAAAATATAAGACAGCTGTTGTGCAAAAATTACAAGTTCTCACCTGGCTGTACGTCCCACTCTGTGTATGTATGTGTCCACATTCTCAGGCTTATCTACTTGTACTACCCAGTTCACTGAAGGAAAATCTGTAAATACAGCAAGAAATGCATATAATAAGACTTGAAAAAGCTATATAAACAAGAACGAACAAACAAACTGTATTTTCATAGGGTTACAAATTGGGCACACATGCCCGTCTTACATTCAGCCTTTGCAAGCACTCATCTTCAGACCTCAACTGCATGCTATCAAAAATGCATGTTAAAAATATGACGAACGTGAGCTACTAACAAATAACAACTTCTTTTTCTCCACATTCACCAGATGTCAACTCTAGAAGAAAGTTCTGGCTGTTGGTCAACTTTTGGACTCTAATCCTCTTCCAGAACCCGAGTGTTGCAGGCACATCCATTTTATAAATCTGACTTATTTGTATGCAGACTGTTAATTCCTTACCTTTTCCCCACAATGGGGCCCCGGAACCCATACAGGAAACAAACAACAACTTTGTATATCTTTCATGTACAGCAAACATGTGTTCCACACATGGGCGTGCATGCTTGTATGCACACACATAAAACATGTCTATCAATCACAAATGGCAAATGTGTATTACCAATCATATAAAACAAATGCGAATCATCACAAACAAGTTTGTTTTACCTGTTACACAAAACAAGCGTGTGTATCTTTTGTAAACGGCAAACTTGTGCTACCTTTAACATATACACTCTCAAGAAAAGGCCTGCCTACCTAAGCCTCGGGCTGCCACATCTGTTGCCAACAAGACTGCATTCTGCTTGCGTGAGAAACTGTTGTACACCTCCATACGTTGGGGTTGTTTCATGTGACCATGAAGACACAGGATTGTTAGCCCTGGGTGCATCTTCTTAAACACTTGATAAATGTACCGTGTCTGAAACAGGCAGGGATATAACATCAAAGCATAATCAGGTGAGAACTTTGACATACATACTTTGACAGCTGTAATTTTATCTGTAGGGAGGGCACAGTCTGTGAGGAGTGCGAAGTTTAATATACAGATGTGAGGTTGAGAAGTCATGTGCAGGATGTGACTATTCCTTGGGTGAGCCCAGGACCAGAATGTCATGAATGCCAATGACATGCCCCTGCCTTTCATTAGGGGCCAACTAGTCTACACAAGGTTAACCTCGACGAGTTCACCGGAGGCAACACTTGTAGACAAGGGGACAAAGTGAACACCACAAATAAGGCTATGTTGTATCTTACAAACGCTATCCGGGAATTTAATCCGCTCAACAAATGTTAGATGAATTCAGATGTGTAGGCTAAAAGGTGAAGCTATAAGTTTTGCTGTAAACAGGCACAATGCAGTTACGTTACTCGGACGAATGAAAAGAAGAATTTGTCTATAGGATGTTAAGACATCTGTTATATCTGAGTTCTACACACACATCCGTTCCACGGACATAGCATGTCCATATGCAGACATCTGATTCCTCACCTCTCAGACAGATACATCCCTGACTTTGAAGGAAAAGCCCTAATTCGCTGCTTTACATGCTTTTAAAGCGGGGAAATGGGTTCTTGTTTTCCCCAAACTGGGGTCCAGGAATCCATACAGAGAAATGTTTCTGTCATGTAACAAGGCTGAGGTTTAAGCAGAAGACCAGTGACCATCTGATTAATGTTATTTATTGCAATTATCCTACTTTCGGAGAGTGGTAAGAGATAAACAATAGAAGAAACTGAGACAAACTCATGTCAGAAATGCTAAACTGTGAAATTCCAGACCAGACTTACTTGTTTACAGCATGACAGGAACACCAGAATCTTCTTGTGTCTGTGAGTTCTGATGAAAGACCACAATGTGTTGATTTTATCCTGCATCTCACACACAATGTAGCGCTGCAACAAAGTAAAATAAGGTGAACCAAGGTAATGCTGTACAAAAACAACACACACAAAAACAAACTTACCCATGAAAAAAATAAGGGAGAGAACAGGCTAACTTTATTTTCAAAGAGTCACAAATTGGGCACCCAGGCCCGTCTTACATTCAGCGCTTCCAAACACACATCTTTCACAGTGGTGAAAATATGGGGTGATTGCAGTCGAGCTAATACCAAGGAATTCCAGTTAAATGTGACTAAAAAGCTAAAAGAAATGGGAGAGCAGAAAAGAGTGCAAATAAAAAACACAGATCAACGTTTCCACCGACAGCCTTTCTTGAACAGGTAATGAACTACACAGAGGTAACGAAAAGGAGAGTATTCCAATCACTAAGGGGTCACGTGAGCAACTTGTTTTAAAAAAAAAATGTGATGTGGAATGAATGAAATGAAATAAACAAAGGCAAAAAAATAGTTGCAAAAAAGAAAAAGTAATATTGTTAATATGTAATAAAATAAAAGGAATAAAAGAGTAATAGAAATACAAATGTTAATGATCCATAAATGGTACTGATAAGAGATAGAATAAAATAATAATATTAAATAAAAACGTAATTAAAATTTAAAATGTGATAATAGTAACCTTGGACACTGACAAAAGAACACGAAAGAAAACTAATTACCTGTGAGAGGAGATGTTTGAGAATGGCTGTGAATAAAACCAGAAGAGATCAAGTGAGAAATGACGAGATCACAAGAACAGTTGGAACAACACCCATCATCAAATTTACTGAGAAACAAAGAATGAAATGGTCTCGCCATCTAATGAGAATGAAAGCAACGATGCCAGCAGCAAGAGCGTACAACCTGAAAATCAAAACATCAAGAAGCAGGGGAAGACCCAGAAGAAGATCAATTTAAGGAGTCACTAACACTTTGAAACCTCATAACATCACGTCATATCAAGTGACTGAATGTGCCCTGGCTCAGTCGCCGATCGTCAGATGAAGTGCGATGACTTGCGGCATAAGCAGATATTGACAAAAGAAGAAGATAATAGAAATAATATGAATATTATATATGTATTATATTATTATGTATTGCCTATATGATATTCACTGGAATATCTTTCACACAGCTGTATTTTATCAATAAAGCAAGAGAGAGAGAGAGAGAGAGAGCGAGAGAGAGAAGCATGCACATACACACTCATAATTTACTTTTATAGTTATGTCTCTCTCTCTCATATATGCACATACAGACATCAGGATCTCAATGCCTTGCCAAGTGGGGTGGATAATCATGCCTCTCCACAATCTGTAGTCTTCAATAGCATGTATCAGTTGGATGACACAAGACTGTCAAGAATCTTCTCACGCTGTCTTCCTTTGATTCTTTTTTCCACTGATCTTTCCAGTGGTCACAACGGTTCTAGTTTCCTTTTTCTCATAATATAACCAGAAAATAATGACGTCTCTTTCTGATGTTTGTAGTAAGTCGTATTCGAGGCCTCACCCCTTTCAAAACACCTGGGTTGCTCTTTCTGGCTGTCCAACAAACATACATACAGACTGCAAACATATTTTACTATGACTATTTTATAAATAGCTGAAAATTTACTTTACTAGAAACTATTTTATAAAACACATAAATCCATATAAACTTCCCTTGATGTCCAACAGTCATTACACACTGCAGCACATTATCTACAAGGGGATATTACACACCAACCTGGTCAAGTGTTGTTGGTGTCACTTCCTTGGCTTTTTCATGCACAGAAACATAGATAGGTTTCTTGAGGCTTAATCTGGCCAGGTCTTTCACTGATCTGCAACCAAATACAATCAAAGAAAAATTCAATAATGAGCACACAATTTCACGGCAATTATTTCAGTGTATGAAAATTCTTTTATTGTTTAGATTTACTAAAGTAAACAAAGGACTCTTTTCCATGCCCTATGTGCATTGGGTATAAAGTGCCAGATCTACATGTTTAACCAAGTGACATTCAGTAGGTGATGTAGTCAACATCATGCTAGCCACCTTTGCTTCCCAGAACTTTACCTGCTACCAAAGTTGACCTGTGACCTAATTCAGGCCTGCAGACAAGCATCTGTGTGTTTCAAGACTTTCAAAATTAACTGTAGGCATTATTATTATTTAATTATTTATATTTATTTATTTAGCAGCTAGGCAGGTATAAATTATTTCTTTTTTTTTTTTAAATTTAATTCATTTATTTTTGAATTATTCATTTTTAAAAATTATTATGATTTAAAGCTAATTATTGTATAGATTATTACATTATAGAGCATTGTATAGATTTATAAGATGTATTCAAGTAAAGTGAATAAAGGACCCTTATCACGCACTGAAGTGTATCTGGCATATGGTGTCAGCCTATCTGTATAGGCCTATAACATTCCCTGGCTGATGGGGTAAGTATCTTTCTGGTCTCTTATTTGCCGGAACATTTTCTGGTATCCTGTGTCAGTAAAATTTACTCAAGAGTTAATTGATCTGCTTTGAATAGACAAGACCCTCAAACAATTTTGTAGAACCCTATATATAACTGGGACCGAATTGGTGTAGAGGCTAAACATGCTTGCATCAGAAGGTTGTAAGTTCGGGTCCAGCCTAACCAGACTTTTTTCTCTCCAAAATCACACGGCTCCCAGGTTGACCCAGCCTTGAGTAGGTATCATATAGTTCTGGGAAGTAAAGGCGGATGGCGTTATGTTGAGCACATCACCCACCGAGTGCTGAACCCTATAAGCCCAATACGCTGGAAGGCGTGGAAAAGTGTCATCTATATATAACTGAAAATGTATGAAAACAGACTTGTTGTAATCATTATAGCAAAAATGTAAATTAACAGATTCTTAATCTTTTACATAATATTACAATTCTTAAATTAAGAAATGATATCAATGCATTCAGGATATTCCCATAAGTGCTCTGTCTTATCTACAGCATTCAACAAAGAGTTTATTCGTTTGTTTGTTTATTCGACGGATCAACATCATGGCACCCGGGTGTAACCCAAAAGTGCTCCATTTACTTCTAACTCAAGCCTGAGTCTGAAGAATCTCAGCGCAGTGCATGAACTCTGTTGCACCAGCAAAGATCCTAAAATACTTTTTGGGTAGATTTTTAACTCCATATTTTGCCCGGGCAGCATTGTTTGGCTGCTCTTTTCGATTTCCAACTGCCAAAGGATTTTGTTTTTTGCGTGTGCAAAAATACACACGGACGTCTGATCTTACTACCCAGACACCAGGAGAAATTACTAGAAGTCCACGTGAAAAAATCCCAGCCTTCACCGGAGACCTCCAGCACTCGCGGCGGACACCATGCCTTGAGACCACTCAGCCCCCTAGTCAACAAAGAGTCTGAATACTGATGGTACCAAAAGCAGTTTGATCATATGTCGATCCTGCCATTCCTCCGAGTATAGAGTGTTGGCCAGATCTGCTTTTCACTCCTAGCCACACCATACTCTCCACACTGTAATGGGCTACTCACACTTCCACACTGTTCACTTGCCCCTAAAAGGACTTGACCATATCTAGCTCATCATGCAATAATTCACCACCTAATGGAGCAGATCCAGCCAATCTGTTTGCTGGTTCATTTCCCGACACCTCTGCATATGGAGGAGAAAAGTATGACACCAAGTATTAGGAGATCCACATTCCAATAATTAAAGTCCCTCAGATTAGGATTTAGCTAAATAATTAAAGAAGTAAAAGACAATTTCACAACCTCCTGATCTTCTTATAGTTCATAATTTGTGGCTTTAGTAATCATGTCTGCCACTATTAACTCTTTAAGTCCCAAGGAACGCATCATACGTTCATAGGTTCCTACCTAGAAGCCCACCCAATGAACGCATGATGCGCAGATTCTATTACTTTCTTTACTACCCCCTGGGCCTGTGATGCTAAACCCCCTGGGACTCAAAGAGTTAAAGGAAATAAATCTTGCTGCTGCTGGGGTTTTAGCCATGATCGTATTGTATACAGAAAAGATATAAACCCGAACGAAAAGTATATTAGCAAGCTTCACTTCACAATATAACAAATACAACAACAAAAAAAAGAAAAAAAAAAAAAGAAAGAAAAAAAAAAATGTATTGTATACAGTATGACAGCAAGTAAACTTTTTCTGTGTACACTATTAAAAGGGAAGTTAGCATGTGGTGTTGTGGTTTACAACCAGGCTGTGATTTCTGCAACTTATGAACCAACATATCCAATTAACTTGCCGCCTTTTACAACATACTTGTTGAGGCACTGTGAGCATATCCCCCACCCCACAGGATGGACATAGGGAGCAAGTGAACAACATACTATACTACCATAACCAAAACAAATATAAATTATACATACTTTGTTTGAGTGGCAGAAAATAAAAGAGTTTGCCTCTGTTTTGGTAGTGCCTCAATTATAGCATTCATGGTCTCTGCGAAACCCATATGAAGAATTTTGTCTGCCTCATCCAGCACTGGGAACAAAGGAAAAGATACATATCACTGAGTTACAAGTGAGAAAAAGAAAACAAGTCATATTATCTCATCCTCTCTCTCACACACACACAAACTCCCCACACTGTACTGTCTTCCTATTTTGTCTGCCTCGTCCAGCACTGAGAACAAACAAGAAGATATACATCACTGAGTACAAGTGTATGGGGGGAGAGAGGGGGGGGGAGAGAGATTCATATTATCCCATCCCCCGCTTCATAAATGCAGGTGTTTTGAAGATCAACGGACCTACATGTTTTGTGTGATGTTCTAGGCAGGTAAACTCCAACTCTGTGGAGACAGACCAATTCTGCACAATTGTTTCAATATTGTGGTAAAATCTGGTCCTGCACCCTTAACCTCTCCCAGAGAGAGAGACCATCACTACCCATTACAAATGGCCATTAAAACCATTGAACCAGCATTGCTGCAATGGCCTGCCTTAACAATCCTAGTCAGTGGTGTTGGTTCTGTTTGCACCAGCAGTGCTTAGGATCACGTATGATTACATTTGGGGGGGGGGGGGGGGGTGGAAGGGTGGGGTGGTTATTTGTGGATAGCTGTAACATCAAAATTTGTCTTTAGTCTTAGCAATTGTGAAGCAGTAGCATCAGGGTATGAGTCGCTGTATTGTATCCAATGGAATTTATTCTATTTAATTCTCGGTGATACTCATGTTTACTGGTTACTCAGAATACCCACAAAAACAATGGGTCAGAGTCTATACTGATGGGTCCACACAAAATGCAGTTAGAAATGGTGGTGCTGGAGTTTACATCGAATTCCCAGATGGTACTAGGGATAAGTCCAGCATACCAACCGGGAAGTACTGCCATAACTATGATGCAGAAACTCAGGCTATAAAGATAGCAGCAGAGAAACTGCTAAATATCAATCTTGGCTCACAGTATATGGTAATGCTGACAGATGCAAAATCGTAATGCAGTGGATACCGTCTTATTGTGGAGTGCCTGGAAATGAGAAAGATGATCTACTAGCAGGGGAAGGTGCGACAAAAGTGCAGCCGGATGTACCAGTCACATACCACCAAAAGAAAAGAATCATTAAATCGATCAGGAAACCACCAGCCCCAGCACAAGACGACTATTTTATTATGGACAGACCAGAACAAGTCATTATCCTTCGCCTCAGAACAGGGCACAACCGAATACGTAACCACATGTACACAAAATTCAAGATAGCTGTATCAGCCATGTGCACTTGTGGAAATGTGCCCCAGACAGCAGAGCATGTACTCCAGGACTGCACTGAATTTGATGCATTATGGCAAACCTTTTGGCCAGAAAGAACAACAGTGGAACGTAAACTCTATGGACCACTGAATGAACTAAGAGCGACAGTGAAATTTATACAAGAGACAAAACTGCTGATATAGATAACTTATTTCAGGCAAACGAAAGAAGAAGAAGAAGACAGGCGTATCAGCCATGTGCACCTGTGGAAAGGTGCCCCAGACAACAGAGCATGTACTCCAGGACTGCACCGAATTTGACACATTAAGGCAAACCTTTTGGCCATAAAGAGCAACAGTGGAACGTAAACTATATGGACCACAACGACAGTGAAATTTATACAAGAGACAAAATTGCTGATATTGACAACTTAATTTCAGGCGAACGAAAGAAGAAGACTGGTTACTCCTCTTCACATTATTTCCTAGATTAATTGTTGATGTTAAACAAAATTATTTGTAAATTTTTTTGGGGGAGGATTTTTCTGGAATTTTTGTGTTCATGACTTCCCCCTAAGGGTTTCTGGGACAGAAGAGTAATACAATGTCTGCTGTATAACAAGAAACAAAATAAATTTACCAAGTATTTTCAGCTCATCTGCTGTAAAATTTGGAGTCTGCTCAAAGTGCTGCAACAGTCTGCCAGGAGTGCAGATTATGATGTTTGTTGTATTCATTTTCTTGGCTTCTTCCTTCAAAGGCTGCAATGATCCAATTTTAAAAGCAATGTAAAAACAATTGTTTGTCGTATTATCACTATACAGTAGTTATTTTGCAGATCATCCCTCTCATAATTTTTTCTTAATTCTGCTTTTGTCCTACTGCTTATGCCATCAAGAGGAGTTAGATGTTTTTCCCTGTCTTTAACTAGCTGCACAACTTGTGTTAATGTCATTGCATTTCTGTAGTGTATCTTTTACTCTCTCCACCCATTATTTCTTGGTTGACCTCTTGATTTGTACAAAGCCTGCCGTTTCTTATGCAGTATGCTCTTGCAGCTTACTGATTTTGACCAGATGAAGAAACCATTTGATTCTTTCATGGTCTACTAAATCTTTTAGCAGTACTTTTGTTTTTTGCTCTTCATTGATAACTTTCTTCATGCTTTTCCTGGCGCATTTCTCATTACTGCCTGCCAGAAAGATTTTGCCAGTTTTGTTAATGCCTTCATTTGTATGCCATGAAGACCTTAAAGTCCCAGTGTATCTCTTCATGCGGGCTGCTTCGTCTTTGAGAATCCATGCTTTACCATGCTGTTCTTCCTAAATCGCTGCAGTATTTCATGGTCAAAGTTTTATAAGCCAGGGTTTACTGCTGTTCAGGTCTTAAAAGATGTCTTCCCTTTCACTAAACTAGTCATAGTTTGTCTTCAGTCATTTTTCTGAAAGCCTCCTACTTCATAAGCATACCTCCTTAAAGTATGTTTGTCCCACTGTGTTTGTGGTTTACAGCTAGGCTGTTATATCTGCACCTTTTAGCCCAACACATCCAATTTCAGTAAATCCTTAACTAGTTGCTTAATATGTCTTAGTTGTTAAGAGGTTGTTAGTATAACACCCCCCCCCCCCCAACACATACAGAAATGCATGCAGAATTTGTGCCTTTGACACAACCGCTAGGCTTTTTTAGTTGATAAATCTCTGTGCGGTTTATTTATAAGTGTGAGAGAGAGAGAGAGAAAGAGAGAGAGATCGAGATCTTCAATGCTGCATCTCCATAACTTAAATGTTTTCATTGTGTGAAATAAAATGACTCGCTCTAAAATTTGTCAGCTTCTTATCTTTAAAGTGTCTGTATCTTCTTCTTCCACTTAGCGTTTACCAGCGGTCAGCTCCTGGGAAAAGTTCAGATTGTTTGTCCACTCCTGGACTTTGGCCTTGATCCAGAACTTAAATTTTGCATGCACATCCATTTTACAGATCTGACCTGTTTGTGTGTAGACTATTAGTTCTTTATATCTCAGGTAGATGCATTTTAACTTTGAAGAAAACACTCCCAATTAGTCACCTCCTATGACACACTTGTTAAGCGGGCAGTGGATCTATTCTCTCCAGGCCATAATATTCTTGTTTCTTAGTAGAGAAACAAGATTATTATGGCCTGAAGACAATAGGCACCTGAGTGTAACCAGAGGGTCTAGCCGGCTCACTACACTCAGAGGAAAGGCAAGACAGACATAAAAACCAGATTGTGACCGGTACCATCAGTATGTGAACTCTGCGCTGGCTGCTGAAGATGAGGACAGATCAAGCTTGGAAATGCCCAGAGTACTGCCATGTCAATTTTTGACTCAACTCAACTGGATCTATTCTCTGTTCTTCAAAATTTAGCCCGGAAACCCACACAGGTGGTATCTACCTGAAATCAGAACTGTCACTTTATGCTCTCAACAAATTTACCTCAAACACACTGGCTGTGCCAGACAGACATTCTGACCTACCATGCCACCTGTCACAAGTCCAAAGGATAGGTCATGGAGTTTTCCTATTTTCTTCAGAACGTCATAAGACTGGTATGCTAATTCTCGAGTTGGTGAGATCACTAATGCTGCCATTCCAAATGTGGGTGTGAATCGCTGCTTGAAAAGGGTTTCAAGAATCTAATAAAGAAAGAAAAGTGGATATTCTCAGGTATGTGCATTCTTACATTTTGGATGAGGTGGAACGGTATCAGACTAGTTTTGCATAGAATTAGGGGGAAAAACAGCATGGTGACAGAGATGAAGATACAAACATTCACACACACACACACATATATATATATATATATATATATATATATATATATATATATATATATATATATATATATATATATATATATATATATATATATATATATATATATATATATATAAAGAGAGAGAGAGAGAGGGAGGGAGAATGATGGAGAGAGAGGGGAAGAGTGAGAGAGAGATAGGGAGAGAAAGAGAGAGGGAGAGAGAGGGAGAAGAGAGAGAGAGAAATAGAGAGAGAGAGAGAGAGTGTGTGTGGTGACCACAATAAATAAAGTGGTGGTGGTGATTATAGTGATGACAGTGATTTTAGTGGGGATAGTGAATATACACTTAGTGATAAATATAGTGCTGATAGTAATTAAAGTGATGATGGTGAATAGTATTGATGATGATCATAATGCTGATAGTGTTTAAAGAGATGATGGCAAATAGTGGTGATGGTTATAAAACTGCCATTACTGCCTGAATTTACTACTTCTGCTATGTGTGTGTGTGTGCGCGCGCATGTGCATGTGATGGGGTGAAAGGGGTTTTAAGCAAAAGGATTTATGGCCACATAGTTAGTGCTGTCACCATGGACTGTGAGGTTAGGATGGTATTTTGATTATAGTGAATAAAGTGGTGACCGTGAATATTGTGGCAATGGTGAACAGTGTGGTGATGATAAATATAATGTTATGGAAAATACAGCTGTGATTGTAATTTAATAGTGGTAACTGTGCACAGTTATGCTGGTAAAGATAATGTGATGATGATAATTATGATGAATGTAGTGGTGATGGTGAGCACAGATCATGGTGGTGACTATATTAGTGAGTGTAACTATGGTGAATATCTTCTTCTTTACAGCTGTAAACTTAAGCTGAAAGCTGTAGTTGTTCACCAACTTCTGGACCTTATTTTTATTTCAGAACTTGTTTTGAGTATATCAGTTTTACTAATCTGGATTATATGCATGAATACTATTGGTTCCTCTCCTCTTTGGTAGATGCACTCTAACTTTGAAGGAAATAGTCCATAATTAGTCGGCTTTTACGGCATGCTACATGCCACAAACACACACACACATTGGGGCTCCACAACCAAGACGAAGAATCGTGAATGTGACAACACTGATTACTTACTGGGATCAGAAATGCTAAGGTTTTCCCAGAACCTGTTTTGGCAGCTCCCAGAATGTCATGACCTTTGAGGCCAAACAATAAAGATTCTCTCTGGATGTCTGTTGGTGTGGTGAAATTGTGGACCTTGAGACCTGAAACCCATTTTCAGTTTCAAATCCAGTTTCAAATTTGCAGTCATCAAGAAGATTTATAAGAACTGGCTGAAATGTTACAGAGATATGTGTGTGTGTGTGCTCATGTTCTTGTACTGCTTTATTTTAAATGAATTATACAGACATACTGGACAGATAAGAGAGTAATTAGGCTGTTTTTAAAGAGACAAAAATTCATTAATGAAGTGTGTTACTGTATTAGAAGCTGTTGGTTGGTTGTAAATCATATGGAAGTGGGGAAGGCAGTGAGTGTTAAACTCCTTAAATCCAAGGCACTGTCACTCAGGTTGCCTGAGCACCGAAAAGGTCTTGCATCTACCACAGCGAAGTTAGTATGGAATGGTATGACCCGATACTATAGTAGGATCTACACAAGAGTTGTGTTAGAATGCCATCTTTCCGAATTCAGAAACCAATAGAATGTGGAACCTCACATATGGGGCAAGTCAAATTAGAGATCCATTTTACTGAACCAGATTAATCCCATATAGCTTGGCCTCTCTCTCCCGGGTGGCCAGTGGTCTGTAAAAGGCACTGCACAAAGCATGAATTCTGTAGTTCCAGCAATCACCTCCAAAAATGTCTGAGGCACTTGCTATTGCAAACACCAGAGTCCAAAATCTAACTCACAATTTTCAGAGCACGAAGCAAAATATTTCATCACAGAACCCCCAGTATTTTAAAGCATCAACAAGCACAACACATATGGGAAGGCTATGTGTGATTAGGGTTAAGTTAGTAATGCCTCTTTAGACTTCTAGTCCAATATGGCAGATAGGCAGGCTATTGTTTTAGTCTTTTGCTTCTAGCCATGGTTAGTTGTTGCATTTTCTCCCATATCTGGATTCAAAGTATAGTTCCTTCACCCGGCTACTGAGCTAAGTGCATGGATAATGTGAACTACGGATTTCATTTTGAATAACTTTGGACTGTGCCTTACGTTGTGAGCAGCAGATTCAGAAAATGGACAGTGGCCTACTGTCATAGAACTGAAAGTGCCTTTTGAAATACTGTGTGTGCAAGTGCCAAATTGGTGTTAGTTCTTCTTCCTATGACAATGAACTGCAACTCTAGTGACACACTGCTTGCACTGGCACTTCTGATGGTTCCTTTTTAAATTTTATCCATGTGCCATCTATACGTTTTGACAAGGCTGCTATCTGCTTCAGTTTCTTCAGCTATGGGTTTTGATGAAACTGCTATCTGCTTCAGTTTTTTCAGCTATGAGTTTTGACGAGACTGCTATCTGCTTCAGTTTTTTCAGCTATTGGTTTTGACGAGACTGCTATCTGCTTCAGTTTCTTTACAAGGGACAGCAATGAAAATTTGGTGTGATTTCAGCTACCACAGGAAAGGGGCAACTATGGGGTGACCTGTTAGCTGCAAAAGTGGAAACTGCAATCAACTGGTAACATCTCTTCCAGTTTGTTGGAATTTTACTGTAAATAGACATCAATTCAATGCTATGGGGAGTATGAGACATGTAACACTATTCTGAACATCATGAGAAGGGAAAATGGCATGACAACAGAGTCAGCAGGACTGGTGCCATCGGAATTGGAACTCATTGCTTGCTGATGAAGATGGGGATAGAGCGCTTATTGGAGTCTCCAGAGTGCTATGATGATGTCAATTCTTAATTCAACATTCAACAGAGTCAGCAGGAAGGCTCAGACAGTAGAGAAACATGAGAATAAATTTGAAAGCCTTTATATCAAAAAGAGATTAGTAAACAAGATGGCACTCTAAATAACGGTCCCAAATTATCGAGGTTAAAACATACCCTAACAGGGCCTCAATGATAGGTGAAATAAGGATTTATTTCTGGCAAATATGGCAAGCAGGCAGGCCATCAGCTCTGACACAGATTAGAAATAATGTTCCATCGACTGATGATGTGGCAGCTGTAGATGTTTTTTGCCTTGAGGTTAGGTATAGAGTTAGGGTTGGGGATAATTATATTTTATTTCAAAGTTTCCAATAGTTATACTAGATTACCTATTGAGGCCCTGTTAAGGTATGTTTTTAACCTAGATAATTTGGGACTGTTATTTGGAGGAGTGCCAACAAGATTATATTAATTTTACTAACATTCTGAAATATATTTTGACACAAGCAGTTTGTGCTTTTCACTTCTGTCTGTGATATCTATAACAACTAAAGTCAGGCAGACCCAGAGATGGGATACTCAGATAAGTAACTTCTGTTTCAATGCTTTTTTTTTTTTGTATCTATATGTTTGGATATCATTACATCTTAATGTTATTTTAGTGTCTCCTTTGTGTTTGAGGTTATGATTATACCAAGTGTAAAATATGATCACCCAAATGCCTTAGGTGGTCAGTCTAAACAGTTCTGTCAAACTTACAATAAAGAACAATATACAAATATACATCAGCCACAGCTGAAATAAACTGCTACTTTTATCAAAGATAAGTCCCCGTGTGGGTTCCGGGGCCCTATTATAGGGTAAACAAGAATAGGCCCACTGCCTACTCAAAAGCAGGTCGTAAGAGTCGACTAATTGGGAGCTTCCTTTGAAGTCGGAGTGCATCTGCCAGAGAGGCAAGGAACCAACAGTCTGCACACAAATTAGTCAGATCTGTCAAACGGATGCACACGTAACACTGAGGTTCTGGAACAGAACTTTCCACCAGAGTTAACAGCTGGTGAACGCAAAGAAGAAGAAGATCAGAGATAATGTTTAAAAAAAAAAAGGTTTATCTGCGAAAGAAGAGAATAAAAAAATGTAAGAATACAGATTTGTCAATGTGACATTTTCTGGGTTTCTTCTTCATTTTTTCTTATACAGCTAATCCCTTTTCTTCCTAATATATATTTAAAAAAAAAAAGCATTATTCATAGCATTTCAAATTTTACCAAAATTAACCTCCCTTCATTTAAGCATTCACTAATGTAATTACCTTCCTATTATGCTGTAACAAAACAATAAAGTAGTTAAATTGTGATGTCATAAAAAGGCTAATGTTATTTGTTTTGTAAAGTTGCATATCTTTTCAGGACTGCAAACCAAACCACATATGTACTGGCTGTTTTGCGGTTTTATTAGACAATTTTAAATTCCCCAGTTTGCCACTGCTTTCTAAAGTTGCACAAAGTTTTGCTGATGCTAGCAGGGAGTCCAAAGGCTCTGCCCCAAACTACTGAGCTATGTGCTTGATGCAACACTGTAAGCTGTGAATTTCATGTGGAATGTTTTTTCTTTTGTGATCGTTTTTTTTTCTTCTGTGCACATGGGGTGTTGTTGACTGCACCAAAATGGCCGGTGGCCAATTACACAAAGAATGTCATATTCTTTTGTGGGTGCAATGCCGGCTTTCATGACTAACCATTTCAACCAAGAGTGTGCTGCAATTCTGGTGTGGGACTATCAGTGTTGGCATATCTAACAGCTGTATTTTGCATTTTTACTTAGTGTGCGCAAACGTCCAGATTTTGCTGGAATTGAAGCGGAAAGTTTTTGACTAGTTTACAAATGAAACAATGAAGGACATTTTGTGTGATATCTCATGGATCAGAAACAGATAGGAGAAGTTCGCTACAAAACGCATGCAGTTAAATGGAACCTTGAATTTTAGAATCATGAAACTGCATTCATAATCCCTAAACCAAAAACTAATGCAAAGGACACAATCAGTTACCTTCAAGTGTCTTTTTTGAGATGGGCAGATCACTGAATGTCTTGATGGTAGCTGGGGTGATTTCCTGATGTTGACCAAAAAAAAGAGAAAACTGTAAAAGCAATTCTTTATGACATTATTTTAACATTTTCAAAATCAACAGACATTTCTTTCTCAAGAATATCTTGGCTTGCATGATGACACAGTCTAAAATAGGTACCAGGTAATGTACTGGGAAGTAAAGGCAGCCAGACTGATGCTGACCACATGACCCCTCAAATGCCGATTGGTCAAGAAAAATATGGGTCTAGCACCATATAGAAGATGCAACAAAGGAGTAAAAGTGATTGTCTGAATAAACAAAGTTATACAGTGAACTATGTAGTTTTATCCCAGAACTCGAGTTGTGTGTGCACATCCATTTTACAGATATGGCTTATTTGTATGCAGAATGTTGGTTCTTCAACTCTCAGGCAGATGCACTCAGACTTTAAAGGAGACTCAAAATTAGTCACCTTGTATGACAAGATTATTACGGAGGCAGTGGGTCTATTCTCCAAACGCCCCCACACAGGGAATCTTGTTTTGCCGGGAAAGGACAACTAAGAATGAAGCTGAGTAGATCATAGGATACAACTCTGACCGAGTGGCTCACATACCAGCTCGTGACTAAAGTTGCTCGATAAATTGTTAAACAATATGAAAGAAGGATGGAATACTTTCCTCTGTCCTATGAATCAGATGTCTAGGGTTCCCTCTGTGGATTCTGGGGCCCCACTGGGAGTGGAGAGGGTATAAGGTGGACAATTGGAGGGGTACAGGTGGTAGGTAGGTGCTGCGCTGGGGAAAAAATGAAAAATTGTCACATTCAAAAAGCAAGCCCGAAGAGGAAGCTTTAGGTTATAACTGTAACTAGGTTCTGTGTGCCATATAAAATGGCTTAGCACTGCATGCCACTAAGAGCCCTGAAAAGGACTCCTGCAGTGTTGATGGATCAAAGGAGAGAGACCCAAATATTGTCCAGACTGGTGACCAAATCATCTCCCAAAGAGCAACCCTGTCTCCAGTGTGGGGATACATAGCCAGTGAGGGGATACAGAGTCAGTGAGGGGATACAGAGTCAGTGAGGGGATACAGAGTCAGTGAGGGGATACAGAGCCAGTGAGGAGGTACAGAGCCAGTGAGGGGATACAGAGCCAGTGAGGGAATACAGAGCCAGTGAGGGAATACAGAGCCAGTGAGGGGATACAGAGCCAGTGAGGGGATACAGAGCCAGTGGGGGGGGTACAGAGCCAGTGAGGGGATACAGAGCCAGTGAGGAGGTACAGAGCCAGTGAGGGGATACAGAGCCAGTGAGGGGATACAGAGCCAGTGAGGAGGTACAGAGCCAGTGAGGAGATACAGAGCCAGTGGGGGAATACAGAGCCAGTGAGGGGATACAGAGCCAGTGAGGGGATACAGAGCCAGTGGGGGGGATACAGAGCCAGTGAGGGGATACAGAGCCAGTGAGGAGGTACAGAGCCAGTGAGGGGATACAGAGCCAGTGAGGGGATACAGAGCCAGTGAGGAGGTACAGAGCCAGTGAGGAGATACAGAGCCAGTGGGGATACACAGCCAGTGTGGGGATACACAGCCAGTGAGGAGGTACAGAGCCAGTGAGGAGGTACAGAGCCAGTGAGGGGATACAGAGCCAGTGAGGGGATACAGAGCCAGTGAGGGGATACAGAGCTAGTGAGGGGATACAGTCAGTGAGGGGATACAGAGCCAGTGGGGGGATACAGAGCCAGTGAGGGAATACAGAGCCAGTGAGGGGATACAAAGTCAGTGAGGGGATACAGAGCCAGTGAGGGGATACAGAGCCAATGGGGGGGGGGGGGATACAGAGCCAGTGAGGGGATACAGAGCCAGTGGGGGGATACAGAGCCAGTGAGGGGATACAGAGCCAGTGAGGAGATACAGAGCCAGTGAGGGGATACAGAGCCAGTGGGGGGATACAGAGCCAGTGAGGGGATACAGAGCCAGTGAGGAGATACAGAGCCAGTGGGGATACACAGCCAGTGTGGGGATACAGAGCCAGTGAGGGGATACAGAGCCAGTGAGGGGATACAGAGCCAGTGAGGGGATACAGAGCCAGTGAGGGGATACAGAGCCAGTGAGGGGATACAGAGCCAGTGAGGGGATACAGAGCCAGTGGGGGGATACAGAGCCAGTGAGGGGATACAGAGCCAGTGAGGAGATACAGAGCCAGTGGGGATACACAGCCAGTGTGGGGATACAGAGCCAGTGAGGAAATACAGAGCCAGTGAGGAGGTACAAAGCCAGTGAGGGAATACAGAGCCAGTGAGGGGATACAGAGCTAGTGAGGAGGTACAGAGCCAGTGAGGAGGTACAGAGCCAGTGAGGAGGTACAGAGCCAGTGAGGAGATACAGAGCCAGTGGGGATACACAGCCAGTGTGGGGATACAGAGCCAGTGAGGAGGTACAGAGCCAGTGAGGGGATACAGAGCCAGTGAGGAGGTACAGAGCCAGTGAGGGGATACAGAGCCAGTGAGGGCATACAAAGCCAGTGAGGAGATACAGAGCCAGTCTATTTTAACAGTATGTTGTAAAAGGCAACTAGGCTATCTTCCGAATAACGGTCCTAAATCATCTAGGAAGAAAATATACCCCAATAGGGCCTCAGTCATGTGTCAATTGCGCACTTCCGGAGACTATACTGCCATCGCCGAGAGTATCCCCCCCACGCCGCTCACGCAGGGCTAAACTAAAATCCCCAAAAAAAATCAAAGCAGCTGCAGTAAATGCGGTAGCTGCTGCTCGTGAGTCCCAGCCATCTAGTTTAACTCCAATCCACGCCGCGTGAGCGGCATGAGGGATATTCTCGGCAGTGGCGGAAGTGCGCAATTAAAGTCGCAGGAAGTGTGCATTGACACGTGACCGAGGCCCTGTTAGGGTATATTTTCTGCCTTGATAATTTGGGACCGTTATTCGGAAGATAGCCGGCAACTAATTAGGAGTCTGCTGATATTGGATTTGTTGGGCTAACAGGAAAGGTGCAGACACTGTATTCTAGCTGTGACTCAAAGCATAAGACTTCACCCCTCCTTGTAATGCTGAAATCAGATGTCAAGGGTGAAAAAGGCTTAGATGATTTTTGGCTTATGTGAAAATTGCACAAATCAAAAAACCCTGTAACTGGAAACTGTTTTTAAAATCTTTGGCCAGATAACAGACTACCCATGTTAGCAGGACAATCATGGCATGCCATTGCAGAGGGAAAAAATGGGCAGGTTGTGATTATGTGATTACCCCAACAACAATAATGTTCTAGGTTATGGAGGACTCAAGACCTGAATAACTGTGCAATAATATACATTTATTATTATTGTGCATTCAATCAAGGCTTCAGCCTTTTCAGGCCTCTGCCTCTAGAAAATTATTTGAAAGAGGACTCAACAAGCATTAGGGGTGTTTCTTTCAAAGTCAGATAGGCGTCTGTGGCTTAGACGTTGTGAACACTCACAATAATGCTGGGTTGGATTCCAGCTGTGGATGATTTGTCTTGCATTGGTTTCAGAAGTGGTACTGAGAGCTGACCACTGAGGAAGCAATGGCAAACTACTCAGCGTAAAATTTGTATAGAAAACCACAATAGACACCCCTCCCTCCCTCCACCAAAAAAAAAAAAAGCTAGGCTGGTTCTGAAACATCCAGTAAAGGATACGCAACTAACTATAAGCAAATACTTTAAACTTAAACATAATTTCTATAAATTATAATATAAATAATTCAACAATTAAAAGTAAAAAGCGGGTCTTTAAATTCCCTTTCAAAATTACCGGGGGAAATCCAGTGGCTTCTAACCCCACCCCCCGACTTTCCAATACTTTTGGGAGTTAGTTCAAGGGACCTGAGCTCCCAGGTTCTGACACTTATGGAAGAAAAATTGTCTTGTAAATATAGTAAATCCACAATGAACAGATCTTGAAAAATCATTGCTGCTTCCTCTTGTTCAAGCAGGGTCTACACCCTTACCACCAAACTACTTCCCTGGGTATAAATAATGAGTGAGTGTTATTAGGCTATATTTACCTCCTTAGGCTGTCCAAACTTTGGCCATAATTTATCGCTCAATGCTTCGATCTCTGCATCATCTGTGTGTCTTTTTTTCTTTCGTTTCTCTTGAATCTTCTTAAAATTCGCTGTTCTTTTGACGGTCGTAACTGCTTTCTTCTTTACCAGAGAGAACTTCTGCATCTTTGACTTCATTTTCAAATATTAGTTAAAATGACAGATATAACAATTTACTTCCTTATGTATAGAGCTAGTGAATTATGTCGGTGTGGGTAAGAATTTATTATCACTTTAATGTTGCAATTCTCACGTGTTGACAGATGAAACATAAACAGGAAGTTACAGAAATCTCTCTGAGGAACTGTGTAGTAGTTACTAGCAGTACAAATTTTCTAGCTATCAGCTGCAAACCGACTTCTAATGGAGACAGAGTGAAAGATGGACTGTTCGAAAAAGGCTAAACGTAGCAAGCTTTAGACTATAGAAAGCAGTCATCGAGACAAAAATTTGCCTTAATGTAATAGAAGGTCAACATTTTTATGTCGCAAAGACATGGATTGGGTTTTACAGTCATAGCAGACACTGTTCCCAAAACCAGCGCCATTTTTTTCAA
>CAJHNH020001635.1:332500-362500 GCA_905116865.2 Candidula unifasciata | reverse complement strand
AGGTAGAAGGGGTTAGGAAGTGACAATTATATCTTGCACAATGCGTTAGAAACAGTAGTCCACAGCGATGAGCACTTAGGAAGGCGAGAGAGCGGCAGCAGGCGTGCTCTATCAGCAGGAGCTCCCCCCCCCCACCCCTCTGATGTGTTCCTCCGATGTGTCATATTAGAGCAGTGTTTCTCAAACTTCCTAAAGCCGCGACCCTTTAATACAGTTCCTCATGTTTTAGTGACCCCCAACCATGATATTATTTTCGTTGCTACTTCTTAACTTCAGTAAATATGTGTTTTCCGATGGTCTTAGGCATCGCCTGTGAAAGGATCGTTTGACCCCCAAAGGGGTCATGACCCACATGTTGAGAACCGCTGTATAAGGGACTAGTACTTACTGTGAACCAACCCAAATTACCTTGTTTTAACAACTGTGACACATAGTCTCAATAGACTTGGAAGAGAAGCACCCAATTTGCACCAGGAAGCACCATATTATCAGATTAGCCATATAACAGAAATGTAAATGAGTTGTCCAATGGGAACTCAAGAACAATAACATCATATAGGACAACGGTCTCCAACCTATTTCAGGTCGCGCCCCCTTTCCTTGAATATATGGCAAGAACCTCGCATTCCCGTTGAGTATATGGCAAGATCCTCACGCCCCTTCGAGTATATGGTAAGAACCTCGCTTTCCTGCCCACTGAGTAGATGACAAGACCCTCACTCCCCCCCCCTCCCCCGAGTATATGACAAGACCTAAGTTCCCACTTCATTGTGGGAGGGGGTATAGACCCATTATCTCCCAAATCAAGCACGTCGTCGGAGTCGACTAATTGGGGACTTCCTTCGAAGTCGGAGTGCGTCATCCCCAGCGGCAAGGAAGAACCAACTGCACACAAATAAGCAAGTAAAACAGATGCGCACGGAAAATAAAGCCAAAGATTAAATGACCTCCCCCCCCCCCCCCCCCCCCCCCTAGCTTTGAGACAACTGGTCTAGAAAGATGGTAAAATGCCAACAACACAATCAGCAGCATCACGGACCATAACACGTAAAATGCTGAAATTCTCACACTATAAGGTAGGATCTTGGAAGAAAGAGCTTGCGAAGGTAGAAGAAGGCCAAGGGAGATGACGATTGACGTACGGGTGGAAAATTATTCGCGGAATCGATTCGATATAGCCAGGACCGAGATTTGTGGAGATGGCTACCGTCATCGAGGCGTGAAGTGCAAGGTAATCAAAGAAAGTATAACTAGAGCGTCCTTAACAGCTACATTAGATACAAGGAGCGATACCCCCCTGAGGGCTTAGATGCCTTGACCCTCCACCCCAACACCCCCCCCCCCCCCAGAACAAGACAGCACAGCTTAAACTGCCGCTACCTACATTTGAAAAGCTGCCCCTAAACTATGTATGGTTTTGTTTATACATATGTTATTTATTATAAATATTATTAGCTATTCTGAATATTATTATTATTGTTGTTGTTATTATTATTGTTATGACTGAGTTACGTTCAACTCCACTAGGAACACACAACCAATTAAGAATTACACACCTTAGCACATCCGTCCAGAAATTTTGCAATATAAACAAAGGAGGGGATTGCAGAGAGAGAGAGAGAGGGGGGGGGGGGGGTGTGCCTGAATGCCTCCACTCAAGGTTTTATTTATGGCGGTACTCCCACCATACACTACCAATGTGAATACCGTTGTCCAAAAAGGCACTTCCATCGCATCATGATACAAAATAGTCCGCTGTGTAATATATCACTTGAAGACATTATTCCTGATTCTTCTTTTGTTAATTGAGAGAGAAATGATTTACATCATATTATATTATTTGTCCTAATTGCTCATTTATCTATGCTGCAGCCCTTCTCATAAATCTCTCATTTGCTTAGCCATTCACAAGAAACCAGACAAAAAATTTAGTAGCCATAGAAGTGAGATTATGAGAAGGCTTGCTGTAGTGACCAGAGGAGATACAATCAGGAATGAGGTCATACGAGAAAAAGTCGGCACAAAACCAATTTAAAATTACACACAAAAACACAAATCAAATGGTGTACCACTTAGAGAGAAGGCATTTTGACGCTTTGTCATACAAGGCACACATCAATGTAAGTGTAAGAGAAGGGCGTAGAGCACAAGGTTGACCATGAACAAAATGAAAAGATAATGTCGGAAAAACTCTACAACAACCCGAAGTGTCTGTGGTCGAGGCCACTGGAAAGGCAAGAAACAAAACCTTATATCTCTTTCAGCTTTCGGAACGGGATGCTCTGTATGAGCCAATTGTTTATGGGGCCTATAAAAAATATGAAATCCGTCTTGATGCGGATTCAACCCCAAAGATCTTCAGTCCTTCAGGCAAGCGTGGCAGCCAGGACCCGTCACGGAAGAAATCAAAACATTTAACAACAATTACCTCAACCGCGGATTGTTTGAACTTATCAACCGTTGCTGCTGTCACGGATGTTTCGCACAAATGCCACCTCCACATACAGTAGACATGTCACTCACGGGCAAGAGTCTCTACGAATTCACACATTTGGGGAAAATCAGAGGCATTTGACACTTCGTCATGAGTAGTTTTGAAAACATTGATCAACTGAAGCATTTTAGTCATTAATATTATGTGTAGGCAGTTGTACTTTTCCTGTCTTTATCAGTTGAATACGAAAATATTGTCATTTATTTTATATGGCATGGCGATATTTTGGAGAAAATCAAACATATTCGTCACTTTCTCAAGATTAGTTTTTATCACATTTCTCAACTAACACCTCCAGTAATTAATATTCCCATTACTCAGATTAATTTTCCCTTTGGTTGTGAAAGAAAATGCAGTAATTTATTTACTAATTTAATGTGACATGTTGATATTTGTATATCTTGGACTGACTGACTGTCTACCTCACTAGGACATCACACAAGCGATAAACACCCGATGACACAAAGTGCCACCATGTGAATGAGGATCACCGTGGAGAGGTCCCAGAAACCGCGTTCAGACAATTGGCCATATTTATGGCCTGCCTATATTGCGGCCCCTGGCAAAAGCCAGGGTGGGGCTTCAAATAACAAAAAATTTCGTCCTAAAAAAGACGAAAGGGTTAACAATGTTAGTATATCTTGGAGCAAATCAGATGCATTATATACGGCTATATAGCATTTAATCGGCAACTATGAACCTCTGTTAGCTACATTGAAAAGACCGAAAATGCAATGGTACGGACATGAAATAAGATCTAACGGCCTCTCAAAAACAGTACGACAGGACATCAGAGGGGACGAGAAGGAGAAGCTGATCAATAAAGACCTGGATACAGAACTTGACTGACTGGACAGGTTTTCGGCAGCAAAAATGATGTCGTTTTGCATATGACTGCTAAAGGAGGAGAGAGCTGATCACAGTCAACAGAAGCTGGGTACACAGTGTTATGGGAAGATGCCTATGATGTCCAAGTCCAAGTCCTTTTGAGAAGAAAATGAAAAGGTCGAGGCTGCTAACAGTCTGCGCCTATATTTGTGGTCTGGGTTATTTGCGCCACTTTCGTGACTAAATTCTAGTGTTTGCGCCGTTTCTGCGCTTGATACTTCGATCCGAATCAGACCGCTCGTCCTCCACTCTGTTGTCACTTGTGCATGTCTTCCCTCGTCTTACTTGGTGTTTCACGTTTTGTGTTGTTTCCCTTTGATTTGGCCAGGCGTGTTTCGTAGGGGAGCGCGCATTTCCACACAACGTCCTTTGGACCACCGTTTACAGTTTTAAAATTTTGAGTACTTTATTTTGCCAAAAAGTACTGAAAACAGTTTTTGATTTTGGATAGTTCCGAAATGTGAAAATATTTCGCGTGTGACCATAGTGGTCTTATAGTTGTCTTCCTAAAATAAGAACGGGTTAGTCATGTCGGGTGGATATGTGTGTAAAATGTTGTGTGGAGCCTTAAAGCGGATCTAATCGTCATTTGTTAGTGAGTGTGTGATCCGGTTGTGTCTGTTTGGGTTGGCAGCTAGGCTCCGGTGTGCGTAAATACCATATACCCATAGCATTTAGCTCACGCTTTGAGATCCAAATGTTCGGAGACAAGAATTGCTGTGGCATGTTGGGTAACGAACTCAAGTGCTCTCTGTGGGAATTAGGTGGGGGGTTGAACTCATAGTGCATCCGAAAGAGGTAGGGAGGAGTGAGGGGAAGGGGGATGGGAGGCCATTCAGTCATTTCTCGAAGTTGCCGTCCTGCTAGATTCTAGCGTGGCCTTTAGCTGGGATTATGTGATGCCTATGATGATGCCATCACATTTATATACATTTAGTGTTCTTCGGTCACGTAATGACAATAGAGGCTTTGGAGAACATCGTTGTGACTGAAAAGGTAAATGGTAGAAGAGGCAGAAGCAGACCATGGGAGACGACGTCTGACGTTCTGGAGCGAGGGCGTAGTGGAATATTATCAGTGGAACTGATTTAAAATAGCATGGACCAAGATCTGTGGAGAGTCATAGGCAGGGCACACGATGAGAACGTCACTAAAACTATCGCCGTTGAAGCGTAAAGTGTAAGATAATCAAAGAAGATACAACTAGAGCGTCCATCACATCTACATTACAAACCAAGGGCGCCACAACCATGGGGTGCTTAAAATGGGACAGTGCAGCCTCAACCCCAGTCACCTACATTTTAAATGCTGCCCCAAACTATACATAGAAGTATACGCTTTTGATTATACATATTTTACTTTAAAAATATTATTATTTCATTAGCTATTGTGTACATTATTATTATTATTGTGACTAAGTGACGTTTAACCCCTCTAGGACCACACCACCAGGTGACACATAGTGGAACCATTCGGAGCATATCACTTCAAGACATTATTCATGATCCTGCTTTCATTAATTGAGAGAGAAATGTTTTAAGCCGTTTAGCTTTATATCACTTTTCTTCCCTGTGTGTGTTCCGGGGCCTCATTGGGAGGAAAAAGAGAATAGACCCATTGCCTCCCCAACAAGCATGTCGTTCGAGTCGACTAATTAGGGCATCATTCGAAGTCAAAGAACATCTGCCTGAAAAGCAAGGCGCCAAAAGCCTGTATACAAATAAGCCAGAGCTGTGAAAAGAATATGCATACAACACTCAGATTCTGGAACAAGCCTAAGGTCCCGAGGTGGGCGAAAACCCAAAACTATCCGTCGAAGTTTACTGCCAGTGAACGCGAAGAAGAAGAAGTATTGTTTTCTTTATTGCTCATTTATCATTTCTGGTCACTCTTTTAAGACATCTCATTTACACAGCCATTCGCAACAAGTCAGAAAAGAACATTAGTAACCATGGAAATGAGGTGTACGAGAAGGGCTACAGGAGTAAACTGATGAGGTCACAAGAGAACAAATCTTCCTTGACACAGGAAGCGGTAAAGGAGGAAGTAAATGGCAACATCCTGAATAACAGTTATTCGCTAACTGTATAGACAGACCTAGAGACATACCATTACTGTGCAGACCTAGATACATACCATTACTGTGCAGACCTAGAGACATACCATTACTGTGCAGACCTAGAGACAAAACATAACTGTGTAGACCTAGAGACATACCATTACTGTGCAGACCTAGAGACATAACATAACTGTGCAGACCTAGAGACATAACATTACTGTGTAGACCTAGAGACATACCATTACTGTGCAGACCTAGAGACATAACATTACTGTGCAGACCTAGAGACATACCATTACTGTGCAGACCTAGAGACATACCATTACTGTGCAGACCTAGAGACATACCATTACTGTGCAGACCTAGAGACATACCTTGCTGCCGAAAGGATGACATGATCAGGAGCACCCAAACCTAAGATTTAGGCACCTTTTAACCCCACCCTCCCCCCTCAAAGAAAAATATTACAGGATATTTGATCCAACCACTACTAAAAAACAAACATTTAATGAGGCTAAGGAGCCCTCCCACACCAACAATACCATTATAAAATGAATATAATGAAGTTTCTTTACACAAATAAATTATTTTAATTTTTAGCCATTCGGCACATTATTTATATTTTTATTATCTTGCACTTTAAAAGCCATATGCATGCCCCTTCATTTAAAAAAAAAGGATAACAGCTGAAGCGAAACCAGCAAGAAGTAAACAACTGACATGAAACAATAGAGTAACAGCAGTAAGGGAGGGTACATCCATGGCGAAATACAAGGGGTATTGGAGAGCCTTTGCAGCTAACCATCATGGGGGAGACGGCTCAAGGTTGACTGATTAATGCCTAATGCTCACTGAAAAGCATCTTGCACGACCCCCCCCCCCCCTCCCTCCCCCGATAATATTTAAGAAAAGTTAAGTAAAGGACCCTTTTCCACACCTTTAGGCGTATAGGGCTAGACCTTGTTTTATAGACCGATCGGCACCAGATGGGTGATGTGGTCAGCATCACGCCGGTCGCCTTTACTTCCCGGGACTGCACCCGGTGCCCACTCAAGACTGGGTCTACCTGGGAGCCAAAGTATTTAAGAGAAGTTAGCACCCCTTATTTTCCTGATGTCGGCGCCCCTGGCTATGAATACCCATACACTAAGAAAGTAAGAATCGATGAGGGATGTCAAAGGATAGGCATAGAATCATTATCAAGTGCATTTCCTACAGGTTTGGGCGGGCATGCCTTACCATGTCCTGCGATCTCCAAAAATAGGTCAGACTTCGTCTGATGACTCCATACCAAGACTTGCTTTCCTAGTGCTCATCTGCAGTTCCTGTTTCCATCCACACAATCTTCATTAATTTCCACTCTCATCTTTAGGAATGGTTGGGAAGAACAGTTTGTAATCAGTTGCATGATCGGTGGCAATAGCTATAGTCATTCCTTTCCGATGTAGGTTTTTTTTTCTATTTCCATAAGTCTTCAGAGCTGACATAGACAGTTTTAGTTCTTATCTGCTCATAATGTGGCAACAATTTTTTTTACATGCTTCCTTTTTTAATTCGTTATCTCTTATTCTTATGTTAATATATTTACCATACAAATGCTGGCTTTCCGTGCAATTTTCAAACTGTCTTTAGTAAAACCAGACCCCTGTAATCTTGATAGGCTATTTTAAAGGAAACAGAAGGGCATACTTTTAACAGAACTTGGGAGCAGAATAGAAAAGACGCAATGCACTTTTGAGGAAAATAAAACCCAAAACAAGGCAGCCATTCGAACACAATCTAGAAGATTCAGTCTGTCACCTTAAGCAGCAGACTGTCGTATTTAGACTAAGACCTGGACACATCAAACATAGCTCCTATATGTACAGGACAATTCAAGACTAGGGACTCAGAACTTTGCACGTGTGGTCGTTCACTATAGCATACAGAACATGTACTGCAGTCATGCTCTATGCATGCAGTAAACAGATTCTAGGTCTGGTCAGTCGACATTCCAGTGGAAACCAAGCTGTGTGGATCAGGGGAAGAATGTATAACACCACACAGTCTTCGAAGGGGCCTGTGGTTTTTGAGAACCACTGACAAAGGGAACAAAAAGAAGAAGAAAGTAAATTTGTGGGGGCCATGTTTACCTATGATCCAGCTGTAGCAGTCACTTATTACCACTAGTTTGTGTAACTTGCAATCATTCTTTCCCTCACTTTCCTAAATGATATAATTTAAGGCACATGATGTCATTATTTTGTTTTTTTTTTAAAGCCGTTTTTTTTATTCATTGTTGTTCCTCTTCTTTATCGTGTTCTTCATCTTTTTTCTTGTGATCGCTGTTTTGATTAACACCGGCAGAAGAATTCAAAAGGGACAATTGTAAAGTCCTCCTTTTTTCTATACAGCATTAAGTGTCATGTTTAGTTCATTATATCAGTACCCCTTCTTATTGGGCTTTACAAAGGACAGTCTTGCAGGACATATTTTGCAGATATCCCACGCTGGCACAGGGGTGAATAACTCAGATGATTGTTGTGTAGAGCCTTGTAAGTTTTGGTTTGTTATGGCTTTTCTTTGCCATTATCCGATTATGTCCTTTATGCTCTGAAATATTTTAAATGGTTGTTCTTTTTTAACAGAGTTGGAGAGAGATACGAAGACAGATAATCAGATTGTCAGAGATAAAGATAAAAGGATGGGCTGACAGACTGACCAACAGAGAGAGGGATAGATAGATAGATAGATAGATAGATAGATGGATAGATAGATAGATAGATAGATAGATAGATAGATAGATAGATAGATAGATAGATAGATAGATAGATAGATAGATAGATAGATAGATAGATAGATAGATTAGATAGATAGATAGATAGATAGATAGATAGATAGATAGATAGATAGATAGATAGATAGATAGATAGATAGATAGATAGATAGATAGATAGATAGATAGATAGATAGATAGATAGATAGATAGATAGATAGATAGATAGATAGATAGATTCTCGATCTCCTCCATGACACCAACAATTTCTTGATTTATATTCAGTTTATTGGTCACATACTGCTCAGAAACAAGGTAAGCTATTTTAAAATATCGTGAACATTCTGAAACAAGACAACAAATTGTAGGCTGCATAACAAGACAGTGAAACATAACATGTATAATACATTGTGCAGTACGATTAATATAATACAATCTCAAATATAACAGCCAAATATGATTAAGGCACAGTTAAGTAATAAGCGGGACATAAGTCACAGTAATAAACAATGCAATCTCCTGAAGGGTTCTCTAAGGGGTAGGGGGTCTTTCATTTTTGGTTCACCCCATCTAGGGGAATATGGGTTTTCATGGGGAGTTACGGGAAAAGTCCTATAGTAAAGGGGTGTTAGAGTGTGAAAAGAACACCGACTATCGCTAACCCTATTTATTAGACTTCCCAGGAAATCTCCACGAAATTTCGGAGTTCCCGAGAAGGGGTGAACAAAACGAAATGTATGGGGTTGGTAATGGATCCACTGCCGTTGACAGGTATATTTTAAAGTGCGACTGATTGAGGTTCTGATTAAAATGGGTGCATTGGAAAGAAAGACACGCATATCGTAGCCCAGATGTAAACCACAACACAGCGTGCCAACGGTCCTTTCTAACGACGAACTCAGAAGAGAAATACACTGCAAATAAAAAGGCAGTGAAAAGTTGCATATCCTTAGGGCGCCGTGAAAACAAGGCAGTGGATTATGTCATAGAAGGAGACACTGTGAAATAAGAGAGTGGGATAGGACCCAATGCTCTTAACAAGCATGTCGTAAAAGGTGAATAATTAAGGTTTTGATGAAATCGGATATGTTGGACCGACAGGTGCATGTTGGCAGGCTAGCTGAAACCACAAAACAGCGTACTAACCACCATTTTGAAGGTACACGCAGAATAAGCGGAGGAGGAGGAGAGGAAGAAATGAAGAAGAAAAAGAAGCTGAAGAAGAAGCATAAGAAGAAGAAGATGAAGAAGAAGAAAAATGAGAAGAAGAAGAACAACAAAAGCTACATAGTGAAATAAAACAGTGAAAATAGAACATCACCAGGAATATCTCTCCTTGTAGGTCTGGGCACTCCAGTAATGAGGTGGGGTTTGGGGGGGGGGGGTGAGTGGCAATAGACCCACTGCAGCCTAGCAAGCATGCCATACACGGTTACTAATTAGGGGTTTTATAAAATCGGATGTTTCATACCGAAAGGCGCAGATTTCTCTGCCTAGCTGTAAACCAGAACACAACGTGCTGGCCACCCTTTCAAGAGCGAAGCGTAGAGTAAGAAGACATTGTCAAACAAGCCTGAAATATATCTTGTCATTGTCATCGAATAAGACGCTGTGAAATAAGAAGGTGAAATATGACATATCACCAAATCATTTAGTGGGGGAAAAAAGTGAAATATAGCATGTCATCAAGCCACATAATGAACAACTATAGTGGAACACCTTGTGAAGTGGAATACTGCAGATAAAAAAAGCCACATTGTTTTATATGCCAGTTGAAAATGGTGCATCTTTTTTCTCGGTCACTTCTTTTAACCTCAAAGTATATTAAATTTGTAAGTTAAGTCAGTTTCCACTTTTTAACGATGCGACCATAGCATATCATCTCCATGTGATGCCGGTAATTTGTTTTCTTGTACGTTAATACTTGTAAGACATCTTTACCACACAGTTTATCTTTGAACCCACATCTCAGAAATCATGCAATGTACGAAGTACTGTAATGGATGTCGTTATGTGTGATATAGATAAAAAGCAGTCATTGTGTCATTTTGACTCTCTCTCTCTCCCTGTACATAGATACATCTCTCTCTCTCTCTCTCTCTCTCTCTCTCTCTCTCTCTCTCTCTCTCTTTCGCTCTCTCTCTCGATCTGTCTTTGACTGTTCACTTTGTGTTCCTGATTGTGCATGTGTGTTTACTTTGTTTAATCTTTTTTTTCACAATGTATGGTGTGTGTGTGTGTGTCTGTTTTGCGTGCGTTTATAATTTAATTATTTTTATACACTGTGTATTTGTGTGGGCGTTTTAATTTCAACTCTGTGCAACATTTCTTTTTAAAACATGGTACATTTCAAGAAAGCACCTCTTTTTTTTTTTAAATAAATGGCACATAAAAACATCAATGTAGTTAAAGTCCAATATACATGGGTCAAACAGGTTGGCTGGACTATACGAACGGGTGCTACTTTCTCTGACCCTTGAATGCCAGCAACAGAACTGCTTCTCACTGAGACAGGTTTTGGTCCAAGGAGTGCCCACTGTTGCTAGTGCTGGAAGAGTTTGAAGGAGACATGTCTTGGTCCAAGGAATCCTCACTATTGCTAGTGCTGGAAGAGTTTGAAGGAGACATGTCTTGGTCCAAGGAATCCTCACTATTGCTAGTGCTGGAAGAGTTTGAAGGAGACATGTCTTGGTCCAAGGAATCCTCACTATTGCTAGTGCTGGGAGAGTTTGAGTGGGACATGTCTTGGTACAAAGAGTTACCAGTGCTGGGAGAGTTTGAAGGCGACTTTGTTTTCATGGATTCGTTAAAGGAGTTGTGGCTATCCTTGTTGGAGAGTTTGGGAGAATTTGCATTAAAACCAGGTTGGGCCAAGGAATGGGTAAGGTCGGTTTCACTGAGGGTATTATTGTTCAGACTTGACTGACTCGAGGACCAGATATCACAGCTGGGGGAATTAAAAAATCTGTTTAAAACAGACTGAATCAATGCAATGTCCACCTGTCCAGCTTTTCCCGAATTGTTATAAGATGGATTGAGAGCATACAAATATTTATTGTTGCAGGAAAAAAGGCGAGATCTATTAATGTCTGATTGGGAAACATCACTTGAATTTTCGGAAATCGCTCGCTGATTGTTGGCTTCCTCATCACAGTCGTCAAAACGGAGTCGTCTTCTAGACATAGGTGCAAACCTTGTTCTTCTGGAGGCTGGAAGTCTGCTATGTCTTCTAGGTGCGGCACATTGTCCTGATGGAGGTCTTTCGCCTTCATCTTCAGCATCTAAATCTGTTTCGAGTACGCCTCTGAGGCGATTCATTGTATGTGTGGTAACCGGAGTAAAAGATGGGGATTTTGCTGCATGACTTCTTGAATCGTCCTCACTTGAAGAGAGATCTTTAAATGTGTCATCAGCATTGCTGCAATCTTCATCATCGCTGTTATACAAGGCAGTGTTCTCATTGTCAGAGTCCACACTTTCTACAGCCCAGTTGTCAAGGTTGTCGTTGTCCTCGTTGTGAAATTGGTGCAGCGATGAGGTATCTACCTCTGAATTAAACACGGATAACTGAGATTTGGGCAAGAAGTAAACACTTTCGCACACTGCCCGAAACAGTTCGTCATCAGATGAATCATTGTCATTCATAGTGTTGTCAGTGTCAGTGTCAGAATCGCTGTCACTGTTAAAGTTAGAAACACTGCAATCGTCCCCAGAGCTGGCAAGATTTTGACTGTCATCACTTAAGAATGGACTCTGTGGTCTGAATTGTTGTTGGCAGTTGCTTTCACTGCATGTAGAACCCAACAATGTGTTTAAGATTGACTGAATCGTGGCTTCATCAATGCGACTGGACAAACTGGTTTTATTATTAGGTAAAATAAAGGTGTAAAAAGACTCCCTCAGCGATGTGTCATCATTGTCGAACAGGCGTCTTCTGGCATTTTGATTTGATGATGGTGGTTCTGAGCTCAAGCATGTGTAGGAACTACTAGCTTCAGCTGGAAAATGAAGATCTGCACAATCAGACTTCACCTGTTGGTGGTTACTGTCTTCATCGCACGTGTTAAAGGAAAGCCGCCTGGCGCGCATTGCTGGCAGTCCTGCTCTTACGGAGAGTGGAATTCTCCTATGCCTTCTTGGTGCAACATAATGTTCTGGGAGAAGTCTTGGGCGTTGAAGTTCAGTATCTGACCCTTCTTCAGCTGAAGCTCTTTGGTTGCTATTGTCGGCGTTGATAACTGGAAAGCGGGACGGAGTGAAAGTTTCTTGTCTTCTCAGGTTTTCTTCATCTGAGCTGAGATCTGAAGATGACTCTTTAGATCTGCCAGGACCATCGTTACAATCCTCGCCGGCACTATCATACAGGTTTTTACTGTCACTGTGATCAGTCCTGCGGCCGTTATTTGCGTGAGAGTTGAAGGAATTACGCTGATCTAAAAAGTTCATGCGTGGCACTGGAAAATAATTCAAAGGTCTCGCTGACATCTGTACTGCATTTAAACTGAAGTCTTCGTCTTGTGATAAATCACACTTTGTGATTTCTTCACCCAAAAGGGAATCTGGAACACGACGCTCCAAGGGATATATCATATCATGACAATCGGCACTAAGCACATCATCTCGTTCACGGCCGAACAATCTCCTACCACATCTCGGCCGACGGTTGACTTTGCTAATTATGTCCATATTCCGCTGGAACGCCTGTCTCTTTTTAGGAGCTCTAAGAAGCGTTGAAATGACTCCGTCATCCAATAACTGGGCTTCACAATCATTGCTTAGGTTACAAGCTGGGTTGGGAGAGTCTAACAGCATTGAAAAGTTATCGTTGTCATCCAGTGAAACGTTATTATTGGAATCTTTGCTGCTGCTGACTGGCGTCAGTTGCCCATTAACCCCATCTGGGCTATGGCTGCTCATGTCAAACCAGCCGCTGTCGTCAAATCGTAGAATGTCTGCATGTTTTGCCTCTGCGAATGGGGCAGGTCTGTTGAAGAAAAAAATGATTATTGCAAACACTTAACACTTTTTTAAAAACATTGTTTAGCATTCGACAGGTAATGTAATTCTAACTGTAGTCAATGTTCACTATCAATATCTAAACCTGCAATACTTTCTTTTGCTGTACATGTGTTTATACAGGTTTTATATATGCATATAGACGTGTGTATATTGTTTGAAACAAAATGTAGGGGGTGGGGTTGGGGTGAGAGTGGGATCGAGGAAAAAGTAGAGTTTTTTTAATTATGTAATGTATTTTCAGAATAGGCCCTTTTTGCATACTGTAGCACACAATACAAAGTCCGACAAATAAGTAATGAGACTGATTTTATTATGGCCAAGACAAAAATGCCATCTATGAAACAGCGCATGGAATCTAAAGATGCAATATTCATCTATGGTTTGGCAATTTTTCATCGCCACTCGATAAGCAGACAACAAACAAGCAGCCATTTTGGTGACCTAGTCACAAATGCATTGTTACGTAATCAGCACGGAGCAAAAGGCTAACTGTAAATTTTTTTTAAACACAGAAAAGGCGCCATTGAAACAGCTGAACTGATGCAACAAGTTTATGGGGATAAATGTTTATCTCGTGCACACATTTTCAGGCGGTATTCACTATTCAAAAGTGGTGTGGAAATGATTACTAATGCACCTAGACCTGGACGCCAAATGATTCGTAAAGGTTCGTAATGATAAACACATTGCAAATGTTACAGAACGGATACAAGAAGATCATTGTTTTACTGTGAGGATGATGGCAGATGAATCTTGTGATAATAAAGAGACCATTCATAACAATTTAGTGCAAGATTTTGTGACCAAAAACATCAGCGGGTTGAGTACCCAAGAGACATATCAAAACAAGAATTTTTGGTCCAAAAACAACTGTGTGTTCTCAGCCTTCCACCCTATTTCCCAGATTTGTCTCCCTGTGATTATTTTCTATTCCCAAAATTAAAGTTACGATTGAAAGGATGCTTCCTTAACGATATTGATGACATCCAAAGGGTCATAATATCGACTTTAATGGCCATAACAACAGAAGAACTACAGAGGTAGTTTCAGTGTTTGTTAGAGCGTGCCACTTGCCGCATCAATACAGCAAGGGGCTTACTTTGAATCAGATACATGTTATATCTTCAACTGTTGATAATTTAAATTTTTATGGAATTAGTCTCATTACTTAATTGTCGGACCATGTATAAAGAGGTGTGTGTGTGTGTGTGTGTGTGTGTGCGTGTGCGCACGCACATGCAATGATTAAGAAAATGTTCGAGTTAAACAATATTATAGGCCGCATCACAATTACACATTTTATTTCATTTCACATCAATTTTGTAATTATTCTGTATTACATTCAATCAGGTTGCCGTGCTGACGAAGTGTCTATCATTTCTGCTGGTCGAACCTGTGGTTGTAGGTTCGAATCCATACTGAGGCAGCGATTTTTTTTTTTAGAATGGTCTAGATTCTCTAGATGGCTTAAATTGAGACTCATTCATATGTAGTTGTGACTAACTCAGTTAAAGTTCTTACAAATTCAGTCTTTTGTTTCTTCTTCTTTAATTTCTTAATCTACTCTTTTTTTAATCATTTTTTTTTCATTCTGTAAAGGTGGTGTGGGGAAAGGAGGAGGGGGCGTGGGGGGGGGGGGGGATAATGTGGTTGACAAATTGATTTATAGTTTACTGTGATATCTTCGCCTTTGAGCCACACAACCGCTTTCAACAAATCCTTAATTATCCACCTTTTACGACATGCTTGTTTAAGGCCAGTTGGTAACTGTCAACATATTTAAGCATAATTCTGACCTTCGAGTAAAAAAAAAGGAAAGATCCCTTTACACGCCCTTAGGCGCATCGGGCATATGGGAAAAGCACCCATATTTACAGACCACGGCACTCGGTAGGTAATGTGGTCAGCATTACGCCAGCCGTCATTACTTTCCCAGGACAGCCCATCCTGGTACCCATTTGAGGCTGGGTCGACCTGCGACGTCCCATACCACGATAAAAATCCATGCAGCCCGCAGTGGGCTTCGATCGCGGTACGTTGGATTACGAGTCAGACTTGCAACGCCTTAGCCACGGACGCCGCTTCGAGTATTTAAGCATAATTCTGACCCAATAAAGCATAAATATTATTACCTGTTCCAGTACACAATTCTCACCAATTCATTTCTTATTCTGTCATTTTTATTTTTAAATTCTTATTTTTGTTTTACTGCTTCTATAATTTCTATAGTTTTTACAAGCCGGATATCTTCAATATAGAAAGCAAAGAAAAGGACCCCTTTCACAAAAGTTATGTATCAGGCATATGATGCTATAAAGACCAATGGCAGCCACTTCCCAGGAAACTACCTGGTATTCATTTTAGGCTCGATATTCCTGGGTTAATGTCATTACGAAATATCACATGTATTGTCTTGTTTCACTTCTTTTAACCTGTTTCATGTGTCTAATAAAGAGTGATTTTCCACGAAATAAATTCACGGGTAACGACTAGCACACAATAGTAAAGGGGAGTAAAAGAGATTAGATAACCCGAACACTATAACACATGGAAGCCACTGTGTGTAAGGATCGTTGCAATTTTATGGTTGAAATCTGTAACTGTGATATGATTGCTGTTGCTAACTGTGGTTGAAATCTTTAACTGTGCTAAGATTGACTTTGCTAACTGTGGTTCAAATGGTAACTATGATCAGATTGTTGCTATTTGTCGCTGAAATGTGTAATTGTGCTAAAATTGTTGTTGCTTTTTCTGCCTTTCTATACATTCTTTACGTCCTTCTTAGGACGTAATGTTTTTGTTATTTGAAGCCCCACTCTGGCTTTTGCCAGGGGCCGCAATATAGGCAGGCCATCAATATGGCCAATTGTCTGAACGCGGTTTCTAGGACCTCTCCACGGTGATCCTCATCCGCATGGTGGCACTTTGTGTCATATGGTGTTTATCGCTTGTGTGATGTCCTGGTGGGGTAGAAAGTCAGTCAGTCAGTCTGCCTTTCTAATCCCCTATGAAGCAAAACCCCTCAACCAAATCACGCTAAATCTGTTGCTATCGCATGTCCTCCCCATCTTTCTAACTTCATTCCCCAGCTCCCTTCTCCGTGTGTTTTTTGGCCTTCCTTTATACCTATGCCCCTGTGGGTTCCAGTGCAAAGACATTCTAGTTTTATTGTTCTCCGGTTTTCTTAATGTGTGTTCTTTCCAACGCCAGCGTCTTTTCTGCACCTCTTGGCCCACAGGAGCTGAGTTAGTTATCTCTCAAAGCTCTACATTAGTGATTCTATCATATCATTTAATTCCTTCTATTCTGCGCAGGCACCACTTAATGAATATATGTAGTTTATTAGTAATTGTCTTAGCTGTTCTCCATGTTTTCGTTCCATATAAAATTACTGATTTGACATTAGAATTAACAATTCTATGTTAAGAACATTGTGGTTGCTACCTGTGGTTTAAATCTTATCTGTGATTGAAATCTTTAACTGTGATAAGATTGGCTTTGCCTACTATGGTTTAAATCTTAACTGTGATAAGATTGTTGCTATATGTGGTTGACATATGTAACTGTGCTAAGATTGCTGTTGTTAACTGTGGTTTAAATCTTTATCTGTGATAAGAATGTTATTATCTGTGATTGAAATCTTTAACGGTGATAAGATTGTCTTTGCCTACTATGGTTCAAATCTTAACTGTGATAAGATTGTTGCTATATGTGGTTGACATATGTAACTGTGCTAAGATTACTGTTGTTAACTGTGATTGAAATCTTTATCTGTGATAAGACTTATTATCTGTGATTGAAATCTGTATCTGTGAAAAGACTATTATCTGTGATTGAAATCTATAACTGTGATACGACTGCCGTTGCTAAATAATTGTGGTTCAAATCGTAACTATGATAAGCTTGTTGCTATATGTGGTTGAAATCTTTACCTTTGCTAAGATTGTTGTTTGCTAACTGTGGTTTACATATTTGTGTATGTTGCTTTCTGTTGTTGAAACCTTTAACTGTGTTAAGAAAGCTGTGGTTAAATCTTTATCTGTGACAAGATTGTTGCTTTCCGTGGTTGAAATCTTTGTGCTAAGATTGTTGTGGCTAACTGTGATTTAAATCTTTAACTCTGTTAAGACTGTTGCTATATGTGATTCAATATTAAATAGGAAACTGGTCTGAGATCGTTGCGTATCTTCGCCTGCCCTAATTTTTCTCTGCAAAAGATCTTGGGTCAGCGAACAATGTGTACATGTGAATAAGCTACAGTGGTACGTAGATAGTTTTCTAGATATGCAACCAGAAGGTCTTATACGTCGCTTTTTTTTTTTTAACGTATCCAGAAACCATGAGTTGTAAACCCTTTGGCTCGGTACTATGGATATCGCAACCCTTCGGCATTGATTCCATTAAAGGTACCGTTAATCTAGGAGAAATGTGGCTTTTCTGCCTACCCCCGGGAGTGAACCCGGACCACAAGGAGTTCGTCACCCGGCCGCCGCGAAAGTCAGGTTTAACCAACTTCGCTAGAGAGCCGGGCTATATACGTCGCTAAATATCTAGATAAATAAGCAGTTACCCGGGTGTGTATATTTGTAGTTAGTTAAGTAGGTTGTTGCCTGTCCTTTGCAATACGCCGCAGAACCAGCCCCAGCATTGTTTCGGCTGTTGTGGTTTTCCTTCCTAGACAAAGGTTAGGTTCAGTAGTTTGCCTTTGCTACTGAACGGTCAGCTCACAGTACCACTGTCGAAACCAACACAAGACAAATCGTCCGCAGCTGGGATCGAACCCGACACCCTGGCATTACGAAACACGTTAGCAACGCCTAGGCCACAGACGCCGACAGTTAAACAAGTGGACAGATAATTAGTTGGGAAGCTAGATAAATATGTAATTAGACCATTTCAAGCAGGTATGTATAAGAAGTTATATAAAACAGTAATCAGGTAATTAAATAAGCAAGCAGACATATAGACGGGCACTTACAAATATACAACTACTTACCCAAAACTTGAAACAACAGTTGTTGATTTCTTCTCGTTAAAATCCGCGTGATCCATTTGATTTGCTGTACTAGCGAACACTGACTCCTTCAAGAATCACAAATAAACAGTCAGATATTAATCACACAACAGCTAGAATGATAAACTGCTCACTGGAAAATGACTGGAAAAGCTTATCACCAAAAACTGATATGAAACTATCCACCGGGAACTTTAGAGTCACGACTAACACTAGAAGTAACGCTACTGATCTGGCTACCGAGAACGTTGCGACTTAAAACCTCCTGGTTTGTTTGACAAACCGGAATTGGCCGGTTTTGAGGACTGATGATGTTATGTAACCACCTGGTCATGTGCCCTGTACGCGCCAATGGATGGAGGCGATGTGGACGCCTCGTGGTCAAGCGGTCAACGGACGCAGGTGATTGGCTGTAGCGTTTGTCAAGTGTTTACCTTTGTGTGCTTGACTGACACCACACCTGGCGACTGGTAAAGCGTGATTCTTTTGTACTGCAGCAGCCACGCCCCAAAAATGGCAGATTCTACGATAGTGCCCCACCAAATTGCAGCCTACCCACACAGTTATTCTCCCCCACCTTTTTCTGCCTCGACATTGCTTTCTCAGTTTGTTGGATTTCCCCCCTTTGGATTCCTGGATCCCTGGGAGGGGGGGGGGGTGGGAATAGACCCACTGTTCCCTATCAAGCATGTCGTAAAAGACGATTAATTAGGGATTTGTTGAAATATGTTGTGTTGGGCCAAAGAGTACATATATCGCAGTCTTGCTGAAAACCACACCAATTGGTTGCTTTTGTGGGACTAATTTACTGCAAGACAAGGGCCGCATATCTTTTAACTATGTTTTACTTAAGTAAAGTTGCAAAGACATTCTGCGTGCTAGCCTAAATTCACCTTAATTTGAATAATATAATTATGAAATTAAAATCAATGATGAGTTGTAAAGAATCATATACCGCGATGCATTTAATTGTTGTGATATTTAAAGGAAAGCAATAGACTCTTTCGTCTCCTTTAGAGCATGGGGTACCTAGTGCTACATCAGTCGACACTTAATGTGCATTGTCATCAACTTGAGACATGCCGCCTTAACTTCCTCGGACCTTTCCATATACACTATATAGGCGGTGTCGACATTAGAGCCTAAGATGAAAATGAAAAATAAATTCCTTGGCTCCCATGTCGACTCAGCCTTGAGTGGGTACCAGGTGTATGCCTGGGAATTAAAGGCGGCCGGAGTGCCCATTGGTCAATAAATTATAGGTGTTCCTATATGCCCGATACGCCCAAAGGCGACTAAATTCCGCCAAGATATGGATTTTATCCTTAGACTTTCGGGTCGGCAGGCGAGATTCTGAATGCTACGCTACCACTGTTGTCTAGTGAGATATCATCATCATCTGGGTTCCGGGGTACCTTTGTGGGGAAAACAGGAATAGATTCTCTGCCTTCACAACAAGCCTGTCGAAAGAGCCGACTAATTGAGGGCTTCCTTCAAAGTCGGAGTGCTTCTGTCTGAGAGACAAGGAACCAGCAAGTCTGCGTACAAATAAGCAAGATCTGTAAAATGGATGCACACGCAAAACTTATGTCCTGGAATATAGCCAAAGTCCAAAAATGGACTAACAAACGGGTCTTTCCGTCGGGGTTTACAACCGGCAAACGCAAACAAGATCATCATCATCGTTGTCATCATCATCACGTGCCCTGTGTGCCCTGCACCCATGTTGTTTCACAGACCTCGGTCCTTGCTTTTTTGAATTAGTTCCACAGATAATATTCCACCATGTCATCGATTACTGATTACTGATTTAAGAATCAACATCATAGCACACCAGGCATACCCATAGATGCTCTGTCTCCCGCAGCAAATGACGTAAGGTGTAGATGCTAACTGTTGCCGTAGCACACTGGTTATACATACGCCGGTATCTTCCTCTCATCCGTCCCTCCTTGCCGGATCCACACTTAATTCCTCCTTCACACATTTTTATTTTATCTAATCTCGTGTCTTTTGCCAAAAGTCGTTCATATATGGTCTTCAGAATATCTCCCTTGCCCAATACGAGTGTTCCCGTAGCTTTCGCTTTTGTTGCCAGATATTCCGCTCTTTCATTCCCTCGCACTCCTGCATGTCCCGGACAGTATATCCACGTGATTCCCCTGCAATGTTGGCCTAATGATGCATAGTATCGACTCATGCTACATTAGTCCATTTTGAACCTTCCGCAATGTCAACTGAGAATCAGACACAATAAGTCCTCTGGTAACTTTGTTTTCTGCTATCCACTTCAGAGCTGCAGTGATTGCCTCCACTTCCATTCTCATGCTTGAAGTTGTAGATAAAAAAGCTCCGCTTTGTTCTGCCACAATTTTCCCTTTCATTCTAACTGAAAACCCCAACCAGATCTTACACCAACAGAACCATCGATGTACACTACTGCATCATCTAGTCCAGCCTTTCCATCTTTCAGTTGTTGTACTTCTAATTCTGCCATACCATTATACCACCCTCTATATTCTCTTCCTAACGTGATAATGACCTGATGGAATCTGCTGTTGTGGGTGTTCATGTCGACCCATTCCTGCCCCCTGTGTATTTGCTTGACTGAGGCCGCCGTCTTATGGTATCTGCAGCTAGTGCCATCCATGACTTTCCTCTTTTCAACCGGTATTTTCTTAAAAGGTTCAAATTACCATGCAGCGGATGTCTTTCGTCATTGGTAACTGACATATAGGCCTTGGCTTGCCCCAATGACAGTCTAGACTGTACTGATGTCAGCCCAAGCATATACCTCATTGTTCTAAATGGGGCCTCCCGTGTGTAACCCAAGACGATTCTCATGCCTTCATTTTGAATCCATTCAAGCTTTGTACACTGTGAAGTAGATAGGGTTAATACTCCTAGGCCATAATCGATTACAGAAAGGACCAGAGGGTTGAATAATAAGACCAATAATTTATGTTCCATGTGTGTCGCCAATATCGTCTGCAGTGTCGCTAGGCCACGCTTGCATTTGATCACAGTCTGCTCCACTTGATATCTGTAGTACAGACTGCGATCAAACATCAAATCTAAATATTTCAACTTATCTCTTCTTTCAACATTTAACCCTTCATGGAAATATTGGGCAAGTCTTCCTTCCCAATGCATGATATTCAACAAGCACCATAAAACACTGGCCTTCTCTGGGTTTGCTCTTGACCCCGTCTGTTCACACCACTCCGTCATCTCATGCAAAGCACTTTGCAAGTCTTTAATGATGTCGTGCCAGTCTGACCCGCTTCGATACATTTGGACATCATTTGCAAATGTCAAAGTTCGCCCTGGTCCAATGGGCTGAGTTTTTGCCAGACTTGGTGTATATATGTTAAACAAGACAGATGACAATGGTGATACCCGGGGAAGGTCTGGGCACATGTGTATTGGATCTGATCTCCATGTTCCCAAACAAAATACCACCGTTCTTTTCAACAATGCTGCCCCCATCCAATTAGCTAGCCTAAGGTTCACACTACAGTTCATCACGCACTGCATAAGATATGTGAAGTCGACGCTGTGATAGGCATCTTCAAGATCTATCGCGACAGCGGCTGTTTCTTGATTTCGCTGAAATCCTTCATACACATCAATTGCAAACGTTCCAGCATTGTTCCTTGTTGCTTTTGATGGCCTATAGCTGCCCATGGTGTCCGCTAGCATGCCCATTCTTTCCAAGTGTAACATCACTTTCTTCGCCACAATTTTTTCCAGCAGTTTGCCATACACATTTTGGAGAGTTATGATTTATAACTGCTGAGTTGCTAGATATCCCTGCCTGGTTTTGGCAGCAATCTGGTACATTTGACGTTTGCATACTATAATTAAATTCCACCACAACTCGTAATATTTCATCACTACCTGTTTTATATGGCCATAGCGTACATTGTTTGTCCCTAGAGCATTATTTCTGCTGCCTCGCAATGCCACTTTTATGTCATCGCTTTTATGCTTGAAACGTCTCTCTTGATCCGTCCCTATCTTTTCTAGCGCGGATCTTTCCAGTCACAGCATTCTCCCATGACTTTTTTCCCATTTCATGAATAAACAACACTGGCTGCCTCTTTCTTATAGTTATGAGATATACTGTACTTTTCGTAGATCAGCGTGCCATTATCTGTATTAACTTTGTGCTTTCCTCATGGATGTTGCACAACCAACCCTAGCCTTTTTTCCCCCTTTTAGGGCTGTTTGTGATTTTACTAAGCAATTTTACGCCCAACAGTTTGACATTGCTTAATGGACTGTCGGACTTCAATACTATAGTTGAATTTAATACCAAGCTCTCTGGTGTCAAATCGCTCACAGCTGGAATCGAAACGGATATTTCGGTATTACGATAGGAAATCACAATTAACTGTTTTTGGAAGAAGAAGAGTCTCCACTCTGGTTAGATGGAGAACACTCATATAAATCGTGGCAACATGGCGTCTGGACACAAAGTGAAGCAAATAGAGAACTTGAAACATGGAGAAACTGACACCATGGTAAAGCAGAAAATCTAAACGAGAAATAATTGACAATACAAGAAGGAGAAAGTGTTCGATAGACATTTACAAAAAACACCATTCCAGGACTATTAATGTTTGTTGCGTATCTTTATAGCTGACGATTGCACACCAACCCTAGTATCAGTTGTCTATTTGTGGGTTTTACTCAGCGGTTTTATTCGCGTTTAATAGTTTGTCACGATTGAACAGCCTTAAAAGTCTATGGTTTAGCACCAGCAAGGAGATACACATTAGAATTTTGAGAGCATGCATCTTCCCTGTGGTTATCTCTCAGTCCTTAAGAAAGAGAATAAGGGGCTTTTGAGCTGAAATGCTATAGAAAGATTCTCAGAATATCTTGGACAAAGAAGATAAGAAATATTGACATCTTAAAAGATCTGAACATCAAGGAAGGTTGGCTAATAAACAGCATCCTTTCTCAGAAGCTGAAATATTTTGGTCATATCAAGCGCCACGACAGAGTGGAAAAACATTATAGCAGAAGGCATGGTACCAGGAAGGAGGGGCAGGGGCCGACCGACATGAAGATGGGCACAGGATATAAGTGACTCCTTGAGTGTGAAAGTGCATGAGGCGGGAGAACTGGCGAGAGACCGAGTTTCTTACAGGCAGACTGTGATGAGAGCGACGTTCTGCAAAGGACCTGCTACATGATGATTAGTTTGTCACTGCTCACTAAACGGTCGACTCTCTATACCATTGTCGAAATAAACTCAAAACGGTATGCTACCAATTTTGCCCGTATCTGGAACTGAAGAGGGTATCTTAGAATTACAAACCGTGGTCACCCAACATTTCACACAGACACCAAGACAGAAGAAGAAGCTGCTGAAAATTACAGCACGTGCTACATTTGGCATGCATGCCGCAAGTTGATGACTTTTTATTTAAAAACAAAATCTTTAAACGTAATTATCACTAACATCATCAGCACTATACTTGAATATTTCAGATCAAGGCACCAGCTCCCTTTTTTACGCACTCGAAGAATAAGGGTATGTGCCAAACAGCCATTCGCCAATGTTTTCGTGCTGAACAGACCCAAAATATGACTTACAAGAATGTCCCCTCCTGAACGATCTGTAAACCACAATGTGGTCTCAATATAGACCTGGCAACTAAGCTTGGGAGACCCTGAGAGACACGGAACTGACAACCTAGTTTATGACCCACAGTGGTTGTAACAATGAATCTTTCTGTAATAGGGAAATAGACTTCCATTTAGAGGACTTAATTGCTCTTACTAGTTCTTACATCACTGCCTTCTGTCGCATGTACTACTACCAACCTGTTTTTGTGCAGATGTTGTTTCATACCCTGATGCCACACTTTCCAGCAACTTCTGACGTGATTTTCCCTGCCCGGTAATCAAATAATCGGATAACCGCAGTTTTAACTTCACACTTAACCTGTCATCCCAAAGCTGCTCCGCTGCGGTGCCAACGAAAACTACACATAATGTTCATGTGTCTATTGTGGATAAATTCTTAGTCTCATCAAATCACATAGCATACCCATGCATCAAATACATCATACAACCGTCAGAAGTGCCAACAAAAACAGTCCGACAGTTCATCATCGATAGAAGAAGCAGTTAAAACAGATTTTTTTTCCGGTTGGAAGCAAAATTAAAATCTTAACCTGCACAGTCCATGGCGACAGCACTAGCCCTAAATCATCAGGCTAACAGACGCCCTGCCAACACCGTACAAGTTGTAAGTACAGGCAGTTCTTCTTTCTTCTTCATGTTCACCGGCTGTAAACTCCGGCGGAAAGTTCTGGGTATTCATCCACCTCCAAACTTTAGTCTTGTTCCAGAATCTGAGTGTTGCGTGCATATCTGTTTTGAAGACATGTCTCATCTGCATGCAGACTGTTAGTTTCTTGCCTCTCAGGTATATGCAATCCGACTTCGAAGAAAGTTCTCAATTAGTCGACTTTTACGACATGCTTTTGGGTATGCAATGGGTCTAATCTTGTTTTCCCCACAATAAGGCCCCGGAATCCACACGCGGAAGTCTTATGGGGGGGGGGGGGGGGGGGGGGGGCACCCAATAAGGAACTTGAACCAGTAATAAAAGATAACAATCAGAAGGGGCAGTGGGTCCATTATGCCGCCACCCCCTCTCTTTTCCTTCCAAGACGAGGACACAAGACCCGCACTGGGAAGACTTGATTGATTGAATGAGTCTATTAGTGTCTACTTTCCCCCACAGACTCAGCGATATTTGTTCCGCTGTGACAATCCTTTGTATGGCTAATACACAACTGTAGCACACATAGGAATATACCACAGCGTACGGTTAATTATAGGTAAAGTTCCAAACTGGGCGTTTTCTCAAATCTATAAATCACTTGGTGACACAGGCAGTCTGGAGGGAAAACGGACACGATAGCTGCATGCCTTTAGCGAAAGATTGATGTCTTTGATTTCTCGAACTGGGGCGTTATTGAATTTAATCAACTTCCAGTGTGGCTGGTAAGCATCGTTGGGAGAAAAGTGTGGCGTCCAGCTCTCCGTGTGTAGCCCTGACATTTGTCACTGCGTGACAACTGACACTCATTTGGGAAACACCGTGGTGAGGCGGTCAAGCTGTTCGTATTGTGTTCTGAAGGTCTCAGGTTCGTTTCAGGGAGATATCGTTCAGTTCATGAATGCACTTTTTACGGAAATCCCGGGGTATCATCCCTGGGGCAATGAGTTCGTGCTTCGTACGACAGCTAGCTGTTCTGCAATGGAGACTGTGCAATATGGGATAATCTACGTATATGTAAATCCTCTCAATTTTTACTTAACTGCAACATTATTGAAATGAAGGTAAAAGTGCCTTCATAACAATAAAGTTTAGGTTAAGTTCAAGGCCGAGTGGATGTACATGTTTTAACAGTAGCCGGTAAATGCAAGTGCCTTCATTACAATAAAGTTTAGGTTAAGTTCAAGGCCGAGTGGATGTACATGTTTTTACAGTAGCCGGTAAATGCCACATCAACATATCAACATGTACACACAAACAAAACAGCTGATAATTTTGCTATTCGTACCAACTGTGTGCTATCAACACTAGACATCAAAAGTCCTTGAAAAGCAATAACGCCAAATGACAACATGTGAGAGCAAGATTCACAAGAAATGCGGCGGGAAAAATAAGAGAAGACACTATAAAGAACTAAGAGCAATCGCTGGCACAGCACCGGTGAATGATTTCCAAGAATATCAAAGAATCAAATGATTTAGAAATCTTTTGCCACGACTTATATGAGTGTTCTCCATCTAACCAGAGTGGAGACTCTTCTTCTTCCAAAAACAGTTAATTGTGATTTCCTATCGTAATACCGAAATATCCGTTTCGATTCCAGCTGTGAGCGATTTGACACCAGAGAGCTTGGTATTAAATTCAACTATAGTATTGAAGTCCGACAGTCCATTAAGCAATGTCAAACTGTTGGGCGTAAAATTGCTTAGTAAAATCACAAACAGCCCTAAAGGGGGAAAAAAGGCTAGGGTTGGTTGTGCAACATCCATGAGGAAAGCACAAAGTTAGATATATAACAAAATTACCCAGCAGCTAAAGCATACTGTATGAGAACAGCAGACTACAAATCAAAAGGCAGGCCAAGAAAGAAATGCATGGAGGTAGTAAAAGAGACATTACAGAAACACAACTTGACATAAACTCAAACTATGCAACTAGAAATGCGTTGGTAATGGCAGGGTGCCGGGTTCGATCTCAGCTGCGGGCCTTGCGCCCTGTTTTGGTTTCGACAGTGACAAACTGCAGGAGGTAAATTTGCCTAGAAAAACCACAACAGCACACACACACACACACAAACAAACACACACAAATGCTTGAGTTGGTTCTGCAACGCAACAAGCAAAAAGACGGGAAACTTCACATAGCTTCCCTACGCGACGCTCTATTAGATTAGCAGTTGGCTAACACAAGAGAGGATAATGCCAATTTTTAGGTGTATGTGTGAGTATGTGTGTGTTTGGTGTGCGTGACAGTGCTACACAGTATTTTCAGCTGTTAATCAGCACTCCTCCTTTATAAACAAGATGACTCTTTTCACGCTACTACCCACCTAATGCACACTGGTCTGTAAAACTATAGGTGCTCTTCCCATGTGCCCGATGCGCATAAAAGCATGAAAAGGGATCTTAACTGTTTTTTTCACGCCACTGCTGAAATGCGTGCGAAGGGCTCTCAACATAACAAGAAGACATGAGAAAGCAAACGATGAAAATCTAAAGGAAAATTGGGGGGCGGGGGGGGGGGGGGGGGGGGGTAGCAGTAGCTCTGGATTTCATTAGAAAACAACAGGCGAGTTAGTTTAGCCCTATAACGCGGATGTCAGCAGACAGTATACCACAGTAGGCAGTAATGTACAGTCGAGACGGGAAGCGAAGTAGAGACTAACCACGCAAGCGATGAACAGAGGGAACTAAGAATCCCTGGGAATCCCAAATCACGAAGCACGCAAGTCGGATCTTTACAGTAAATTATACATCATATGAACACCACAGGGTACAAGAGGGTCAAGATAAGAAGAAGAAAAACTAACGGGCCACCGTGGTGTAGCGGCTAGATGCTCACCTGCGGATCGGAAGGTCGTCGGGCAGGACATTTTGTCAAAAATGATATTGACTCCCAGGTTGACGCGGTCTTTCTTCTTCTTCTTCTTTTTCTTCTTCTTCTTCTTCTTCTTCTTTTTCTTCGTCTTCTTCTTCTTCTTCTTCTTCTTCTTTTTCTTCTTCTTCTTCTTCTTCTTCTTCTTCTTCTTCTTCTTCTTCTTCTTCTTCTTCTTCTTCTTCTTCTTCTTCTTCTTCTTCTTCTTCTTCTTCTTCTTCTTCTTCTTCTTCTTCTTCTTCTTCTTCTTCTTCTTCGTCTCCTTCATCTTCGCGTTTATCGGCTGGTTTTTGGTCAACTTCTGGACGCTAGTCCTGCTCCAGAAACTGAGTGTTGCGAGCACATCAATTTCACACGTATGACTCATTTGCGTGCAAACCGTTGGTCTCCTGCCTCGCAGGCAGATGCACTTCGGCCTCCCAAATAGTCTCCTACGACATGCTTTTCGGCATGCATTTGGTCTATTCTTGTTTTCCCCATACCGGATCCCTGATACCCACACAAGGAACAGATTCAGCCTAGAAAGTTACTTGGCGCGGTCCTTGGAAGTAAAGGCGACCTGCATGATGCTGACTACAGCACCCCCAACTGCCGATTGGTCTATGAAATATAGGTCTAGCCCTATATACCCAATACGTCCTAAGGCGTGTAAAGGGCCCTTTACTTTACATTCACCTGAAAGCGATGGCTAGTTGGAATATCTGAGACCTGTGAATTATGGTTTGTTCAACGGATCAACAAGAAGGCACAAGGGTTGTAACCCATGAGTGCTCCACCCAACCTCTAACTCAAGAGTGAAGAATCAAAGCGCAGTGCACGAACTCCGTAGCACCGGCGAGGATCCTGAAATACTTTGGGTATATTTTTAATTCAAAATTTTGCCCGAGCAGCGCCGTTAGGCTACTCTTTTCGATTTCCAACAGCCAAGGCTTAGGATAAGCTGACACTGAGTAAATTATTAAAAATATGTCCATGCGTTCGATAATTTAGAATTCTTTACCAAACATCGTTCGTTTACCTTTATTAAATTCATTTATAATTAAACTACGTCCGCGCATGTAACAAATTGTTCATTGTTTTGAAGCCCCACGCTGGCTGTTGCCAGGGGCCTTAATATAACCTAACGGATGAAAGGGGTTTCTGGGACCCCTCCACCGGCGATCCTCATCTGAACTATGGCACTGTGTCACCGGGTGGTTATCGCTTTATTATTGTTTATGGGGCAAAAAGTCACTCACAACATGAGCCAACAGAACCTGACTTACGGGACAATGCAGTTGAAATATTGTCACAAGAATGTCTATGTGCTCAAATATTGATGGCTATTCACAAAACAAAACGCCGTTGCAGTGATACAGGACTATCAAAGCATCCGGCTTTAGGCCAGACTCGTCTAAGTAACAGTTAATAACTTTCAGCTGCGAAAGTTCATATCATTGATACAAGACTGTAAAGATATAATCGGTTGAAGTAAGCATGCCTGAACAAAACAAAGACGTCAAATTTGCAATGTTCAAATCATTGGTAGAAGACTGCAGAAAAAAGAAAATAAACACACATACATACACACACTGACACATAGATGCATCAACACAATCAAAGACATGATTTTCCTTTTCAAGTAAGTGCTAAAATATTGATCTATGCATGTGTGAATAGAAATAAGAATTTTCGGCTTGCAACGTTCCAATCGTTGATACAAGACTGACAAAACCAAACATATTGGCTGGTGGCTGTCTAAACATAAATCAAAAACGTTATTCTTTAAGCTTAAATCATTGATAAAGCCGGTCGAAACACAAGCGATTGAACTATTATACATTAAAATAACGTCACACATCCAAAGCTCAAATCATTGACATAAGGATCAAAACAATTTACGTGTATACATGAAAGTATAGTAGGAAATTATTGACACAAGGTTGAAAACAAACTTTGGTGACACGGAGATATCTAAAACAACATAAGCAGATGAATTATCATTGTCTAAACGTACATCAAAAACGTCAAGCTGGGAAAGTTCAAATCATTGACACAAGACTATCAAAACATGACCGAGTCACACTTGCGTTTCTAAAAACAAAGACATCAAGTTAGCATAGTTCAAACATCTGACACGAGGATCAAATCACGACAGATATAGCTACGTGTCTGCCCGCAGTAAAATTATTGACACAGAATGCTGAAACTGATGCCATTGACACAGGAATGTCATTATTGTGAAGTTCAAGTCTAACATAAACAAAGAAATATCTGCCAGCTAAAGGCAGGTGAGTGTAATAACTGTCATTATCTATGGCGTCGTTTGTGTTTTCTCTGCAGCAGTTTGTGTTTCGAGAGTTAAATCTTTTACAGAGCAAACTTACACTGGACAGCAAGTTACTTTGTATTGGACAGACGGTGACGGATTTAGGCACATGCTTAGGGCCTCACAATCTCCAGAGACCTAAACAACCTTCCTATTTTAAAAACCACAAATACAATTTCCTTTTAATACCTTTTATATCGTTAAAAGGGGTTTTAGGAATGTTCTCAATCTGAGAGGGGAAGGGGTCAATGATAGACCCATTGACATTAACAAACATCGCAAAAG
>CAJHNH020001635.1:280000-330000 GCA_905116865.2 Candidula unifasciata | reverse complement strand
CACACACACACACACACACACATTACACACACACACACACACACAAATATATATATATATATTTAAAATCAACCGAATGAAGAGGGAGAATGAGAAACAAACAAATGACTGAGGTAATCTACATATAAAACTGTGCTGTACTTATCTTAATTTTTCCGTGTGAATTTATATATATATATATATATTGGTCTGCTGGGGCCATGACCTGGGATTAGCTGTCTTGATAAACAAACACCCCAACTACAACGCCATCATAGATCCTGGAGCCTTTTTCTTCAACCTATGGTTTCCGGAACCGTCCCCAGTCCAAGAAGATTTATTGATAGTCGGCCAAAATGTCCACTTAATCCTTTAGTGCCTAAAGTAAAAACCACATGGAGAAATTTTATGAACGGTTTTGCAACGCATCATTTAATAAACAATGCCCCAGTCAGATAGGTGTCTCATTTTATCTAACATCGCATTAGCTACGAGGTTTGATACTATAACAGTGAATTTTGAAAACTAAACTTTTACCTACATGTCTGTTTTTGAGAGTCGCCCTGGTGTAGCGGTTAGACGCTCGCATGGTGATCGGAAGGACTTGGGTCCGTGTCCTGACGGAGCCTAGTATTTAAAAAAAAAAAAAGACCTCGGCTCCCAAGTCGATCCAGCCTTGAGTGGGTACTAGGTACAGTCCTGGGAATAAAGGCGGCCGGCGTGATGTTGATAATATATCACCCACCAGGTGCCGATAATTCTATAAGATATAGGTCTAGCCCTATGTGCACAATAACACTGAAGGCGCGGAAAAGAGTCCTTTTTTGTTTCTGTATTAACTGCCAGTCGGCTCTGTGGCTAAGTCGATGCGAACACTTCGCTTCGTAATGCCGGGATGCCGGGTTCGATTCCAGCTGCGGGCAATGCGCCTTGCGTTGGTTTCGACAGTGGTATCAAGAAAGCCGACCGTCCAGAAGCAATGGCAAACTACTGGACGTAAATTTGCCTAGAGAAACCACACAACAGCCAGGGGCTGTTAGGGTTGGTTCTGCAACGTCCTGTAAAGGATACGCAACAACCTTTTTTTATTAGCTGCCAGCAAAACGACTACAGCGGCGGTTCTAAAACATTTATCGCACACGTAGATGCTTCCCGAATAAAAAATAAATTGTTAATGTGTCGATTTGAAAAAAACTTAGTGTACGCTGTTGGCGTCCAGACCGCCCTACCTGCGCGTTGGAGGTATATAGGCTGACCGTCGTTTCATTTGAACGAAGATTTTTCGCCAGGGACACTAGATGAGTATCGTTAATTTTATACATTAGAGTCCTATGTAGTCACTTCATAGTTAGAGCCTATTTGTGTATGTGTACTGTGTTGTCCTTTATGTGCTGATGAAGGCTAATCGCCGCAACGTCCTTTGTTTGTTTATTGTGATCGATTTTGTAAAGCTAACATAAACTAATTGTTGTTTCTTACTCCTTATAAAAAATTTGAATAAAGAAGACACACAAAATTTATTACCTGGCAGATTTCGCTGATCTTGTGGTATTGCGGAGGGATGGGGAAGACATTGCTTTCATGTGTAGACGTTAACTTTTTCTGTAAAACACTGATTAGTCCCAGATCGCTTTCTTCCATTCATACAACCCTCCTTGCCGGATCCACACCTTATTCCTCGTTCACATATTCTCACGCATGCTGTTTTATCTATCTAGGCGTCTTTTGTCTGCATTAGTTTATAAATATTATTCAGAATGTCTCCTCCGTCCATTACGAGTGTCCCTTTGCTATAGCTTTTGTAGCCATCAAATTCCTTAAATATCTTATCGTATTGTGCTACCCATGCTAACAACGAAAGAGTAAAATTTGTCTGATGCTGAAAAGTTAAAAACTTCCCCTATATGAGGATTCGAACCTATGACCCATTTGCCAAAAGGCAAATGTTGTTTCATAGTGCTGACAGGTAATTTTCATCTTCACCAGGCAACATCCACACGGTACCCTGAAGCTGTAGTCATTCATAAACAGATAATAAAATGACCTCTCCTAATCTATATCTGGGATTTCGGTTCTAATACAGCGTCTAGGTAAACAAAGCTTTCAGTTACTGACGTCGGATGTCACTTCGGCCAGTCGGCACTTTGCCAGGGTCAAGAAATGAGACCGTATCTGCTCCCGGCGCTAACGGTCTCAAAGGATCGAATTGACGCGTCAATATTTACCTTGCCAAACGCCAAGTCTTTAGAGGTCTTCGATTGTGGCAAATAACAGAACGCTTTCCTTGGGGAGTTTCCCTTCAAGCTATTTCCGTGAGTGGACCACGCCCTTCCGATACTTTAAGGGTAATGTGTTACTTTCAGCAGATTTGTCGCACAAGACCAAATAAAGCCAGCAATGTTACCCGTGTCAGCCCAAGAATAAACTATTATGTTTGTCATCAACGTTTTTTTTTAACTTCCTTCTTAACCTTTTCGGAGATACGAGGTTCGGTTCTTTTTTTTCTTTTTTTTCCCAACTCGACCAAAGACACTCGATACTGCTGTAGAGTTTGTCTATTGTAATCTTCCATCTTGTAGTTGATCTGCCTCAGGATTTACGTTCATCTCCTCGTTCTGGTGATATGTCTTATAAAGTATGACAACAACAACAACAAAACTTACTCAAAGTGCGCAAATCATTTGACTCACTGCATTTGTACGTAATTCAGAATTGGTCATATGTCTCTGTGAGTGGATCCCGAGCACACATCTTTTTTGGGAAACAGAACAGACCCAGTGTCTCTTAATGGTGAAAGTCGAGAGGACCACTTCATTGCACCGGGTATTATTCCACATAACTCGGTCTCTCTTCGCAGAACGGCTAACCGCATGCCAACAGCGCCGCACCTAGCACGAACTTCGTAGCTCTGGAGAAGATCTCCAGAGATCTATGTAAAAATGCACTCGTGAACTAAACGGCGCACCCGGGACACGAACCCACGACCTTCAGTGCTAGAGGCAAACGTCTTGACTACTTCGCCACGGAAAACACCCCCCCCCCCCCCCCCCCAATCGGATGTGTTGAGCTCAATGGCATAGATATTCTAGCCTTGATGTGATGTTATATTATGCTATCATACTCTACGTCACTGCACATTGGGCATTCCTGTGCGTACTCAGTTCTCCGATGCAGTCTCCACTCCAAGGTACCTCTACAGACTGTTCCCTCTAGGAGCTAGTCTAGGAGAATGTCTAAATGTAAACCTCAGCCGACATTTTAATGGCGAATGTTGCCGTTAGTACAATGGGCTATCGATAAAGAAAGAGAAAACGAGCCTTTTTACACCAGTGGTGCAACAGTGAAATAATGCACACACACACACAAAACAGGGACATTGATATACAATCAAGCAGGTAATCGGGTAATCGCAGTTGCAAAGTCAGAGGGAACGGGTGACTCGATAGTGAGTCATTTCCTGTGTCAGTCGAAACCCAACATAACGCCCATCACTGTCCCATGTGGACTAAACAAATCACACATATTTTTTTCTGCTAAGCTAGTAGCATATATAAGCAATAAATGTATAAGTCAAAGGTCAGAAGTACAAGCAGAAACAGTCCTGCACCAGAACTGTAGTTCACGTTCCTGTACGTAGCAGTTACAATAAATTTGTAGTTGCAGTTAATCGCATACGGCACCATTATTTCTGTAGCAAGAGGCCATTCGCCATTCTCTAAGACTGCAGTTCACAAATCAAACCAAGTTGGGCATAGACACACACCAAAAAATATTTAGCTGAAATGCTCAAATCACAGTGCCGCGTCTTGCACTTAAATCGGTAGCTGGGAGATGGAATTTTATATATATATATATATATATATATATATATATATATATATATATATATATATATATATATATATATATATTGTCCACATATAGGGAAATAAATGCAATGGCTACCGTAGCCAAAAGCAAAAAAGTTGCCACGACTAAAACAGTAAGCCGGTTTTTACATCATCTTTGACCAGAAATACATCAGACTTGGGCAGTCTATTTCAAACAAAGGAAACTTTGATTAGCTTGATAACTTCTTGTTTAGTTTTGTAGGTCGTTAGCATGCACTTTTCGTTATTTCATATAGCCTTGGAGCGTTGACTTCAAGCGATGACCAGAAAGTAAACAGCTTTTTTCCCACACAGCTGACGTCAATGTAAAGCGTCATTTTCACGCATCCGGCATATGAACATCAAAACTGATGACGTAAATAGGGGGTAGCGCAATTTTTTTTCCAGTAACAGTTTGTACTGTATTTAGTTCACCGTTAAAAAAGACTTCGGTCGAAACGTTTGGTTGCAATGTGCGCTTCTTTTCCATTCCCAACGCTGAGTTTTCGAGTCCCATTTTAATGTTATATTAAGCATCTGTCATATGGTCTTCTACGTATAATCGATGCGGTGTTGCATTTATAATCACGTATATGGCCTCTAATCTTACGTAGTATCAGACATTTCTGATATAAATTTTCTTCTATGCAATGATGGCAACTCTGTTTACATGTTTCAGTCCAAACGTCCCATAATGGATGGTGAGATCAACATCTCGCCGGTCGCCATTCCTTCCGATGACTTTTCCTGGAACTCACTTAAGGTTGGGACGACCTGTAATTAAACATAAATTAAAAAAAAAAAAGTTCGAAACCAAGACCCTCAGTGCGAGAGCAAAGAATTTAGCCACCGTAGCGCAGTATTATCGTTTTTTTTTTTCGAATAGCCTAAAGGGGATGGCTAATTTAATATTGTCTGTCCAAAAGCACAATGAAGATCAAAATCTGTTCATGAATTTAAACAAAACAGAAACAATGACCACAGATAAAACTGACTGTCAACCAAAAAAAAAAACAAAAAAAAAAAAAAAAAAAAATAATGAAGAAATTGAAAATGTCACAAACTTTGAAAATCTAGGCTCTATAATAAACAGTAAAGGAGACTGTTTGAGAGAAATTAAAAGGAGGATGGCCAAAGAAATGCAAAGATTAAACAGCATTAAAAGTCTATGGTTAAGCACCAGCAAGGACATCAAAATTAGAATTTTGAGAGCATGCATCTTCCCTGTAGCAACATACGGATGTGAGTCGTGGATTATCTCCAAGTCCTTAAGAAAGAGAATAGGGGCTTTTGAGCTGAAATTCTATAGAAAGATTCTCAGAATATCTTGGACAAAGAAGAGGAGAAATACTGACATCTTGAAAGATCTTAACATCAATGAAGACCTAAAAAACAGTATACTGTCCCGAAAGCTGAAATATTTTGGTCATATCAAGCGACACGACGGATTGGAAAAATATTTATAGCAGAAGGCATGGTACCAGCAAGGAGAGCAGGGACCGACCTACACGAAGATGGGCACAGGATATGACTCCTTGAGTATGAAAGTACATGAGGCAGAAGAGCTGGCGAGAGACCGAGTTTCTTTCAGGCAGACTGTGATGAGAGCGACGTTCTGCAAAGGACCAGCTACATGATGATGATGAGGTCAGTATTGCGCCGTTGCACATTAAGTTTTCCTTTTCCCCCATTTGGCCTTGGAACCATGTCTTCAAGTGACAGCCATAAACTCGTTGTATATTTGGTAATGTCTCTAACGTTGTTGTTTCTTTTTTCAAGCAACTAGTTTGTTTCAGGCGAAATGCCCGTACCCGACAAACAAATAGTTTCTAACACCTGATTCGGATCCTAACTTGTGACAGAGAAAACATAGAAACCCAAATACACAACTCATTGTGAAAATAGCCGCATAGAACAACCAACTGACCACTGTTTACAGCTGCTGTTTAGCTGTTTTCACAATAATTTTATTTGTCTCGTCGAAAGTCCACTAAATGTGGTATAAATATGTCAATTGTGTATCGTTAACGGGACAAACAGCCTATAGAGTATCAACCTTGGCCTTCTAAACCACTATGGACTGCTGGGAAGTTTTTGAAGTCTCAGTCCTTTGATATCTGAGTAACATGCAACGACCGTTATTGACAACGGTTGGTGGTAAACGACCCCCTGGGGGAGGAACGATGGAGGGGACAGACTATTATGTGAAGCTGTGATCTCCAACCTTTCTCAGGCAACCCCCTCCCACACCCCACTGTGAGTATATGGTTAGACCCTTTGCCCCCTTGAATGTATTGCAAGACCCCCATGCCCGTTAAATATATGGCAACACCCCCCCCCCACCCCAACATAATGAAATGTGTTTAAAAATAAGAGAACAATAGATTTCGCAACCAGGAAAACCAGACTGTATGGAGATACGTTCGGGTCTGAATGAGTTCTTAATCTGTGAATTCCTGTGTTAACGTAATAATTAGAGTTTTCCCGCCCCCAACAAAAATGTCCTAGGATTTATATTTTAAAAATAGTTTGAAAAATATTGTATTTTTCTTTTTTTTATAATTTATACTGCAAACAATATATAACGGATTATTAATACAAATACAAATGCACTAAATTTCAAAACTGCTTGACACCAGCCTAGAAACCTCATTGCGTCCAACAGGTTTGAGGCAACTTATGTAACCGGCAGTTTACAAGCAGTAATAAATTAGCCTTGCCGACTGGCATGAGTAAAAATTACTCTTTCATATCTTGCGATCCCCCGTGTGGGTTCAAGGACCCCATTATAGGGAAAACAAGAATAGACCCACTGCCTCCTCAAAAAGCATGTCGTAAGAGTCGACTAACTGGGCGCTTCCTTTGAAGTCGGAGTGCATCTGCCTGAGAGGCAAGGAACCAGCAATCTGCATACAAATAAGCCAGATCTGTAAAACAGATGCACATGCACAATTCAGGTCCTGGAACAAAGCCAAAGTCCAGAAATGGACGAACAACCAGGTCTTTCCACTGGAGTTTATAGCCGGTGAACGCAAACAACAACATATCTTGCGATCTCTAAAAGCGTGTATCATTTTGTGTGTAGGAGTCATTCGATCTTTTTTGTTGTTGTCCTAGTACTTTTCCTGTGAAGTAATACATAGAAGAGTTGAATATAATATTCTGGATGTTGCAAGATTTGTAACATTCAATAATCATTTATCTATAATAGCGAATTCGATATCAAGCATCTCTCATCGAGGGTTTATTAGTAAAGCGTTGTTGTTGTTTGCGTTCACCAGCTGTTATTCTCGGCGAAAAATCTCGGTTGTTCGTCAGTTTCTGGACTTCAGCTTCGTTGCAGTCCTGAGTTTAGCGTGTGCATCCGTTTTACAGATCTTGCTTGTTTGTATGCAGACTGTTGATTCATTGCCTCTCATGCAGATGGACTTCGACTTTGAAGAAAGCCCCCAATTAGTCGACACTTACGACATGCTTGTTAGGGAACCAGTGGGTCTATTCTTGTTTCCCCCACAATGGGACCACAGAACCCTCACGGAGAGGTAAAGCGTTCTTTCGTAATCCATGGTCATGTCTATGCATAACCTTCTTTCTGTTCCGCATGCTTTCAGTTAGTTCCAGCACAGATGAGGTTCTATAGTCTATGCAGTGTGGCTTTGATAGTCATATCTATCCATAACCGTCTGTCCCGTGTACTTTCAGTCAGTTCCTACACAGATGATCTTTCATAGTCCATGCCGTGTCGTTGGTAGCCATATCTATCCATAACCTTCTGTCCCGTGTACTTTCAGTCAGTTCCTACACATATGATCTTTCATAGTCCATGCCGTGTCGTTGGTAACCATATCTATCCATAACCTTCTGCCTCGTGTACTTTCAGTCAGTTCCTACACAGATAATCTTTCATAGTCCATGCCGTGTTGTTGGTAGCCATATCTACCCATAACCTTCTGTCTCGTGTACTTCAGTCAGTTCCTACACAGATGATCTTTCATAGTCCATACCTGTCGTTGGTAGTCATATCTATCCACACCTTCTTCCTCGTGTACTTTCAGGCATTTCTGTCAGAGATGATCCTCCATGCCATGATGTCAAACTGTTCATCATTTTCTCTCCCACATTCTTGTTACAAACTATCAAACAATGTGTCAGTGGACTTTTTAAGGGGGATCGATAAAGAAGAAGAAGAAGAAAACTCCTCATAACATTTTCTGGTAGAGCGTTTAGGTTGGTTGGACAAGTGAGGCTAAGCCACGCCCATCTGTATCTTTCTGTATATTTATATCTAAAGATGGCCGTGGCTAAGCCCATTAATAAAGTAACATTGGGTGCGAATGTTCTTGATTTCATATGCTGAGGTTATCGGTTGCGTTGGATCTATGAACCGGCACTTCGGCAGCAAGTCTCCAAGGGTTCCCCAAAGTCTGTCCCTGTTGTCAGTTCCATCTGCCCATGGTTTGTCTAGCAGGCGAATTCGAACATAAAACCTTCGGGCTGGCAAGCAATCGTCTGGCTATTAGGCTACAGTGGATGTCGAAAACCTCAAACCGGTTATGTATTTGTCATTATGTTTCAAGTATTTCTTTTGTTTCAGACAAAATGCCACTACACAAGAAACAAATGTTTACTAACACTGTGGTTGGGATCCTAACTTATGGCAGAGAAAACAGATAATTCATCATGGGAATATCTGTGTAGAACAGCCCGCTAGTTAGGACTGCTGTTTAGCTGTTTTCATAATATTTGTATTTGTCTTGTGAAAAGATCTCCTATAATGGGCATAAATTACCTTTTTGTGCATAGTTAGCTGGTCACAATATCCTTAAGGGTTTAAACCCCGACCCGCTATCGACACGTGGGACTGGTCTGAAGTCGCAGTTAACGGATAATTGCGTGTCACGCAGCGAGCGTTATTGACCACTGTTGGTGGTATAACATCTCCTCCCTGAGGAAGGGATAAATAAGGGGAGAGACCAATGTGGAGGTTTTCAAAGTGCAATATAACAGACAGTGAATGAGCAATGTTACAGTTAACAGGAGTAACGACACTGTCAAGTGCCGTGCCGATTGGCGTCAGAAAGCATTAATGTTTAACATGTTGTGATCTCTTTGACCTTGTATCAGATCGTGTGTTAAAGCCTTTACTTCTTTGTTTTTATTGTCCTGCTGTATGATTCATGAATTGAAGCATAAAGGAGATGGATGTAGTTTTCTGGATGTTGCAAGATAAGTGGTTATCATTACTAATTTTAACTTCTTTAACAGCACTAAGCGAATCATAATGAGTTTTTTGATACAAGATAAAACAAACACTGAGAAAATTTTATAACAGCATGGCTAAAATGTGTGTGTGTGTTTCCCCCCCCCCCCCCGCCTGAACCCAAGGGGGAAAAGGCGGGGGTCGGGGGGTGGGGGGGGATGGTCAAAGGCACTTTGAGAGTGAAGTGGAAAGACTGAGAGAACATGACGTGATCTTCATGCAAAAGCAAAGGATTGGATGTCTTAGCGTGAGTTTATCGAGGGCTTATTCTCCATTACGGATAAAGTGCAGAAAACGACAGAAGAACAGATTCTTTAAGATTGTTGGAGGTTCGATACATAAAGGGTCTAGTCAAACAGAAGTGGAGACAATTTCACGGAGCTCCGATTACAGTATAACAACAGTAAAACACATACAGGAGACTGCATTACCTTATCACACAATGTATTTCAAGCTAACAAAAGGAAACAGTTTCATCACTTCATTTTTTCAGTCTTGCCCGTCGTTCCACATAGACTTTAACTGGCTGGGAATTATGGTTGTTAGTACTGGAACCTGAGTGTTGCCTGCACATCCATTTTACAGACCTGACTCATTTATATGCAGACTGTTGGTTCCTTGCCTCTCAGTCAGATGCACACCGATTTCGAAGGAAGCTACTAATTAATCGACTCTTACGATACATCTTTCGACATGACATTTTTTATTCTTGTTTTTCCTCCAATACGGTCCCGGAGCCCACACATGGAGGAGCAAAAACAAAAGTTAAAAACTCTTTTAATGCAATTTGCGCATACGTCTATTCTATAGTACCTGCTATGTGTTGTTGGCAATCATGCTTTGTCCACAACCTTCTCCCTAGTGTACTGTCACTCATTTCTGATACCAATGGTCTTCTGTATATGATGCCAAACTGTGGGCGTATAGACCAATAAACACACAATGGATTATGTAAACATCATGCGTTATACTTGTTGACTACCGCGAAACCTGTTTTTGTTATGTGTCAGTATATCCTATACTGTTGTTTATATTTTCAGGAGATAGTTTTGTCTGAGGCCAAATGTCACTAACCCACAAACAAATGGTGGCTATCCCTATGGTTCAAGTCGTAAACTTGTAACAGAGAGAGAACACAAACAGCCAATTCACGCCGTGGGAATGTCACTGTAGAATAGCCGGCTGCCGGCTAGTTAGAGCTGCCATTTAGATGTTTTCCTAATATTTATATTTGCCCGCTGAAAAGATTTACAAACGGGATAGAAATGGGTCTTTAGTGCATAGTTAACAGGACAAAAACACCCTTAGGAGTTTAAACCTTGCTCCTTAAAGCCAGTGATCGATACAAAGTCGTTTCTGAAGTCATAGTCTATTGATAATTGCGTGTCATGCAGTGACCGTTATTGACTACGGTCCGTGGTTTAACATCTTCCCCGAGGGAAGTCTGTTGTTGGGTAGTTAACAAAGTTTAACGCTAAGCTGCAAGCGAACAATAATATAGTTAACAGGACTAACATCATTACCACGTGCCGTGTCGCCTAGCGTTAGCAATTGTGTTTTTGTTTCTTCACATTTTACATAGCGATTTCCAACTGTATGAATCAGTTCGTGCAATTGCATCTCTACATATCATGACTGAGGACTGACAAAAATCTTCTCTCGTTGTCTTCCACAGTCTATGTGTTCATAAATCGTTTCAGTTGTCACAACATGCTCCAGCTTATCTCGTCATATAATATAGCCAAAAAATAATGCCTGCGCCTTTCTGGTAAAAGCTAAAAGGTGAAGTCGGGAGATGTAAACCAACGTCATAAGTGCTCTGCCACCAGTACAGACAGCTGATAAGAAACTGTCCGCCTGTGTCACCGTCCGCACGAAACTCCGTAGCTACAGCGGCGTTTATTTACCCCAGAGTGTTAACCATTTCCTAGAGTCAATGTGAACCCCGGGAACCGCCCGGTTTCGAACACCGAGTTGCAGCTGGATTTGAAAGCGAGTCTCCTATCGACTGCGCTAACGTGGCTCCCCTCTTTCTGGTGTCTGTTGTTTTTGCCTCTTGTTTTCAGCTAATTACTGTCTTTGTTGTACTACTTTTTCAGTGTAGGGAGAGGGGTCTTTGAGGATTTAGGGTCACACGGCTACTACTATCTCCACGGACTGTGCAGGTGAAGATTTTATTTTTTGCCCCCCCCCCCCCCCCCCGACAGAAAAAATATCCCCACCCTACCGAGGATTCGAACCCAGGTCTCCCACATGGGAGCCTGGCGTTCTAACCGTTCAACCAGCCGCTAATAATATAGGCACAGGAAATAAGTGACTCCTTGACTGTGAAAGTAAACGAGGCAGGAAAGTTGCGAGAGACCGAGTTTCTTTTAGACAGGAGAGCGACGATCTGCAAAGGGCCTGCTACCTGAAGACTTATTGGCCAACATTTGCTACCAGTGTCAAACTTAGATCCTCACTAAAACCGCTGAGCGCAATATCATAACAAGAGAGATGAGATGGCTTGTAACAGATGCCGGAGTAACACAGAGAGAGAGAGAGAGAGAGAGAGAGAGAGAGAGAGAGAGAGAGAGAGAGAGAGAGAGAAAGAGAGAGAGAGAGAGAGAGAGAGAGAGAGAGAGAGAGAAAGAATAACAAATCAAATGGACACTAGGAGAAGGCTAGGTATGAACCAATCCTCATCATCACGTGCCCTGCCAACTGGCGTTGGCGTTTATGCATCTCCTCAGATCTCGGTCTCATGTCCTCTGGATCAGTTCCATCGATGATATCCCTCCGTGCCACCATTGCAATCCATCCGTCATCATCACTTTCTCGGTCTGCCGCTTCCTCTTTTTCCTATGTGCTTCTCAATCGTTACGATATTCTGAAAAGCCTCCCCACTCATCGCATGACCAAAGAACATTGCTATTCTTTTCCTTACAGCTGTATAAATTGGTCTGCTTTCATTAGCTTTCTGCAAGCAATCCTTGTCGTTAGTTACTCTAGCAGTCCTAGGGATTAGAAACCAGTTAAACAGTTTATTAAAGAGCAAAAGATAATATAGGCTGGCCACCTGACGAGATTGCCCTGGTACTAATTTCTACAGACAGCCAGAACGAAGAAATAAAATAGATGCAGACCAAGGGAAGGACAAGGCAAGCATGTAACGACGGTATCAAGAACAGCCTTAAAGAAATAAAGACCAGCTTATGCAACGTACAGGAAAGCGTGCATTGAATATCCATCTGTACACCCCCCCCCCTTTTCCACCAACACTCTAAACAAGTAACTGGAAGAAGTGAAAAAGAAGAAGACTAACTCAAATTATAAAAACAATCATCAGCATATAAGCATAGATAAACAAGTTTCGCCATCAAACTCTATCACCAGAATTATGGATCTTATCAGTGCTCTTGTATCTCGACGTCCATATGGCCAAGCTGGCATGGTGTTTATCTCTGCTGTCTATTTGTTGTGATTGTTTTCTTCTGCCTCAACACACAACGATTGGTTTATAGACACAAGACATACAAAGACATTTTAAAAAGCACCACTGGTTTCAGAAATATATTACTATGCAGGGGCGCCGACAAAAAAAACCATGAAAAAGGAGAGAGTTGTGGATAGGATCAGTCCCCTTATATATGTTATGGCCTCAAAGGGCCTAAACCTTGTTTAAGTGTTTAGTAATAATAATCATGATAATCAGTATACTAATTATATGTAAATAAACAATATATTCCAAATGACATGACATTTAAAACAAATACTCGAAAAAGAACTTCTATAGATGGTTAGGGAAGCCACTTAGCCTATTCACACATTTATATTGTAGCGGGGGCGGGGGGTGTTTCCTTAGTGCTCTCAGATTTAGGCGCCTCTGTTACTGTCCATCAGGGGCAACATGCGCACTGGCTTTAAATGGTTGTGATTATTACCAGCACTTTTTTTTTTACATCCTCTTGAATTCCTTTTCAACTGACACATGGGCGATGTTTACATTCTGTTGTACTAGCTTAGATTAGCCGCAATGGCCATTCGGCGTGACTGTATGCCAGGCAACGTTCACTGGTAAATCAATGTAAATATAACAGTCACTTAAAAATACTTCAGAGGACACAGAGGGAGCTGTCTGAGAAGTACTAACCATTGGCTGTACAGTGCTGTACGAACTGGGTTTTCTTTAAGTATTGTTGTTAGTATCCACTGTTACTGGCGCCAAATGTCTCGCGAGCAGTAATATTATTACCTTTCATGTTGATTAGATAGCGGAAGAGATAAAAGCAGTCGATGATTCAAGCGGTATTTCTCTACAATTAAAATATAGGAAGCTCCAACATTGGCAACACTTGCTACTGTCCCTGAGGGGAAAAGCAAACAAAAGCGTTGGGTAGCTTCTGTTTGGGCGCACCAGGTCCTTGCGTCTTCACACTGCGTGTCCCTTTGTTTTGTCCAGACAGATGGACAAACATAGCCTTTGATGTTAGCCTTCCTGACGTGCACAGCGACAAGGTGCTCGGTAGAAACAATAAAGGGATGATAACACTATCTTGACGGTCACCGCGCCAGATAGTCTTGGTCGACAGTAGAGGACTTCAAAGGGGTAGGTAGATATTGCGTCATCACACTTTACCTGGGAGCCGAGATATCCCTGTGGCCAGCTAGCCTGTCTCGCCAACTAAATAGGAATAAACTCACAGGGAGCAAGTACAGCAGGGAGCTACCAGTCATCAGTAGAAGTTATCCTCGTCGAGAAACGTTTCGGCCCACGTTTGAACAATAACATAACATAAAAGAGTTAGAGCAACAGTAGGAATATAATCACCTTTATTGTCATGGAATAAGTGGACAGAATGGGAAACGAAATATATACCTGCTGACACTTTTTCGTCTTTGCAGACAATTTTGTTAGATTAATTAATATTAAACCAATACAAAGAAACAAACATGTGTCAATAGAAACCAAAAGAGCACTCTATGACACAGTCTTCTCGCCAACCCTGTGTTACCTCCAGTGCCAGACTTGGACAATGACAGAACAAGAAAAAAGAAAAATGACAACAAAATAAATGAGATTCCTACGAAGGGCTCTCAATATAACAAGGAGAGATAAGATCGGAAACGATGAAATCCGAGGAAACATGGGAGTAGCAGCAACTCTGGATTTCATTAGAAGACAAAACATTTGAAATGTTTTGGCCATACAACGCGGTTGTCAGTAGACAGTACACAACAGCACGCCATGATGTACAGGGGCAGTAAAATAAACTCTTCATCATCGTCGTCGTCATCATCATCATTATAATCATCATCTTCTTCTTCTTCTTCACTCCTCTTTTATCACTTCCCGTGTCGACCATGTTATCTTCCTTCTGGTTCTTGGTCAAACTTGTGTTGTATTCTTAGTATTGAATGTCGTCACATTCTCTCTATAGGGGCAGTCACCAATGTTTGCTGTCGTTGTATGTAACTTAGAATTTAAGACAGCTCTGGTGATGTTACGACAGGCCTAACAAACCGGTAACTGATTTATTATCGACAGAGAGAATACACTGAAAGACAAACGGACTAATCAAACTCATTAAATTAAAGACATATTTTCACACCATTGGAGCATCTGGGTGGTGCAGTTGTTTTGTGATGTTGTTGTATGACGTAGTAGTAGCAGTTGATGATGAAAATGTTGAAGACAATATTGAAATAGTTGAACTAGTAGATGTAGTGCAGACAGTCATAGTAACATAAGTAGTTTTATTGATTTTATTATTATTGTTGTTAATTTAATTGCTGCAGTTATCATTACAAATCCGTGTATAGTAGTAGCAGCAACAGCAATAGTCACTGAATTGTTGTAGTGGCAGCAGCAGTTTAATAGCAGCTGGAGAAGTAGAAGTAGTAGTTGTAGAAGTTGTATTAGTAGTAGTAACAGCAACAGCAGGACCAGTAGTGTTGTAGTAGTAGCATTAGCAGGAGCAATCGTACCAGCAGTAGAAGTAGTAGTTGTCCTAGTAGTGGTATTAGTAGCAATAGTAGCAGCAGCAGCAGTAGCAGTAGTGGTGATAGCAGCGACAGTATTTGTAGTTACTGTTGTAGTAGTATTAGTAGTAGTAGTATCAGCAGGAGTATCATCAGCAGCATCAGTAGTAGCAAAAGTAGTAGCAGCAGCATCAACAAGAACAGCGTCAATAACAACAGCATCAGCAACAATAAAATCAGCAGCATCAGCTATGGTAGTAATAGTGGCAGTGGTTGTGATTGCGGCTGTAGTAATAGTGTTAGTAGTAGTTGTGGTGGTGGTGGTAGTAGCATCAGTTGTTGTAGTAATAGTGGTGATGATGGTGGTAGTGGTAGTAATAGTTGTAGGAGTGGTGGTGATGGTGGTGGTAGTGGAAGTAGTAGTAGTGATTGTAGAAGGAATAGTAGTAAAGCCAGAAGTGAAGTCTGTAATGAGAAAAAGCAAAGGTATAATAGGGTCAAGTAAAGAAATAACAAGGACAGACTTACGTACATACCTTACTAGGATCCCAGGCCAGATAAGCAGAAGTCACAGATCACAACGTAGACGAAGAACAATTCGTTGTACCAAAATGATTAAGACAATATCGGTAGGAGGAGGGGGAGGGGCGGAGCATACACTCAGGGTTATAACAACTTGTTAAGAAAAAAAAATTGGCAAATAACCGAAATCCCACAGTTCAGAAACACTTAACACAACAGAAATGGAGCAAACTATCCTAGTCAGTGGTTCTCAACCTACCGTTCGCGACCATTTTTTTTTTTTTTATTGAACGACCGGCAAACACATATTCATTAACGTTAAGAAGGGAACATGTCGCCACAGAATAAGGGAACTAAATTTTAGGGTCGCGGCAATGGGAAGGCTGAGAGCCCCTGATCTATGTTATCTGATTTCTGTTCACATGGTCTGAAATATTCGTAAACTACATACATGTATTTGTGTCTGATCAAACTGTTGTGAGACTCGTGAAAAACCGGAATGGTGACATGGAAAAGGGGGGGGGGGGGAGTGTTAGATGGGGAGTGAGGGCTGTTGAAAGGAAACTTACAGCCAGCACAGATCCTGAGAGTCGCCGTGGCGGAGCGGGTAGACACTCGCCGCGGATCGGAGAGTCGTGGGCTCCCTCCCTGGAGGAGCCAGACTTTTTTCAAAAATGACCTCGGCTCCCAGGTCGACCCAGCCTTGAGTGGGTACTGGATGTAGTCCCGGGAAGTAGAGGCGGCCGGCGTGATGCTGACCACATCACCCACTTTGTGCCTATTGGTCTAAAGGCGAACTCAAGGCGTGGAAAAGGGTACTTTTACTGATCCCGGCGACTGCACTACACAAGCAACCATAAATCCTGATGCTACGAATTATCCTTCATTCCCTACCGCCAAGCTGTGGTGTATGCGGGTGTGGTGGGGGTGGCGGAGAGAGGCCGGGGATTTGGGAAAAAAAAGGGGAGGGGGCTTTAAGCCCTACCTAGGACTGAGGGCATCATGGCTAGTACTGTCGCCACAAACTGTGCAGCTTAGGATTTAATTTTTGCCTTCCGATTGTTGAAAAATAAAATCCCTAGCATTACCTAGGGTTCGAACATTGGACAAGAGGCCGATGTTCTTAGCTGTTCGACCAGACGCTCCTCGGCGTATCGGGCCTGCAGAGTTAGACCTGTATTTTATAGAACAATCTGCATTCAATGGGTCGGCATCACGCCGGCCGTCTTTACTACCTAGGACTTTTACCTAGTACCCACTCACGGTTGGGTCGACCTGGGAGACTGCTATTTTTTTTTTTTAAAGGCTCTTCTTTCAATACAGGCCGGTAGCTGGAAAGCCGCCGATCGGCTTAGTGGGAGTTCTCTCCCTTGGCTGCATTGCAAACACGGAGCGGAAAAGTCACCCATCAAAGAAGACAGTGAGGTCGACATCAGGCTGCCAATGCTTGGTTGTTTCTCCCAGATCTTTTTTTTTTGGGGGGGGGGGGGGCGGGGGGGTGGGGGGGGGGGGGGGGGACGCTTCGGGGAAATCTGGGTATAGGGTAGGGTTAGGGGTAGGGTTAGAGGTGACAATTGATGATAGGTAAGTATGTCATTTGATTCGTGACTTTTCCGCACCGTGTTTGCAATGCAGCCAAGGGAGAGAACTCCCACTAAGCCGATCGGCGGCTTTCCAGCCACAGGCCTGTATTGAAAGAATAGCCGAAAAGTTTTTTGTTTTTGCTGTCTCCTCGTATGGTCTTATTTTCCTTTTTTAATTTTTTTACTTGGTCATCACATAATCCTTTGAAAAATGCCGTATGAGGCATGGTAAAGGAGTAAACTTGTTTCTGCTGTCGAAATTAGGTAGGGCGCCGACACAAAGAAAACGACAAAAAGGGGAGTTAGCAGCCTACACAACTTCTGGGCAGGGGGCTTAAGCCATATTGAGGTGGTAATAATAATAATGATGGGCTGAATAGAAGATAAATGTAATAATATATATGAAATGATATGATACGTTTTTACATAAACTTAAACACTTCTCTACATTTAAGGGAAGGGTAGAGGTAGCCTAGCGAAATCAACTCATATCTATCTATCTATCTATCTATCTATCTATCTATCTATCTATCTATCTATCTATCTATCTATCTATCTATCTATCTATCTATCTATCTATCTATCTATCTATCTATCTATCTATCTATCTATCTATCTATCTATCTATCTATCTATCTATCTATCTATCTATCTATCTATCTATCTATCTATCTATCTATCTATCTATCTATCTATCTATCTATCTATCTATCTATCTATCTATCTATCTATCTATCTATCTATCTATCTATCTATCTATCTATCTATCTATCTATCTATCTATCTATCTATCTATCTATCTATCTATCTATCTATCTATCTATCTATCTATCTATCTATCTATCTATCTATCTATCTATCTATCTATCTATCTATCTATCTATCTATCTATCTATCTATCTATCTATCTATCTATCTATCTATCTATCTATCTATCTATCTATCTATCTATCTATCTATCTATCTATCTATCTATCTATCTATCTATCTATCTATCTATCTATCTATCTATCTATCTATCTATCTATCTATCTATCTATCTATCTATCTATCTGTCTATCTGTCTATCTGTCTATCTGTCTATCTGTCTATCTATCTATCTATCTATCTATCTATCTATCTATCTGTCTATCTGTCTATCTGTCTATCTGTCTATCTGTCTATCAGTCTATCTGTCTATCTGTCTGTCTATCTGTCTGTCTATCTGTCTGTCTGTCTGTCTGTCTGTCTGTCTGTCTGTCTGTCTGTCTGTCTGTCTGTCTGTCTGTCTGTCTGTCTGTCTGTCTGTCTGTCTGTCTGTCTGTCTGTCTGTCTGTCTGTCTGTCTGTCTGTCTGTCTGTCTATCTATCTAATCTATCTATCTATCTATCTATCTATCTATCTATCTATCTATCTATCTATCTATCTATCTATCTATCTATCTATCTATCTATCTATCTATCTATCTATCTATCTATCTATCTATCTATCTATCTATCTATCTATCTATCTATCTATCTATCTATCTATCTATCTATCTATCTATCTATCTATCTATCTATCTATCTATCTATCTATCTATCTATCTATCTATCTATCTATCTATCTATCTATCTATCTATCTATCTATCTATCTATCTGTCTATCTATCTGTCTATCTGTCTGTCTGTCTGTCTGTCTGTCTGTCTGTCTGTCTGTCTGTCTGTCTGTCTGTCTGTCTGTCTGTCTGTCTGTCTGTCTGTCTGTCTGTCTGTCTGTCTGTCTGTCTGTCTGTCTGTCTGTCTGTCTGTCTGTCTGTCTGTCTCTCTGTCTGTCTGTCTGTCTGTCTGTCTGTCTGTCTGTCTGTCTGTCTGTCTGTCTGTCTGTCTGTGGAATCGGACTAAATCTTTTTAGACTGATATACTGCATATTACATATGTGAATTAACACATGTTTATATATATATATATATATATATATATATATATATATATATATATATATATATATATATATATATATATATATATATTAAATGGGTCAGAAGCTTCGACAAAAACAAGCAATATGAAAATCAAATTGGCTCTGAGAGTTGGTTGTATTTCAGGGACACAAAAACAAACCTTTCAAATACAGAGGTTCTGAACAGACTGCGAATGAAAAAAGAGTTGCTGAAATAAATAAAATACGGATAGTTCAAACAGATTGGCCACATTAAGGGACACACAACTCATTGAAACTGTACTGGAGTAAAAAGTCGAAGGTAAGAGAGCAAGAAGTATACAGCGGTATAAGCAGGCCTGGGGTTTTTTTTTAGGGGGGGGGGGTGGACAACATCAAATGATGGACGTATTGAAGTCTAAAAGAATGTACCCCCATGAGACGAGACAGAGCTTTTTGCAGGTCTATTGCATCTAACTTCAAAGTGAAGGCAGCACAGGATTGATTAAAAGGCAGAGTGAAATCGAACCCCATACATCCATACCAAAAAGCTACAGCATGCCTTCCATTCAACGACTCCGACGATAGAATTTCCCACGCGCCGCTCAGCGCCTTTGCGCGTGTCAATTAACTGCCACTCTGAAAGCATCTACAAGTATCCAGGAGCGTCATATTAGGGCCCTCAGTGGATCAATGGTCTATGTTAGGTTACACTGTAGGCCCCCACAAGGACTCTAATTATTGCCACACAATGATCCCTGTTGACGCTGACAGCGGTTGAGTTTGACGTTAGTGTGTTTTGTACGAGCGCCTTTCTTCGACTTTGACATGTTGTGCTAAAACATTTCACCACAGTCTGCCGTGTGTCTGTCTATGAATGTCTATTGCCGTACATGTCAAAAGTTTCTATATTAACGAAATGAATGTACAGATGTGCTAAGAGACTAGCGTTGTTTATAGACGCCCCGCTAATAATGTCTTCTGTCCGACATGTTGATCTGATAGCTGACAAGTAGGTAAACCAATATTCTAGGTAACAGTTTTGACATTTCCTTTCAGTTAATCAGGTGTTTTAACACACAGCCTGTGTGGCTACGGGATATTGATATTTGAATCAATGAAGTTTTTATAACAGCGCGTATTTTTCTGGCAAAGAATGGTTCTTTATTGTCTATTTCTTAGTTTTATTACTTTTTACACTGAAGTATCTACTATTCGGGACACCCGAGAGGAAAAATGCAAGAACGGAGTCAAAGAGAGATTTGTAGGTGTCCTGTTAACAATGTCTTCTGCTGGACATGTCGGTTAACCTTGTCACACAAGCAAACCAACATCGTGGGACCCAGGTAATAGATGTGACTTTCTGTAAGTTCAGGTTAGCTAATCTGAACTAACGTGTCAAGTGTCTTAACATGCTGCTTGTGGGGTTAGGGTATTGTCCTTTTAGATAAAGTGTCATTATAACAATGTTTCTAGTTTGTTTTGAGCATGTCATGCTTCCTTGTTGTCTATTTCTATCAGTTTTATTACTACAAGCAAGTTTTTACGAGACTGACCAGCGGAAAAAAGGAGTAAGGGGGCTGAGAACCCGCCAAGAGGATAGGAAAACAAAGAGAATTTTGTAGTAGCCCTGCAAACGGTGTCTTCTGTAAAACAAGTTGGCTCCACGATGACGCGTATGTAAAGCAACATTTTGGCGGGAAGAAAGCTACTTTCCACAAACATGCAATAATCAATTGCACAACGTCGACACGCAAGCAATTAGAATGTCAGAATACTTCTGCCTGACAACATCACACAGACACATAGGAACTTTGAGATTCCAACTTTTGCATTTGCTACACCACAATTGTGTTAGTTCCAAGGGTTCAAAAAAGGTAATATTCTCGCCGCAATTTGTTGAGTGTGTGTGTTGTTTTTGTTATTGTAAAACTCCACATTGGCTGCAATCAAGGCCCTAATATAACCTAACGGCTGAACATGTTTTCTGATACTTGTACCCGTGTGATGCTCGTCAGGATAGTGGCACTTGGTGTCCCTGGGTGTTAATCGTTCATTGTGAACCTTTCGAAAGGAAGTGATCAAGAGCAGATTAAAAAAACAAGTTCGTAGAGCCGTTTGAAACAGTTGCATTGTATCGCTTTTTGTTTTGTTTTTAGGTATGATGCTGTACTAAGTGTTGAGGTTTGTTCTCTTTCTTTCTTTCTTTCTTTCTAGAGTTACAAGGGACAAAAACCATCATCATCATCACCTTCCTGAACCATGCCGATAAGTGCAGGTAGGTGGTCATGTTGCGGACGTTCTCTCTGAGTGGATGCACAAACTAAAGCAGCCTAGCTCTTAAATCTATGTCTCATTATTTCACGCGTTATTTCATCCATGTATTCCTTCGTCCGTGCATTCATTCGTTGTCTTCAGTCGTGTATCCATTCATCATTCATCTATGTCGGTTACTGGAACAGTTGGTTTCTACTCATCACATTTTCTGCGAGACACGAAGTATGTATGAACAGTTCCCGCATGCTATGATGCAAACGTTTAGAATCAGACAAATAAATAAACTATTGCAAAAACTATTTCAGTTCACACCCTACCCCGTGTGGGTTCCGGGGCCCTGTTATAGGGAAAACAAGAATAGACCCACTGCCTACCTAAAAACATGTCGTAAGAGTCGACTAATTGGGAGCTTCCTTCGAAGTCGGAGCGCATCTGCCTGAGAGGCAAGGAACCAGCAGTCTGCATACAAATGAGTCAGATCTGTCAAACGGATGCACACGCAACACTCAGGTTCTGGAACAGGACTGCCGTCCAGAAGTAGATGAACAACCAGAACTTTCCGCCAGAGTTTACAGCTGGTGAACGAGAAGACGAAGAAGAAGAAGAAGAAGTCTACACCCTCTCCCCAACCCCCTTAAAAAAATTCTTAGTGAAGATAACCAACATCGCAGTACATGGCATTCCCACAAGCCCTCTATTCCCATTTTCTGCAGACAGCGCTGAGTTCCAGTTTACCAACGGCAGGAGTTGCTGTCTGATTTCTCATATCTAGGTAGGGCACGAAGTTGCAGACGAAGATAGAAGCCAAACATAAATCAAAAAGAGATTAGGAATGGCTTAAACTGTCTTCAGTAAAGTGCGGAATTTACTGACAGTTAAAGTGATAACATACTAAAAATGAGAATTGTCAAATTTTATGTATACCCAATCCTGCCATATGGTACGGAAACTTGGACAATGAACAAGCAACTAGAAAAAAAAACTGAGTCCCTGATGTGGGTATACAAAAGAAAAGGTAATATTTCATGGAAACAAAAACAGTCCAATACAGAGGTTCTGGAAAGACTACAGTGAAAACCGAATTACTGAATGAAGAAAAGAAAAAAAAATAACAATTGAAATACTTCAGCCACATTTAAAAATATGAGACAATTTTTAAAACCATACTGTACGGAAAGACTGAAGGCAAGAGAGCAAGAGGTGGGCAACGATACATGTTGAAGGAAAACATCAAGAGATGAACGGATAGCAATCTGAGAAAGTGTCCACCCAGGACAAGAGACAGAGCGTGTTAAAGATCCATTGCAGGAAACCCTGACTGTGGAGACGGCACCTAAGTTATTGATTGAGTCTGATTTTATCTCACCTTTGAGTTGCAGACAGGTCCTCGGGCGAATCACAGCTGCATTTTTCTATTTAACGCTTTTAACTTCAAACTCTTGGGAGAAAAATGTGCTGCGATTTCAGTTCAAAACCATCAAGTTAGGTCGTTCCCTTGTGGGATGCAATTTTTCGTTAATGTGAATCCACACGTCTGTTGTCACGGGCCGCAGTATAGGCTAACGTTTGAACGCGGTTTCCAGAAGCTCTCCATCGGTGACCCCCATCCGCATGGCGGCACTATGATGACACCCCGCTGCACTGTTGTTTCACGGTCGTTATGTAGTTGTGTTTCACGCTGATCAACCCTTCCCTCCTTCCCCTTTCTGTCTTAACCATAGAGCTTTAACTACATTTAGCATGTTGCACACATTTACCAAAAAAAGAAAAACAACAGAAATTAAGAGGAAGAAGAAGAAGAAGAAGAAGAAGAAGAAGAAGAAGAAGAAGAAGAAGAAGAAGAAGAAGAAGAAGAAGAAGAAGAAGAAGAAGAAGAAGAAGAAGAAGAAGAAGAAGGAGAAGAAGAAGAAAAATAAAAAACAATAAGAAGAAGAAGAAAAGGAGGAGGGGGAAGAAGAAGAGGAGAGACAGCGGATCTTCGATACATTCTCTCTGTAATGCTGGTTGTACATTTAACAGACTGCTATGCGTCCATTCTTGATTGTTATCCTTACATTTGCATCGCTGTCTACCCAGTTCAATTGTTCCGTCCTAACTGTACTTTATTTCTGCACTGAATGCTTTAACTGAAAAACAGAAGTACATGAATAGTTCTGTTTTAGCACTTAAGGTGAGATTAAAGGAATAATGTATGTGAGCACTGACAGATGGGTTTAGGGGAATGGTTGAACGTGAGTACTGATCCTCATCATCATCATCATCGGCAGTAACATTCTTCTCTTCGGAGGTCAAGGGTGAAGGGCATTATCTGGATCTATTCTCTGGATCATGCGGGTGTATTGGAAAATGAACAGACGGACACATTTCGTGGCTCTTCCCAACTTAGTGGAATACTGACACATGATAAAGCAGACGTGGTTAAGGTCTAATGGAAGCACGTGTACAATTTGGAATGGAAAATTGATGATCACAGTCTGGTGAGAGAGATGGAGTGAGGAGTGACGAGGGGATCTGGTCGATACTCGACTCTCAGAGGAACTGCAAAAGGCAAGACGGACATATAACCAGAGTGCTAATGGCACCATTGACCGCCCAGAAACAATGGCAAACTACTAGACGTAAATTTGCCAAGAAAAACCACAACAGCCAGAAAATGCTGCCATGTCGTGTGAAGGAAACTTTTAACTAGCACCGTTGGTATTTGAACTCTGCGTTGGCTGCTGATGGTGGAGACGGAGTGCTTATGGGAATGCCACGAGTACTATGATTTCGGTTCTTGAATCAGATCAATCAATTAAATAATTATGTAGCAAGTATTTTGCAGAACGTCGCTCTAATCACGGTCTGCCTGAAAGAGTCTATGTCTCTTCCCAACTCGCCCGCCGCATGCATTTTCATATCCAAGGAGTCACCTAGATCTTGTTCGTGTGAGAACTGATAGACAATATTACTGTGTGGCAGCAACAACAAAAATCCGGCCATCACAAAGTGAGTTTAAAATAGTAGTATGGGTTTCGGGGTCTTGTTATCGGGAAAACAAGAATAGACCCACTTCCTACACAGGAAGAGTCGACTAATTGGGAGCTTCCTTCAAAGTGGGAGTGCATCTGTCTGAGAGGCTCGGAATCAGTGGTCTGCATACAAGTGAGACAGTTCTGTAAAACGGATGCACACGCAACACTCAGGTTCTGGAACAGGACTGCAGTCCAGAAGTGGATGAACAACCATAACTTTCCGCCAGAGTTTACTAGAGTTTGCTGGTGAGCGAGAAGAAGAAGAAGAAGAAGAAGAAGAAGAAGAAGAAGAAGAAGAAGAAGAAGAAGAAGAAGAAGAAGAAGAAGAAGAAGAAGAAGAAGAAGAAGAAGAAGAAGAAGAAGAAGAAGAAGAAGGAGATAACGAACTCTGTTATAAACAAAATGTCTACGTGCACGAATGTACTTGCTAGTTTGTAGATAGGCCTACATACTGATTAACAGCTAGGCGAGAATAGTAGGTTTTTATATTTTAGAATGCTAGATTTTTATAGTTTCTGTTTGCTTGATTGTACTAATCAGTTGAAATATTTGGTAGGGTATTACAATATCCGAGTCTTTAGTTCGGTTGTTGTTGTTTTGTGTGCGCGTGTGTGTGTGTCCGTATGCATCTAACCATGTTATTGACTCGTGTTATTTGCTCACTTGGGCTCCCTTGCGGATCGGAAGGTCGTGTGTTGGTCCTGAAAGAGCTCAACTTAAAAAAAAAAAAAATAACTGGCTCCCAGGTCAACCCAGCCTTCAGTGGTTACCAGGTATAGTGCTGGGAAGTAAACGCGGCGGGCGTGATGTTGGCCACAACGCCAATCTAGTCCCGATTGGTCTATAAATTAGGTCTAGCCCTATATGCCAAATACGAGCCTAAAGGAATATAAAAGGGTCGTTATTTTACTTTACTTGTTCCGACTTATGCTGATTATGTTTTAGGGATTATGTTTTAGGTATTATGTTTTGGTGAGTGATTAGTGTTTGTGTAACAAGAGACTTCCAGCTTTTAATATTCCTCCTCAAAAACATGATGTTACTTGTTATTCTTCATCGTTAGCTTATTGAGTAAAGGTACCACTATTAGTTGTAATTATGGTGCTACTCTACTATACTGATACTCAAAACTCTTAAACACTTCCAATGATTTACCTGATCCTATGGGCTGTAGACATATGCTACATTCCCCAAACGAAAAGGAACCTCAACATTTTATTGTATTCTTCTTAGAACTTTTGCTCTTCTTATCTGTTCTCATCTCTCTACACATTTTATTTCTTCTATTTTTTTTTCTTTCTCTTTCTCTCTCTGGACATCAACAAAGTTCGATTTATATTTTTTTAGCGCTGTCAGACAGAATCAGGGAAATGTTTCGTGTGTGAGAACTGTAAAAAATATATTAACAGATGTTTATGAATAGGTGTGTGTGTGTGTGTGTGTGTGCGTGCGTGTGTATGTGTGCACTGGAAGCATTCGATGAAACGTTGTATGTAAGCACTGATATAAAAGATTACATAAATAAATCTTGACATTCAAAATACCCAATGTGAACAAACAGTTAAATACGAAAATATGACAAAACACAGCAGGAAAAGTCCAGATGATGGAGAAACACAGGAACGAACTAATAACATACTCATGACAAAGCTGATTTCATACTATACAAAAACGGCATCATTTTATTGCAAGTTTATTCATGATATATCGACAAAAGAGCAAAGCACACTTCAATACATTGAGAGGGGGGGGGTATGGGGGGGGGGGGGTTAGGGGGAAAGCATACAAGTAAATACCAGCACATCGTGGCCCAGGGCACCTATACGAAAACATCATAAGAATAGTATTTGACATGGATAAATCCCAGGGTTCCACTGTACAATGTGGGTCTTAGTCTATTCTCCCTCTCCTTTGTTACTTGAACTACATGTCCGTAACAATTAACTTATACTGATCAACGAAGGGTTCTAAAGTATTCATCATCATAAATTTCCACTTCTGCCCTGAAGCGACGTGGGGAGGAACAGTTTGCGATCCATTGCTTGATAAGAAGCAATAGCTATTGTCGTTCCATGTCTATGTAGAAGCTCTTTAATGTCATCAATCCATGTTCTTATAGGAAGACCTCTTGATTTGACTTTATATGTTTTCATGTGTAGTGCCTGTGTTTGAGTTGTTATGTCTGTATTCCTATTAGAAAACAAATCTTTGTGTCAATGCCACTGTTTTGTAGCAAGAATCGTTTTTCTGTGATTTAAAAAAAGCTCCTAAACATTATATACAGATAGAGGTGTTTTTACATACGTAAACATTGTACTTTCGAATACGTTCAAAGGTAACTAAAACTAAAAATGGCCGTCACTCTTCTTCTTCTTCGTCGTCTTCTTCTTCTTTTTCTTCGTTGCGTTCAGTGGCTGTAAACTCCTGCTTAAAAGTTCTGCTTGTCCGTCTACTTCAGGACTGTGTAGTCTTGTTCCTGAAGTTGACTTTTGCTTGCACATGCAGTTTTACAGATCTGGCTTATTTGTATACACACTGTTGAGTCCTCGCCTCTTGGACAGAGGCTCTCCGACTTGGAAGGAAATGCTCATAGTTTTTGTGTGCCTCTTACGATATGTTTTTTAGGAGGTCGGTGAGTCTCTTCTCTCCCCCACCCCCCCCCTCCCCCCCACACACACAGGGCCCCGAAACCCACACGGGGAATGGCCGTTACTGATTCAGAAGGGGTCTGCAGGGAGTCTGGACACTACACATGGGACAGATGAGTTTTTTTTTTTTTAAATCAACCTGCAAATGGGACCATTAGCATAAGAACTCTTGGTTGTCTCATAAGGAAAAGTCCCTGGCGTACTGGTAATTCATTCTTTCAATGAGCCGTAACATTTGTCACGTTTATAAAGTTTTTTAATGCAACACAGGTTGATAACTTCGACTTCCGTGTTCACCCAGCCTAAAAGGGTACCAGGTAAAGTCCCTTGAAGTAAAGGCGGCCTGAGTGGTTCTGACCACATCTTTCACCGAGTGTCGAAAGTTTTATGAAATGTATGTCTATAACTGTATACCCAAAACACCTAAGGGCACCGAAAAGGGTCCTTTGCTTTTATTTGTTTGAAACAAAAGGAAAATTCAAAACTTGCATTTTCATGTTGAGGGCTAAACATAATGAATGCGAAATGGAACATTTATGGTACATTTATATTGAAATACACAATATGGCAACGGCTCTGCCAATTGTGTATTTAATTTACAAGGATTAAATACGTTGTGCGTGTGTGTGTGTGCTTCATAGTGTAAATTCTGTAGTATTTACATGATAGCATACAGCTAAACATTAAAAAAAATATGCATGGTAATTGAGAAAGACTTGTTATTTAAATAAGAATAAAGAAATGTCAGATATTGTAATGTAGAAAAACTAGATGCTGTGAAAGTTTGTAATTACTGGAAACTACAAATATGTCGATGAGCATCCCAATGCTTAATAAGTGAAAGTCCATTTGAGAAAAATCACCACTGGGAGATTAAATGGTTAATATATCTGTACAGACTAGATTGTATTACAAAATATGTACATACAGAGATAATTCTGCAGTCTTTCTTTCTTTCTTTCTTTCTTTCTTTCTTTCTTTCTTTCTTTCTTTCTTTCTTTCTTTCTTTCTTCTTTCTTTCTTTCTTTCTTTCTTTCTGTCTGTCTTTTTCTTTCCTTCTTTCTTCCTCTCCTTCAACACGACTACTAAAACTGCTGCTGCTGCTGCTACTACTACTAATATTATTAATACTACTGCTACAAGTGCTTCTGCTGCTGTTACAACAACAACAGCTACTACTACTACAACTACTATTACTACTAATACTACTATTACTACTAATACTACTACTACTATTATTATTAGACAACTACTGCTACCAATCCATAGATGAAAGATTAAGGGAAGAACAAGCCGGTTTTAGATCCAAGCGGTCATGCATAGACCACATCTTTACTCTTAGAATAATTGTTGAAGATTCTACAGAATTCCAGTCGAAATTATTGATCAACTTTGTCGACTTTCAAAAAGCCTTCGACAGTATCCATCGTCCAACACTCTGGAAATTGCTTAACATCTATGGTTTCCCCATCAAATATATCAACATCATAAAATCTTTTTATAATGAAACACGATGCTGTGTAAGAACTGATTCCGGCAATTCTGACTGGTTCCCGGTGGAAACAGGAGTGAAGCAAGGCTGTGTCCTATCGCCGATGCTTTTTGGTATAGCAATCGACTGGGTCATGCGCAAGTGCATAAATAACGCAAATTTAGGCATTACATGGGTTGACAAAATTCTGGAAGACCTAGACTTCGCTGACGACATAGCACTCCTGAGTTCAGAACACACAGACGCCCAAGAAAAAATCAATCGACTCCAGAATTTCTCAGAACAAATTGGACTCCAAATTAACACCGCAAAAAAACAAAAATTCTAGACCTTACCAACAGTTCAGTTGATATCCCGCTGAACAACAACAGCCTTGAAAAAGTCAACAGTTTCACTTATCTAGGGAGCAAGATGTCATCTACAGGAGATACCGCACCAGAAATATCATTTAGAATAGCACTGGCATCTAGTGCCTTCAATAAACTGTCTAACATCTGGAAATCAAAGACACTTAGCAAACACACAAAACTCAAGATCTTCAATTCTTGTGTGATTCCAGTACTAACCTATGGATGCGAGAGTTGGAAATCAACGAAAACTCTAGACACAAAATTAGACAGTTTTGAAAATAAATGCCTTAGAAGAATACTAAATTTCAAATGGTCAGATTTCCAAACCAATACACAAATAAGGCAAGAATCCAGGCAAGAGTATGTGTCTAATTTTATACGAAAACGCCGCTGGAACTATGTCGGCCACGTCCTTAGAATGGATAAATCAAGACTTCCTTACCAAGCCCTCATTTGGACACCACAGGGGAAAAGATCTCGTGGAAGACCAAGGGAAACCCTACGTAGAACTATCATCAGGGAAGGCTCGCTCATGGGCCACTCAAACATCCAAGACCTACAACGGATTGCAACGGACCGCCGTGCATGGAGAGTCACGACCTCTGCCCTATGTGCCGCACTCGACACAAGAGGAAAGACTAACTAACTAACTGCTACCAGTGCTGCTGCAACTGCTGCTGCTACAACTAATACTACTTCTATTATTATTACACCAGCTACTGCTACCAGTGCTGCTGCAACTGCTGCTGCTACTACTAATACTACTTCTATTATTATTACACCAGCTACTGCTACCAGTGCTGCTACTGCGGGTACTACTACTACTATAACATCATCACCTAATGTCAGACATTATTATGTAGAAAATCGAAAGGGTTGTGGACATTTGAAAGTACTCGAAACAACAAATGTATTAATGAGCATTAAAAGGTTTAACAAGTGAAAAGTACTCCTGAAAAAAAAATTAAATAAAAAAAAGGGTAAAATATCTCGACAGACTAGATAATATCACAAAATATGTAAATACCAAAAAAAATTCTTCTTTCTTTCTTTTCCTCCTTTTTCTACTACTACTACTACTACTACTACTACTACTACTACTACTACTACTACTACTACTACTACTACTACTACTACTACTACTACTACTACTACTACTGCTGCTGCTGCTGCTGCTGCTTCTACTACTACAATGTCACCACCACCAACAACAGCTAATACTGCCATTTATCCTCGTTGTCACTCCTTTCAACTTCTTCCTTTTCTTCTTCCTTTTAAAAAAAATATAGATTTGTGTTTCCCTCCCGCTGCTGCTCACATCACACACTTGTCCTCGATGAGAATATATTATCTTGTAAAGAACAAGAGAAAACTTGCACATGCAAAAATGTGGATTAGAGACAAAAGATACTATTTTAAAGGGATATAAGGAATGGGAAAATATAAGAACATTTATAGTCACAGGCATGAATCAAGTAGTAATTGTTTAATGAGACATGTAACACAGATATGAAAGATATCGCATTCCAGGGATACAGTTTTAGTAAGTGGGTGGGTTGGGCTGGGAACAAAAACATTTGATTACCAATCGGCGAGGTTATTCAACTAAACTGTCTATCTGCTCTTTCTTCATCTCGATGTTGGAGCCAGAATGTCTTGAGGGAGACCCTCCTTTGAATCAAATGAGAATGTGTCACTGTCTATGCTGGATTGTCTAGAAGAATGAAGTTCATGGTGGGCTTGGGATGAATTATGATTGTATTTAAATGTGGCTTAAATGTCAATGTAGTGAACTGAAGGGGCTGTTTAGCTGCATGGGTGCAATCATTTCTTGGCTAGAATGTCCACAGGGCTTTTCAGATGCTGAAGCAATGGCATAAAAATATGCATCACACGAGTTGACTGCACTGCCGAACAGGTTTCTTCTTGATCTCTTCTTTTGATATCGCTGTTCTGCGCTGGGAGAAATCAGGTCTAGTTTAACGAAGCTGATAGACGGGGAGAGTAGACTAGTATTTTCACAGATGTTTGTCTACGGGCAAGTTTGGCTCTTTTGGAGAGTGGAAGTCTTCTTCATTAGAATTGTTCTTCAGCTTCACGACTTGACTTTTGTTGCTCTTTTCAGAATGAATATGCGTTTTTTCGACATTGCCCTGAAAACGTTCTTTTTCCGCCAGTGTCATAGTAGAATGATGATGCGTCTGATGGGGGATGTCGTTTCCATTAGCGTCAACTGCTGCGATCTTATCGCTTCCAAAAAGTTTTCTCACACGTTTAGGTCCACGTATGTGGCTCACTCTGTACATGTGGCGTTTCCGTGCTTTTTTCTTCCCAGGCGCCCATGGGTGCATTGGGATAATAGCCCCAGCACAAAGTTGGAATCTAAGAGTATTATCCAGAGCAGCACTTGACCAGTCTCTGTGGCAAATAGGAGACGCTGACAAGTTCCTGTCAGGGGTCAGGCAGTTGAAATATTGACTGTTTTCGACTGCTGACTGGAGTTCAGTACCTCGATTGGTAGCCTTCCTGTGGCTCAAGTTGCAGTCTGGATCACAGCTGGCGTCGTTATCTGTGCCTATGGGGTCCGGTACTGCAGATGGGGCTTGTCTGTTGAAGAAAGGATGACGCAATAATTAATAACCTCTTTCTCTCTCTCTCTCTCTCTCTCTCTCTCTCTCTCTCTCTCTCTCTCTCTTCACACACACACACACAAACACACACACAAACACTCACTGACGCATTTTGTGTTTCTATTTTCATGTGCATGCTTGGAGATTTTGCGCTGGCACTGATTCGTGTTTCACTGGTTTTCAGACTGGATAATGAAAGACATTTTAAGTGACTTCCACTGGCAGACAACCGGAGCAGTTTTAGGGTGACCAGCCTGCAGTTATGTTGGAGCTGTGACAGTGATGTTGGAGCTGTGACAGTGATGTTGGAGCTGTGACAGTGATGTTGGAGCTGTGACAGTGATGTTGGAGCTGTGACAGTGATGTTGGAGCTGTGATAGTGATGTTGGAGCTGTGACAGTGATGTTGGAGCTGTGACAGTGATGTTGGAGCTGTGATAGTGATGTTGGAGCTGTGATAGTGATGTTGGAGCTGTGATAGTGATGTTGAAAATGTGACAGTGATGTTAAAGCTGTGACTAACGTAATGACACTTGTATCTGTATGACCATCTGTATGTGTCTCTCTGTGTGTTTATATGTGTGTTGTTGTGTTGTACCCTTTCAGGAGTGTCTTTTTTTGTGGCAAAAAGGGGGGGGGGGGGGGGGTGTTTTGTATTATAGCTGGAAGGTTCTCTGTTATTTGTTCTCCTTGAAAACTGTAGCAATGCTCCTCCCAACCGCCCAACCCAGGTTACCTCCGCCTGACTTGAGGGACCCTTATATTAACTATGTTGTTATAACTTCAAACATTTCACTGTTCTACATATCTACATCTAAGCATAACAACAGTGCAGTGTACCCCCATCCTGATTCATGGGCCACGGTTGGATGAGGGGGGGGGGGGTGGGCAGTAAGACCACTTTACCATAAAAACCAAATCGTTAAAAGGAGACTAATTAAGGGTTTTGTAACAAATGTGTTCCGTTAAAAGACCCCGATTTCGCAGCATGATTAAAGGTATAGCTTACCCCCCCCCCCCCCCCCCCCCCCACAACCGGGAAAAAAACATCATTCATAGAAGTTCTGTTAAAAAATTTTTTTTATCTTATTTCAAATATTTTTAAATCTGTGTTTTGCAGTTGAGCAAATTTGTTGCTGTTATTATTTTTTTTAGGCGTTTGAACATGGTTTAAGCAACTTATGCAATGTCCCCTTAGCCAGTTTGTAAAAGGAAGCTATAGACGCCATTCGCCAATCATTATGTTTTCTTTGTGTCTGTGTCGCCACTCAGTCAGGTAATTTGTTTCATGGGTGTAACCCATAAGTGCAGAGTTCTACTTCTAATTCAAGCCTGATTTTGAAGAATCTCAGCGCAGTGCACGAACTCTGTTGCACCGGCAAGGATCCTAAAAATACTTTGGCTTGCTACTCTTTTCAATTTCCAATGTCAAGGGATTTTTTGCGTGAGCAAGAATACACACGGGCGTCCGATCTTACTACCCAGAGACCAGTCAGGTCATATATTATTAAGGGTGCTAGTGAAGTTTTAAATATCGGATTTTTATTTATGAAATCATGCAACTAGACAGCGATTAAAATTGCAAGACCAGCGATACCCCATTGAAGCCTGTAAGAGAAATCTAAACGGAGATATTACAATTTTAGTATCGGATACCACTATAGACAAATTATAGTGGAATCTTAGAAAAGATGGATTCCGGGCTGCGACCCAGTAGGGATAAAATAACTAAATGTTTGCAATTTATGGCAATAACTATTATTATTCAAAACTGTTTGGTACTTTCTCCAAGTATGCCTAAAACATCACCTGCTGCTGTATAACACTAAAACAATATTTATATAGACTATTAGATATGCGGTACACATGAACTTTATCGTTCTAAGTACAATTCAACTTGCCATGTGTTTACTGCGAAGTCTGTAAAAGATATGCTTTTCTTAACCGCATAAGCCACATCCATATGTTATACTATTAAATTCTTTTGTCACAATATCCAACTCCTACCTAACTATTCCTTTAACCTGATAGAGTTATTTATCTAAATCCGTTATATGTCACATTTATTTGTCTAACGCTTTGAATATCACACGTGTGTTACTTCAACAGAATTGAGTTTAAAGGTAATATATACGTTGGGCTGTCGGAGTTTAAACTGAAATTCGCTCGTGATGTGACAGAAATAGTAACACTAAAAATTTTAATACGCGAGGTTAAAAGAAAAATGCCTAAGTCAATAAGAAAATGAAGAAATATATTTGACTTGTCAGATGATGAGAAAGTTGAAGTAACGCTGGTTTAGGTAGAATGAGTTATAGTAATTACTGAAAGAGATATAGGATAGCAAGAGGAGAATCTCTAGAGCAGTAGGATCTAGTTAATAAAATAGAATACACGGTGGAAAAAAACCGAAATTCTTTTTCTTCTCCTTAGCGGTCACCAGCTGTAAACTGCGGCGGAAAGTTATGGTGGTTCGCCCACTTGTAGACTTCATGACTGTTACAGATATTTGAGTGCATATTCATTTTACATATTTGGCATATTTGTAGACAAACATTTGCTTCCTCGCTTTCCATGTAGATAAACTCTGACTTCTAAGAAAACTCCCCTAATTATTCGACTGTTGATGCTACATTGTTCAGATTACAGAAGTTAGCCAGTTACCAATTTGTGTACACATATCTTCAACAAGCCATATCAACATAGCAGTACTAACTTTAGCAGAAGTAGCAGAAACAACAGTAGCAGTAACAGTAGTAATAGCAGCAGTAGCAGTGGTGGTAGTAGTAGTAGTATCCGTAAGGACAGCACAAGTAATAGTCGGAAGCAGTAAGAGTTACAGTAGAATTACAGTAGCAGTAGTGGTGGTAATAGTAGTGGTAGCAGCAGCAGCAGCAGTGGTGGTAGTTATAGAAGTAACAAGAAACACCCGTGCAAGCTTTACGGGCCGAAAAGTGATGTTCATACCAAAGACAACATTGCAGATATAGACAATTTATTTCAAGAAGAAGAAGACGCAGAAGAAGAAGAAGAAGTAACAGTAAAAGTAAGGGACCCATTTCCAGTCAGTGGAGCATCGGGAACATGATGCTAGATTCACATTAGTACAGAGCCATTCTGTACACACTGGAAAATGTCACCATCATGTATGCCCCTTTACTCTAATACAGATGTGTAACTGACATAGGAAGAGATTGTAGCTAGACTGAATAGACAAGTTTAGCCCTCTATGTCTTTTAGAAGAATATGAGAGTACAATATATTGATATAAAAGCAGGAATAACATAAAAATCAGTCCATTGCCTAACGTAACTTTATGTCAGAAATGTTGAACATATAAGAATGTTAATTGTTTATTTAAATAAAAAAAAAAAAAAAAAAAAAAAAATAAATACATTGACTTACAGTTAGTTTTTGCTAACACATAAATATAACTTTAGCGACAATAACAGATGGACTGTCAAATACATAAGATACTTACATAAAACTGCTTCGGCTAATCATTTGTGTATTCTCTGCGTATCGGACATCCATTTTGATCAAGAATGAATCGAAAGAATCCTTGAGAAATACAATTTTACACTCGAACACCGAGGAGGAAAAGTTTACTGTCAGAAACACTTCAAAAATCACCAACGCTAACACTTCTTAGATGATCGTCAAGCGCTAACCAGATTTGAAATGAGTGAGACGATGTAGGCTCTTGGTCCATTTATTAATTGACCACGCTTGAAATAGACGTCAATCAAAGCAGTGCCCATGGCATTGTAGGATAGCACGTGACAATTATAATTGGTTGTCCCCATATCCTAACTCCGCCCCGTTGATGTAGCTGGTAGACTGAAGCGTGACGGTAGTGACCAACAGTTGATATCTCACAGTGGCAGGTTCACACTCATCAGTCCTCCAATATTTTTCCTTCCCACCCCAAATCTAACCGTCCCTAAACTCACTGCAGTTTATCCCCGTGTATGTTCCCTGGGTTCCATTGTGGGGAAGGGGGGGGGGGGGTCAAGAAGAAACCCACTACCACCCCAACAAGCATGTCGTAGGAATCGACTAACTGGGAGCTTTCTTCAATGTCTGAGTGCATCTGCCTGAGAGGCGAGGAACCAACAGTCTGCATACAAATAAGCAAGATCTGTAAAACGGATGCAAACACAAAACCTCTATCCTGAAACAAAGCCAAAGTCCACAAAAAGAACTACAGTTTAGAAACATGAAACAAGAAGTTGCATGCTGTGGCACCAGAACGTTGTAACCTTGCCAGACTCATTGCAACTCCCCCCCCCCCCCTCCCCATTCCTATGCAGCCTATAACCACAACCATGAAACACGTGTGTATTGCTAAGTATTTGTTGATATAGTTCATATTATTTTAGATATTGTTTCTGGTTTTGGCGTCGCGAATTCGCTTCGTATAATTCGGAAAGACAATTGTTTATTTCTTCTTCTTCTTCTTCTTCTTCTTCTTCTTCTTCTTCTTCTTCTTCTTCTTCTTCTTCTTCTTCTTCTTCTTCTTCTTCTTCTTCTTCTTCTTCTTCTTCTTCTTCTTCTTCTTCTTCTTCTTCTTCTTCTTCTTCTTCTTCTTCTTCTTCTTCTTCTTCTTCTTTCTTCTTCTTCTTCTTCTTCTTCTTCTTCTTCTTCTTCTTCTTCTTCTTCTTCTTCTTCTTCTTCTTCTTCTTCTTCTTCTTCTTCTTCTTCTTCTTCTTCTTCTTCTTCTTCTTCTTCTTCTTCTTCTTTCTTCTTCTTCTTCTTCTTCTTCTTCTTCTTCTTTTTCTTCTTCTTCTTCTTCGCGTTCACCGGCTGTAAACTCCGACGGAAAGTTCTGGGTGTTCGACCCCCTCAGGACTTCAGTCTTGCTCCAGAACCTGCACATCCGTTTCACGGGCCTGGCATATCTGTATGCCAACCTTAGGTTCCTTGCCTCTCAGGCAGATGCACTCCGACTTCAAAGGACGTCGCCAATTAGTCGACTCCTACGACATGCTTGTTGTGGAGGCTTTGGGTCTATTCTTGTTTTTCCCACAATGGGGCCCCGGAACCCACACGGGATTACCTTTTAAACTGAATTATTTATATTCAGTTTGCACTGAAAAACTTTATGTTCAGAATAACAGTAATAGCAACAATAACAATAATAATTAAACTAACAGCGGTAATAATAATAGTAGTAAAGTAAATAACCCTTGGCACGCCCCTGGCGCATCAGGCATGTCACTCCTCTGTGTGTGCAGTTACCTTTATATTAGTCCCAGGTATGCAGGTGTTGTTGGTAATGAAAGAGCTGATAGACTGGCAGGTGCTGCAATACCTGGAGAAGGCCGGCCCATGGATTACGCAGACATTGTCAATGCCATTAGAGAGATAGGACGTTCCCACATCACTGATAAAAATACTAGAACTAAGAGTAAAGATAGGCACAGCCAAGCATGAGAAGCACACTAGAGGCACACGAAGTCTTGTCAACCAGTATTAACCAGTATGACAATATTAACCGTGCGATGTTGATGAATATGTTAAAAGAGGGTGGGGGGGGGGGGGGTCTGAGCACCTATGGATGTGTCTGGAGTGCTGTGAAGATAATCTAACTCATAACTCAACTAACGTTTTAACTTTAAGTATGTTTTTATATTTGTTTGCTACTGTGCACATTATTATTGTTGTTATTATTATTATTAATATTAATATTATTATTATTATTATGCCTTTTTATTACCACTTGCGCATCAGGCAAATATGTTAGACTTATATTTTTCTATACCAATCGGAACCAGGTAATGGGTTCAACATCACCCCGACCGCCATTACATCCCAGGACTCTACCTGGCATCCATTTTAAAGCTAGGTCGACTTGTGAGCCAGGGCCTGATTTAACAAAAAAAATTCTTTCAATACCATTTTCCTTCGCTCTATTCACTCATTCCTTCACTATCTCTTCCCCTCCACCCAGTCTCTACAGGAACACTGCTTCACTCTCCCAATATTTTCCTTTTTCCATTTCTTAAAAAAATTAGTGAGATATCAATGGTTGCATTCTGTAGTAGAGATGTGTTGTATGAGCACAGATGCGGCTGCACATTTCCCGTCGCATTGCTCCTCCCATCCCCATAAATCAGTAACTGTTTTAGTCGCTACCATTCGTTACTTTAACCTGTTTCTTAGACATTGTTTTGTAAATCCCGTTTAGTCTCAATAACAATAATAATAATATTAGTACTATGAAATGTAGCCAATAAATACCCCAAAAAGATAACTTTGGTACATGTATAAGGAGGGCCGATTAGCCAACTGACCAATGCTCTAGGGGAAGGAGAGGGGAAATGCCGATTTAAAGAGAGAGAGAAAAAAAATAGAAAGTGATTGGAAAAGGTAACAGTGGCGGAGAAGTGCGGGAGGGGGGATATGGGAGGGAGCATAGGAATCCTCAGCACCCTTCCCGTTTAGAACATTATATATTGTAAGTAGCGCCCAACAAACGCTGCCTGCGTTGCTCAGTACTGAATGAGTTCAAAATAGTGAGAGATCGAAGGGCATATATATTCTTTCATCTTCTGCCTTTCTAGACCCTAATGGAGCATACCCCCTCAACCGACTCATGCCAAGTCGTGCTATCCTTTGCTATCGCATGCAGCTCTCCCTATGTCCTTCCCATCTTTCTAACTTCATTCTCCAGCTCCCTTCTCCATGTGTTTTTTGGCCTCCCTTTATTCCTATGCCCCTGTGGGTTCCAATGCAAAGACATTATACTTATTTTGTTCTCCGATGTTCTCAATATGTGTCCTATCCAACGCCAGCGTCTTTTTTATACCTCTTGGTCCACTGGAACTAGCTTAGTTTGATCCCTAAGCTCTACATTAGTGATTCTATCTCTCCATTTAATTCCCTCTATTCTGTGCAGGCACCAGTTAATGAATGTCTGTAGTTAATTAGTAATTGCCTCAGCTGTTCTCCTTGTTTCGACCCCATACAAAAGTACTGACTTGACATTATAATTAAACATTTTAAGTTTAGTATTTCTTTTAATTTCTTTTCAAATCCACAAATTACCTAGTGCTATGAAAGCTCCTCTTGCCTTTTGTATTCTTATTTTAATATCTGTATACGTGTATTACAGATGGGAAATATGCTGTAAAAAGGACAGGTGCCGATGACAATTTTAAGACAACACGTGGCATGCTTCGTCATGCTTCACCTGTCATCATCAAAGTATGAGTACTACCAGGAGGGAGGAGTCATAACATCGGGACAACCAATCGCAATCATAGCTGAGTCACGTGCTGTACTGAAAAGTTTTTATTGAGGTCCATTCCACCGCGGTCAAGGGTATGTATTACTGGAAACACACTTTCTTAATTACTACAGTTGGTGGGCGATCATCTAGAAAGTGTTAGTCTAGGAATCCGAGTTTTTTCTAGTGATAATACTCTGCCTATCTTTGTCAGTGCTTGAGAGTGAAGTTGCAATTCTGGAAGGATTCAGTAGATACATTCCTGGGCAAACTGGTTGCTGTGATTTCTGCGAAGCATACACCAAGAACTAGCGGAGACAGTTTTGTGTAAGTATCTTATGTGTTTGTTAGTCCATCCATTATTGTCTCTAATGTTATTGTTATGTTTATGTTTGAAGGAAATTGACTAGTTTATCGAAACTCTATAACTTGCAGCAACATGCTCGTTTCTTGTCTTGGCTGTCTCAACTCTCTTAGATTGACCTCCGTCCATCTGTTGATGTCGCAGTCTTTCTAAGACTTGTTTTTGTTTCTAGGGGATATGATATACTCTTTTTGTATATCTACATTTCCAGAGTTTCTGTTCTATTTTCCAACTGCCTGTTATTAGTCCAAATGGCTGCCCCATTCAGCAGGGTCTGAGTGTACATAACATGTGACGATTCTCATTTTTAATGTGTCGTTTATCTCTGTACGTCTCAATAATTTTCGAATCTCACTGAAGATAGTTTTAGCTATCCCTGTTCTTTTTTTTTTTCTGTTTCACTTCTGCGATCATCTTTTACTACATGTCTGAGACAGGAGAAACTTCTAACTTTGTATTATTACAAATGAATAACTTACTGTTCAACATTTTTTTACTTACACTCATACTATACCTAGTCTCAGATAACAGTGTTTGGTTTCTTATTATTAAATTCAGTATATCACACGGGCATTTTTTCACAAAGTTGCTTAAAGTAATACTTTTCTAGTTTTTATTATGTTTTGTTCTTGTTATGTCTTCATTCAGTATCGGCAACTGTACACTTATTGACCTAATGTTGTCTTTAAGCGGCTTAACAGTAAAATTATTATTGATATGAATTTTTCTCAGTGCTATATATTGCTTTATCTTCTTCGCGTTCACCGGCTGCAAACTCTGGCGGAAAGTTCAGGTTGTTCATCCACTTCTGGACTCTAGTCCTGTTCCAGAATCTGAGTGTTGCGTGTACATCCTTTTTACAGGTCTGACTCATTTGCATGCAGACTGTTGGTTCCCTACAACTCAAGCAGATGTACTCCGACTCTGAAGGGAGTTCCCAATTAGTCGACTCCTACGGCATGCTTTGGGCAGGCAGTGGGTCTATTCTTGTTTTCCCCACAATGGGGCCCCGGAACCCACACGGGGATTACTTTTTCTAAATGTGTAGTTCTCGACATTGTCTGTATTTTATAAACCAATCAATCACAGTCAAAGTTGGCTGCAACGAATCTCCAGCATGCTCCGACCTTCGCACTCGATTTACAGTTTCTGAGACCTATGCTCATCTATCTCTTGATGTTACCTCCCATTTGTATCGCTGTTTACCTATTGCTTGCTATCCATACAATGTTCTCTCCAGTATGGTTTTATAACTATTTTATGTCTTTTATTATGACTGAAATATTTTATTTGCTTCTAATTTACTTCATTTATCAGCTGTCTTAAAAAATGCTTTCTATTTTATGGGGTTTGGTTGCATTGCTTCGACAATAATATTTATTATTGTGGTAGGACGAGTCGATTTAGGGCTTCAATTCTATTTTAAGATAAAGAGCAAAAGAAGATTAACACAGTCCTGTACATTTCATGTGATTAGCAGGAACTGTTCGACAGCAATAAGCTTCTCATATAGCAAAGGTGTTTTCTCTAAAATTATTATAAATTTAAAAACGAAAGAAAACATTTCTAATTTTCTTACAATTACCAGTTTTACAAAACTAATGTAACCTGTTAATAAATTTTAAATAGCTTCAATGTTGCCATTGATAATGAGTGACTGAACTATGCAGCACACATAGAGACAAGAGAAACGTGCCACATGTCTTTGTAGACGAACAAAACTGGCAAGAATACATAGCTCTAAAATAAGCTGGCACAACAATACGGGCGGGAGAGAGAAAGAGAGAGAGAGAGAGAGAGAGAGAGAGAGAGAGAGAGAGAGAGAGAGGTGGGGGTGGGGGGAGGGGGTGGGGTGGGGTAACCGACATAGTGAATAATAAATACATCTGCCTCAAAGCTTTTGGAAATCTGTCCAGTTTCGATACCTTTGCTTTCAGACATTGCAAATTAAAAGAAAACAATATAATAGGAAGAAAGTATAAAGTATGTGCCACCCCTCCCATCTCCCTGTCATCGATGATGACCGCACCGCCCTTTTCTATGCCAAGGTGCCCCCCTCCCCCACTCCCGAATCTCTTCTACCCTGATAAAAATCGGACAAAGGAATCTACCACCAAGGATTGAAGACGGGTCACTATTATAGATGATATTTACATTCTAAGTCGATGATGAGAAAAAGTGAAAAGATGATGAGAAAGTTATTTGTATTGAAATGAGAAAAATGAAATAACAACAAAAAATGTAACACGTTACATTATCTCTACCCTGGCACAGGATGAATTGTCTAGAGTACAGGCTACTATGGGATGTGTGTGTGTGTGTGTGTGTGTGTGTGTGTGTGTGAGTGTGTACACACTCATGCAGGGAAGTTCATTTATGAAAGTTACAACGGTACAATCAATAATAGGAACCACAAAATGCAGGCAAATGTCAGCTTTTTAGGAACCCCATCACAACAAAGACATCAACAAACACATATACACATAGATACCCGCACAGACAGAATGAGAGTAATGAGGGAGAGAGAGAGAGAGAGAGAGAGAGAGAGAGAGAGAGAGAGAGAGAGAGAGAGAGAGAGAGAGAGAGAGAGAGTTTATTAATTACTGTGTAATTTCTTCTTGAACAGGCAACCATCGTCTGCAGCAAAGAAAGCAAACATTCACCGGTAACAACGCTAACAGTGATCCAGTCATTCACTGCAACATGAGTCTCGGGGAAGCTACTGACTTCCCGACGCTTGTCGAAAATAGCGAGTATTTCAGCTGCTCGACCCCCGTAAGAAACTGCTCAGCCTCGCCCGTTTGCCTCAGTGATTTGGATTTCGGTCGTGGATCACAACTATGTGCTGAGGCCATTATCCCTGTACATCCCTGGGCTCCCGGGATAGGTAAAGCTCCAAAGCGCCGCATGTACAGAGTGAATCACCGACGAGGACCCAGACGGATTAGAAACTTGTTTGATTGCCAAAAAGATGAATCAGTTAAAGCTGATGGTAACGATTTCCTTTATCAAACACATCATTTTTCTTCTGCAACATCGTTGATGAAACAGTGTCATCAAGACATATCCAATGGCAGCTGTGGTGGTAGGAGTGCTGACATTCATGCTGTGAAGAACAATGCTAATGATGAATGCAACACTGTAGATGTTGAGTGTGAGAAAGATTCTAAGGATCTGCGCTGTGCTAAAAATAGCGATGTTTTTCTCTTGCCAACCTCGCACTTAATGGCTTTGCGTTCAGACTTACAAAACCCACTGCTGACTCCTGTCAGTAAGTGTACCAAACGGAAAAATGAAGATATCGATGCAGGATGTGCTAGCTCCCATATGCTCTTCGACAGAAAACAAAGAAGACTTCCACTCTCCAAAAGAACCCAGGTGCCCGACATGGACAAACAAAGCCTCCGTTTTGACCGCTGTGATGAGCAAAGTGATAATGAAATGCTGTGTAGGGATATCAGTCTTCTCTCCCCATCAGTCTGTTTAAGCAAACTCAGCCTGGTTTCTCCCAGGCCAAAACAACCATATCAAAATAAAATAGCAAAACGAAGACTTTTCCGTAAAGAGGACAATTCGTGTGGTGCATATTTCTATGACATTGCCTCATCATCCGATTACCGCTGCGGACAGTCTTCACGCCAGAAGATTGCACCTGTCCAGCTAAACAGCCTGTTCGGTTCGTGCAGTGGACAAATCAGCCCTGACTCTTACAAAAAACAATCAGTCTTCGCTCCAAACCAGCCTTAATTTCCATTCTTCTCAACAAAGCAGCACCACAGTGAAAAGCTGCTCTGTGGAGTGGGATCCAAGAAGACTGAATCTCCCTCAAAGGTAACATCATCGGATTGTAACCTAATGTGATGACACCCTCCTACCCAACGAAAACAAACACACCTGCAAATTAAAAGAAAACAATATGTGCAGCTGTAGTCCTTCCTCATTCCCCATCCCGAAAGAAAAGATGGTGACGCAGCAGGATGATGGTGTTGATAATGCTGACGGTTCTCATACAAATTATTCAAAGTGAAACAAGACATGTGATGGGGAAGACAGAGGAGGAGAAGACGAAGAAGGATGAGGAGGAGGAGAGAAAAGAAAATTCTCTTTGTATAAAAAATATTGTGGTAGCAACAAATTTTTTTTTTTTTTTTCAAAATGTCCTGATTACTGTCTGTGACGTTTGGCATGTTTATTGTTGTTGTTGCTAAGAATTTATTTACTTTCGTGCAATCCAAAACTTTCTCAGATCTTTCTTGTTAACCCGAAGGTCTAAAATCTCCTTTCTTATTCTGTTGTAATCATATTTTCAACAAATTCAATTTGCCGGATTGTTATTACAGGGCACACCTGATAAGAGTAAACAGTACGGACCTGGAGTAGCCTCACCCAAACATAATTGTCACGAGTCAATATCCATAAGTTTGTGGAAATTAGCTTCGAAGGAAATGGGACACAAATAAAATTTGTCAACCCGAACTTACTTCTCATAGACTAGGAACTGGGGAAATCTACATAATCTTCTTACACCAGCAGTTTCTACTTTGGGACACACTTTTTACTAATTCAGAAGAGAATAATCACGTTAACTTTTAGTGATATAAGTTGAAGTATGAAAAAGGGTTAAAACACACAGGCATGCAATAGGATTTCTTCTCTGCCAAAAATTTTTAAATGTCATGCAGCTTGACTATGTTGTGATTTATGTGTATGGTTCATTTGAAATGTTTAAAAATGTGATTAATTTTTGTTTGCAAGGATTCGTAAATAAAGTTGGAATAAATTAATAGCGTTTTTGTTTCGAATGAGATGCATCTTGACATGAGCAATTAATTACGTGAACTATTTCTTGTGCTTTCTCCGTCTTCGTGTTCCCAGTGTTGTATCGTGTGTTTTAGTGTACTCTGCCTGCACCTGGTAATGTTGAAAACATAAATTTCTGTAATTCTGTCTGTCAGTTCTAAAATACAGTATTCATGAAAAATCATGTCTGCGCACACCACAACTATTTTTTTTTATCCTGTGAGTCGGTACTTACATACAACTATTCTTCTAATCCTATCAGGGAATGCTCATATACAACTGTTTATGTCATCCCGTCAGTCAAGGTATCTTCCTTGTAGCAACAAACAGATGTGAATCGTGGACTGTCTTATAGTCCACTAGAGGGGGAAAATAGGGACTTTTGAGCTGACATACTATAGTTTCTCAGAATTTCAGAGACAAAGAAGAAAATTCAGAACTATCTGAACATCAAGGAAGATTGGCCAATAAACAGCATCTTGTCTCGGAAGCTGAACTATTTTGGCCATATCAAGCGCCACGGCGCACTGAAAAAAAGCACACAAAAATAACAGAAGGCAAGGTGCCAGGAACGAGGGGCAGGGGCCGACCAACACGAAGATGGACACAGGATATAAATAACTACTTGAATATGAAAGTTCATGAAGTGGGAGAGCTGGCGAGAGACCGAGTTTCTTTCGGGCAGGCCGTGATGAGAGCGAAATGCAGTAGAGAACCTTCTTCGTGAGGATGTTAGTTAATGCTGACAAACACGCGTACACTTCTTTCTATTATCATGTCTGTCAGTGCATACAGAAGGGCAGAAACTGGCCATACACTCTTGGGGGGTGGGGGGGGGGGTATGAACCCCCTTCCAAAATATTGTTTTAGCCATAGGCTGATGTCCCCACCCCCCCCCTTTTTTCAGTCTAGACAATTTGCAAGAAAGCTCAGTGCAACCCCTCCCCCCCTCCACCGCCACCCCCGCCTTCCAGCCATGTTTGGAAGCTTCCTCTGTTTAAACAATTCATATTTTTTTTCAAATAAATTGTATTTGTTATGTATTTACCATTCAGTGCATGCAAAACGATATTAGCTACTCATTGAAACAATGGTTATGTCCCTTCAGCCGTTTGTACTCTAGAAATTACATAAGCAAGGTCAGGGGGAGGGGTAGTAGGGGTTGGCTGACTCTCCTCAATGTTTTCTTTATGTCAGCGCACCTAAGTGCTCACATACGATCATTCGTGTAATCTTGTCTGTCACCACATAAATACAACTATTATAGTTGCAAGAGAAACATGCATGAATCAATTGCATTGCATCTTCTAAACAACAGCAACAACAAGAGCTACACGAGAAATAATATTACTTCTAATAAAACACGACAATAATAATAATAATATAATAATAATAATAATAATAATAATAATAATAATAATAATAATAATAATAATAATAATAAACATAACTATTGACATCGATACTGAAATTTGTAATGATATTTCTAACATTAGGTACATACCAAAGGACTTGAGAATATATATTTTCGTCACCCTGCCCAAAAAAGAAATTAAACGCTGTGGAGCGGGAAGAATACAGAACAGTAAGTTCAATAAGCCATTTAACTAAACTACTTCTGAAGATTCTGAAAGAAAGAGCTCAAAGTAAAAAAAAAATAATAAAGTGTCTGAAGAACTGTCTGGGTGTTGCAAAAATAGTGGCACCATACTTTATCTAAAGATACTGATTTGAACAAAAATATATAAAGAAGTTCAGAAAAGTAATCATGCGGGTGTTGTAGATTACAAGAAGGCCTTTGACAGGGTGCAACATAAAACACTTATTGCATGCGTCTAAAAATATAGGATTATATGGAGAGGATATCAGAATTATTAGCAACCTATACAATCAAAAAAGGCGACAGGCGTGATGTTGACTAAATCACATACAATTGGTCTATACAGAATAGGTCGAGCCCTATATGCCCGAGACGACTGAAGGTGTGGAAAAGGGTCCTTTATACTGGGAACACATAACAACGGTTAGAAACAACAACATCGTCTCAACACAGAGAAACAAAAAGGAAAACGTCAAGGATGTATTTTATCCTATAGTCGTTTCACTTTAAATGCAGAAAACATGTTAAAACAAGAGGATATTTGTCTGGACTTAGTTTTCATGGAAGAATAATAAACGCTCTCATATAAGCTGACTACAGGTGTTAGTAACAGAAAGCAACCAGGAGTTACATTCGGCTCTTCCAAACACACATCTTTTACACTGCAGTTGCATTTTATCAATAAAGCATTTTATGTTCATGTAATAATATGCATATTTTGAATATCCAGTCAAACATAAAAGCATGGGTGATAAAAATGCATGCCACCCTAAGCAAAGGTGAGAGGATCCACTCCATTACGCCGGCTTTTATCCAGCATTTCTCAGTCTCACTCCGCAGAACAGCTAGCGGCCTAAAAAAAAGGTGAAGGACCCTTTTCCACGCCTTTAGGCGTATAGGGCATATAGGGCTAGACCTATATTTTTATAGACCAATCGGCACAAGATAGGTGATGTGGTCAGCATCAGGCCGGCAGCCTTTACTTTCCCGGGACTGCACCCGGTACCGACTCAAGGCTGGGTCGACCTGGGAGACAAGGCCGTTTTTTGTCTCTAGCTATTCTCTCCCAGTTGTCTGTGTCAATGTTGGTATCTTTCAGGTCGCATTTGCATATGCCCTTATAGTGTAGTTTTTGCCTCTCTGCAGATCCTTTGTTTATTTCCAGTTTACCATACAGAAGATCCTTTGGAATACGATCGTTGTCTATACAAGACACACGCCCAACCAACGCAGCCATCTTTGCTTAGGTAGACAGTACATTGTTGGCATTCCTTTTCGTTTGAGTACACATTCATTAAAGACAGTCTCGGCACAATAGACCAAGAATGCGTCTCATACAGTACATGTGGAAATCATTCTTTTATGTTACCTCATCATTACCTTAAAAACCATAGTGCGTCAACATGATCAGATTGTTGTCTCATCACATTCTGATCAACGATACAATGTTAACATGACGAGACATTCACGCAGGACAGCTGGATACTTTTTGTATCTGTACAATGCCTTGATATGAATGCTTAACAAATTGAGTTTTACACGCTGATCCGTTTTACAGATCTGGCTTATTCGTATGAGAACTTTTGTTTCCTTCCCTTTAAGGCAAACTTCAAGGAAAACAGTCCTAATTAGTCGCAATTTACGACATGCCTTTTGAGTGGATAGTACACCTGTATTACAAACATAAATATACTCAGACACAGGGGCGCTGAACCGGGGAGCTAGGGTCCCTTGAACCTCTTCATAAAGCGGCACAGCGCCCCTGCTCATGATTTCTGTTGTGTCAGTGCCCATAAACGCACTGTGAATCTGTCAGCCATTGGTGCTGCACGTCAACCCGATGTACATAAACCGTGACCTGATACTTAGCACCGCGGCTCTATCACAGTGGTAGAGGATGTTGCAATATATTCTTAACGGCGAGATTGAAAAGGGCATCACCCGTTCGTTATTAAAATAATCACAATGAAATTAGGCGCTGGAAAAGCCAGATTTCTGTAGCATCCTCCTACCAAAAATGAACAGTAGCAATGTATAATGCGATGTTTGTGATGTATTGCAATAGCGATAAACAAAGCCCGCCTCTCCTGGGTCTGCAGTTTTTGTCAAATCAAATCCATCATTAACGGCCATGTTGAAAACACGTTGTTGTCCATTACATTGCTATTTTAGCGCTCTCTCTCTTTCTCTCTCTCTCTCTCTCTCTCTCTCTCTCTCTCTCTCTCTCTCTCTCTCTCTCTCTCTCTCTCTGTGGTGTTTGTGTGTGTTTGTAAACCACCCAATCACCCTACTCGCCTGGTCTCCACACTTGAAATGATTGAGCAACATGTCCAAGATTGCACAGTTGTAGACAATGCACAATGAGCTCGTTAAGCTAAGCCTGGCTGGTTGTTAGTCCACTGTTAAGCTTACAATGTTCGACGTATTCAGTGTAAAAATGAATATACTTAATGACCCAGTGATTGGTGAAACAGCGATTATGACCGAGTCGTTCATACCAATATGGTACTTTATTGAAGAGGGAGAGGTGTAGTTACCATGGCGAGTCATCAACTTTAATGATCTTAAAGTGGGATAATTTTCCATTTACATTTTCAGCAAGATATTAAAATCAACGCCTATTATTTGCTTGTCAGCTGATACATTTGCCAAGATCGCGGATGTTCACAGGTATTTGACAATACCATAGCAATTTAACAATACACCCACACGATAACAATACACTCACAAAAAAAAACGAAATCCATGATAATCCATGTGTTTGGTCCAATGTTTACGGGTGGTTCGTCGGCCGTGCGCCATAGCTCACAAGCTCTTTTAGAGAGGCGCGTAGTTATTTGGGTGGGAGAGTGTTCAAATCTCAATATAATAGCTGTAGCCATCAGTATTATATTGCTTGGTGTACACTCTAAACTCTGATTTTTTCCTGTACTTCTGTAAATACCCATCAGTAGACCTCAACACTTCCTTTACAATGGAACTCATGAAACGTTTAATGAAGACACTTGATAACGCACACATGTTTTTACGTTATTTTTCCACTCTTCTGATATATTAGCCTAAACATAAATGTGACAGTACTCGCCACAAAGGATCTGAAAAAATGTGCTTATGCTAACCACACAGTGTCTAAAAAAGGTGACAGTTTAAAAAAAAAAAGTAAAGATTCCTTTTCACGCCTGTTTGTGCATGAAGCATATGGGAAGAGCACCCATATTTGTACAGACCAATTGGCACTCGGTGGGTAATGTGGTCAGCATTACGCCGGTCGTCTTTACTTCAACAGAACATGCATCCTGATACCCATTTTAGGCTGGGTCGACCTGCGACTGCCCATAACGTGTTAAAGATCTACGCAGCCAGCAATGGGTTTCGATCGCGGTACGTTGGAATCACCAGTCGGACTCGCAACGCCTAAGCCACAGACGCCACAGGTGCTAGTACTCTCCCCAAAATGTCTAAAAAGGTGCTGGCACTCACGAACGTGTCTAAAATAGGTACCGGTACTCATCACAAAGTGTCTAAAAGGTGCTAGTCTTCACCACTAAGTGTCTAAAAAGGTGCTGGTGCTCAACCCCAAAGTGTCTAAAAATGGGGCTGGTACTATCCAACAATGTTTAATACAGTAGTACTGGGAAAGAATTCATATATTAAAAGAGATGCAGCACTGCCCACCCCCACAACCCCCCCCCCCTCCACCCCCCCCTTTCACACACACAAATCTGCTTGGTAAAATAATTCCTACCCCGAAGATATATTTTTCCATTCCATAAGACTATACGTGTTGTTCTAAAGACGGCCGCCGTAATGCTGACCACATTACCCACCTAGTGCCGACTGATCTGTAAAAATATGGGTGCTCTTCATATTCGCCCGATGCACCTAAGGCGTAAAAAGGGATTTTTGCTTTATTCTATACGTGTTGTTCCATGGTGCACATTGTTGAAGATATATAATGTTGATGTAACAACTACCCGCGACCAGGGCCGGATATAGATTTGGTTGGAGCCCAAGCTTATAAAGCCCTGAAGCCCCAACTGTTTTAAATTATACCAGTCAATCTAAAATTAAAATAAAAACTTTAAAATATTTACGCCTTCTAAATATATGGATGATAGTAATTTATTGTTGTTTTCGAACCCTAAGACTGGACCCATGTAGACTTGCATTCAGTCGCTACGCAACCGGCCAGCACTCTATGCCGAATTATCCCTTGAGTTATTCTTAAAACATTGGCAGAAATAATGTAACTCTTTTAGACAAGGGCAGTGCTGGGTTAAGTTGTAAGCTAAATTTGTCACAGGTTAGGACTGCGGTCCTCACCTGTGGATCGCGACCCATTGGGGTGGGGGGGGGGATGGGGTGGAGGTCGAACGACCCTTTCACAGGAGCGGCATAAGACCATGGGAAAACACATATTCACTGAAGTTATGAAGCATCAACGAAAATAATGTTACGGTTGGGGGTCACCACAAGATGAGAAACTGTATTCAGGGGTCGCGGCATTAGGAAAGTTGAGAAT